>CP115649.1:4200000-4524598 GCA_029678045.1 Magnusiomyces sp. LA-1 | reverse complement strand
TTACCCCCTTTTACCCCCCTTTTTACCCCCTTTTACCCCCTTTTACCCCCCTTTTTACCCCCCTTTTACCCCCTTTTACCCCCCTTTTACCCCCCTTTTACCCCCTTTTACCCCCTTTTACCCCCCTTTTACCCCCTTTTACCCCCCTTTTACCCCCTTTTACCCCCTTTTACCCCCCTTTTACCCCCCTTTTACCCCCCTTTTACCCCCTTTTACCCCCCTTTTACCCCCCTTTTACCCCCCTTTTACCCCCTTTTACCCCCTTTTACCCCCCTTTTACCCCCTTTTACCCCCCTTTTACCCCCCTTTTACCCCTTTTACCCCCCTTTTACCCCCTTTTACCCCCTTTTACCCCCTTTTACCCCCTGAAATGGTTCACTACTAGGCAATTTCAAGACAACCAGTATGTTCTATAAAAGGCGTTTATGACAAGGTAATAAGCCCAGACTCTGTAGGTTTGTAACCTTATTGTTTATTGTAGGTGTCTCTGGTAAATGTTTGTCTATAATACCCTCTCAGCAATAGTTCCATTTATATCTGGAAACGCAAAATTTTACTATGGTGTGATTGTTAGTACAGAATATAGCAATAGATTAATATAATTTGATCTCAATTTTGAAAAAATATCAACAGTACATTCATACGTCTACAATGATAAAAAAGTGCTGTTGTTGATGTTTTGAAAGAATAGATGTTTAATTTTTGAAGCAAGAATTTCCATACTTAAGTATACAAAATAGCCCCTTACGTTTCTTGAAACTCATGAACCAAAATAGAGCTAATAGGCATCGAAAAAACTCGGCTCATGGTTCTATTTATCAACTTTAAAAGCTTTTAGGCCTCCAAGCATACAAGCTTTTAAGCACTGCATAGCATCGGCATTTTAGAATCCTATTCGAAAACAAAAGAATTACTGGTATGTATATATATTTTCTTATTTATAACATTGAGCACATGTAATAAAGGTGTAGTTGTAATATGCTATATTTATAACTTACTTTATAAAAAACGACCTCAATGTGGTCAGGGAGTTATCTGTTCGAGAGCTGTGTACTAGGCTTAGTATATATGTATAAGCAAATTTCATAATCATGAAGTTTTTATATTTCTCTTACCTTTACATCTAGACTTTGGCTCTTAATAATTAACACCATACTAAAAAAATTTATATTAGGCTCTATATAACAAATTCTCACATAACTTTCTTTCAAATTGTAAAAATAATAAAGTATATTTCATCAGGCTATAGATGGGTTCAATATCCAACGTAAAGGCACTTAAAGGATAATCATAGAAAATACAGGATACCTCTCTGAACGTTATATAATCAACTTCACGAAAAAGTGCATACTAAGGCAATCATGGCTTTTATTTTTTTTTAAATATACAGAAAGCCTAGTGAAAAAATTTCTTGTAGTTTTCCTTTTTTTTCATTCAACTTTCCCAGGTTTAGGGCTTATACCACAAATAGCCCGGAAAACTGATGATATCAATCATGTTTCAAAGTCATGGAAAAATGCCAGTTTTCAGAAGTTACACACTCGATCGTTGTAGGATTCCGCCATAACCCATATATTCCTATGTTGTATGATTTAACCCTAACCCATGTATATTCTTATATAAACCATTATGTAACCATATAGTTCTTTTCTCTTACTTTGAGAGGGCATCAGTTATTCAATCAATTGGTCACATTTCCTAGAGGTTAAAAGCCGTTAGTCACTATCGGCAGTATAGATGCATGTGCTTAGAGTCCTGGCAATAAGTTTGGAGGACTCTCACTGTTAGAGAAGCAATGACACCTGTATTGCATGGAGTCGGAATGAATTTGATGGTGTAGATCAATTAAAAATGTCCAAAATTACCCTGCTTTTTGATATTTTGAGAATTTCCATTATTATATCTATAAAGCTTTTAGGGCCATTAAATTAGCACCTCATAATTAAGTTTGTGTCACGTTTTGTAACAAAGTTTTTACAAAATCTCCTTTAGATAATAGAAAATGTTGAACAAAAAACTTGAGTATACCAACTATTATTTATTTAATATATCTATAAACAAAATTAATAAGATATATTAATAATCTGCGTAATATATTCAAATAGTTCTATCCTTTCTAATTTTGAGTATTCAAATACATCGGTTTTTAAAAAGTTCAGCAGTTTAAAATTTATGACAAAAATTGAAGTGTAACTGGTTTTCAAGATCAGATCTAGTCAATAGACTATATAGTACATAAAGCTTCGTAACAACTCAGAGTCGGGATATGACAATCTACTATATGGAAAAAATGAATACTATTTTTGGCTTGGCACTGTCACCCATAATAAAAAAAAATAAAAAAAATAAAAATAAAACAAAAAAAATCACAGGGATTGTACACAATGTCACAGGGACATCAAAGATCACAGGAAAAGAAATATCTACAGCAGATGCGGGGAAATCTGTTTATGTTGCTCCAATAGGGAGCTAGCATGTTCTGATGATAAGATCTTATGAAAAAGAGCATTGATTAATAAACCTGTGTCTTTGCGATCTCGCTTGGAGATAGCCCATATAGAGTGACCAGAGTGGTACAAGATAAAGAAAAAAATAGAAAAAAAGCATTACTACTCCACTTTTTCAACACTTCACTACTTTACTTTTTTCATCAAAATACATCACGAAAGGCAAACAAATCAATAACTATCATTCATATAATTTCAATATAAGTTTGTTCCACTCTAAAATTCTTCAGATATACTTGAGATGATGACCTCGAAAGAGAGTCCATCTTTGGGCTCAAATTCACAAAATGAACTCGATATACATAATCTTAATCAGAGTTCAAAGACCATAAGCTCTAAACGAAAAAGAAGATCAAGGAAAGGCCTTGAAAAAGCATTTGCATGTGCTGAACCAAACTGCGGAAAGAAATTTACCAGACTAGAACATTTAAATCGTCATCAGCTTAATCACACTCCCAAAGTCATCTATAAATGCGAGTGGCCTGATTGTGATCGAAAGTTTGTAAGAGAGGATTTGAAAATTCGTCATCACAACAGACATCTTAAACGATTAGACTTTCAAACCTCAAGCCAAAACAAGCAATCCAATTTAGAATCTTCACCCTCTGCTAACGAAAGAAATGATGCATCTTCTCGTTATTCGGATGCTTCTATTGCTGACAAATACGTATCAGATACAATACACAACTCAAGCAATAACAATATCAATTATCAAAAAACGTCTAATGTGCGTGGGACTAATATAGGCTTAGATTCGCCATATGTTGGCTTTGGGAATCAAAAGCCACCCCAGATGGCAACCGATGTATTAACTCCAATACCGATTATATCTCAACACGGGCCAGCATTCAATCCAACTATTTCAACTCATGTATCTATACCTAATCCTAATAATATACCAGTGGAAATCAATGATATCAGTCAACAAAGTCTGCCTGAGATCAAACCTGCGATAACTCTCAATCAATATGATAAACAAGGGAACCCAAAGGATTCTTCTAAAATAGTTGGGCAAAGTAATTTAGTTACCTACTCGATGTCACTAAATACAAATCCGGCATCAAATAGCATTACCATTGGAGCTAACACATTTGAAGAAACAGCAGAAGATGCCTCAAAGATAAAAACAAGTACAGGAAGTTCAAATACCTCAAGTATAACCACACCTATATCCTCAGAAGATTTAGGATTACTAAATCAGCTTTATGCTATGGGACCTACTACATTTAATGATTCTGAAATTAATAGCTCATCCAACGAACTTATCTCATGGTTATTCTCAGATGCAATGATAGATAATGTCAGAGATCCTGTACTTTCTCCCACATATCCTTCTGTAGATTCGCCTATGGCTTTGCAAAACCTTTTAACTTCTCCACGACTGAAACCAGAGCTTGGACTTTCTGATCGTAAACGTCAAAAACTGATAAATTTAATACCAGAAGTTGCTGATGATCCTGATGCTTCACTAATAGATCTTCAAAGGTATATTGAAAATTTTTGGACCTTTTTTCACGTACAATATCCTATTTTGCATAAGCCAACTTTCAACGCTAATAAATGCCCAGAAGGCCTATTATGGATAATAATAGTAATCGGTGCAGTTTTTGATAGGAAAGACGTGTTAGCCTATAAAGTCGCTGATCCATTAAGATGGATTTTATTTGGCTCCCCTGACTTTGATCCCCCTGCAAAACTATGGGTTATACAGTCATTATTGCTCTTAGAACTTTACGAAAAAACAATGAGCAATCGAAAACTACACATTAGAGGCCATATACATCACGGAAGTACACTCCAATTAATAAGAAGAGGTCCCATGCTTAATCAATCCTCATCACTTCCTTTCCCGTCATCAGCTAACTCGTTCAATTCCACAAAAAATTCTTACAATGACTATTACAGTCAATGCTGCACTTCTTCAAATTTTTATAAATCAGAATCTGCTAGCGACCAAGATAGTCCCCAATCTGGAGACTTTAATCCATGGAAAAGATGGATACAGAGTGAAGAAACCAAACGTGCCGCTTTGCTTGCCTTTATTCTGGACGTAAACCATGCTATTATGTTTGGTCACTTTTCTCTCATTTCTGTACACGAAATAAGAGTTTCAATGCCCTGTAGTAATATATTCTGGGACAGATCACCTGAAGATATTGGGAGAAGCATGGGAAATATGAATAGCAATACTATGCCTTTTATAGAAGCTTTGAAAATGACTCTTAACAACAAACCAGTTCAGACGAGTCCATTTGGAAGGAAAGCAATATTATCAGGCCTTTTATCTATTCAGTACAACATGCTCCAGAGCAACCTACAAGTAGCATCACTTGGATGGGGTGCATTCAAAGATACCTGGCGGGATATTATGAGAAATGCATATATGTTTTGGAGAAAAAACTTTAAAAGTTCTGTTGAAGAATCAAAAATTAAAAAAAACAAGTCAACATTGAAATCATTATCTAACTCTGAAAATATTCCCATACTACAAGATTCTATTGCAAAGACATTTGATTCTACAGATACGAAAAATTCAAGTGATGTAGAAACAGAGATCGAGGACAAATCCATGAGTTACTTAGAAGTGACTGGCTGTGCAGATCCATTTCTTCATTTAGCATTTCTTGATATGTCAATAGCTCAACATGATCTTCAGTTTTTTTGTGGCGCTGCTTCGATTTTGAACAACGCTTTGAAAGGGTCAGATATTGATGCTGCAGAGAGTCGAATCCGCAACTGGGTTTATTCTTTAGGTGGCCTGGAATCTCTTCATTTTGCTGTCCATTTCTTAAAGGAAATGTACTTAGTTCCAAATTCACAAGACCGTACCAAAACCTCAAGCTCCAAATCATCGAAAGTACTGAGCGACATTGACGTTTGCCCAAACCCATATATTATACCCAAAATATATTTGGATCATTCAGAATCCCCTGAAAGACTTGGAACAGTTTTAGAATCAAATGACCAGGATCAATATCCTAAACGGTGTAATAACTCTGATGGCTCTTTTGCACCAAAGATTTCTAGACTGCCCCCAATCATTTCAAAACGGTCTAACACTGACCAGAAATCTTCAAATCCTTATTTAGCTGTAAACGACCCTATATCCCACCGCCCATTTATTGTATTTGTTTGCACAATGGTTATTTGGGCACATGGATATGTTATAGGAGGGCCGGAATCAAAAGGGCTATGGAGATCTCCTCCCCCATTGACTCGAGAAGACTATGATGTTGATTGCAATCCCATTTTCAGGCAGTCATATTCTTGCGCAAACTGTCATAAACCATCAGGCAATTTTAGTGATCACAATAAAGCCTCACATGAAATAGGTGGCAGTTCAAATCAAACCCAGGCTTCTTTACAAGATGACTCTCTTCCCCCATTTACGCCGCAAATAATGGGTGCACATGTTTTCAAACATATGAAGCTCAACCCACACAAAGTTGATGGCCTAAAATATATATCATGGTTGTCCCAAGAAACATCTCGCATCATGGCACATCAAAGCTTTAGTAATTCCTCGGGTAATAATGTCCGCTTTGAAACCTATCCGTTTCCTAGAATAGGCCCTGGAAGTATAATCAATCAAACAACTGGCTTATTGAAGCTTGTGATTGAGTCTTTGCACAATCATAGATGGGAGCTAGTTGCAGAAGGTGAGAGGCTTTTAACAAATTGTTTAGAGAGGTCTTTTGGAAAGGAAGAAAAAAAATGTCATTATTTACGGTGGGAGTGTTGAACCTGATAATGTTAGTTCAACAAAATAATGGTTGATTATCAAACTCTATGAATTACAATATGTATTAAATAGATCTATTTATATTATATATTATTCTTTTAATCTTGTTCAGCTAAAGAGACCAATCTTTCATCAATCTCTTCAACAGTGAGCTTTCTAAACTTTGGATCTCCATCAATTCCAACAACACCTATTTCAATATCGTTTTTTCTAAAGTCTACTGATAAAGCATTAGATAAAGTGGCAATTGCAAATTCAGTCACTTGCTTCCAGTCACCTTGAGCGTATTCTTTTTTCTTCAATTTCTTTTCAAGTTGATTCATCACCTCTTGTTGTTTAGGACCAGTAGCGGTTGCTTTGTATCCAACATAATAGCCAGCAGGATCGCATTTAAACAGTTGAGGACCGAGTTCATCATCAATTGAAATGAGAGTAATTGTGACCCCTAACGGTCTCATGTAAGCTCTTTGAGTGTATACTTGGTTGATATTAGCGAGCCTTTTTGCTAATGCATCACATGGCATTTCGTATCCATTTTTATAAGCAAATTCGGCTGCTTCACTTTGGGCTCTAGAAACAAATGCCTTTGCATCAGCAATTTGACCAGTCATTACGCATCCAACGGAAGGAGAAATTTGAAAGATATAGGAGATAGAGGCAGGATCAAGCAATTTATCAGGAACTTTCTTTTGAGAGACAACCACTGCACAATCCTTTCCTCGAATACCAAGTGATGTTATATTTGCTGAATTTACAGCCTTGAATGCATATTCTAGATTATTTAAAATCTGTTAGTTGAATTAAATACTTTTCAAATTGACCAATACTGTTTCAAAATATACTTACCAACTTGATACAATCGCCCTTCGGGGGAAAAAATAGTGATATGACGATCATAACCAGCGCTTCCTAGTTGAATATGAGTTTGATTAGCATATACCTTTTCTGACTACAAGCTTTTTTGATGGCTTCACTCTCATCAATTGATAACAAGTTAAAAGTTTATTTTAAAGACATACCTGACATTTTGAAAACTAGATGAAGATTATAAGCGTTAAAATAAAATAAATATTACGGTTGTGTGTATTTGTAGTAAAAAGATAGATTTATAAAAATGTAGCTTGTTCTAGAAATGAAATACTATCGATTTTCTTATGGTGGCGAAAACCAACAATGAATTTTGGTTTTCTATCACATGACCTATTTTTCTTCTTTTCATCTTAACTTTTTTACAGAAGCACTTCTTACATGAAACTTTCTCATTCATACAATTTTCATAATAGAACGATAAAAAACACTGGTAAAGAAATCACTATTATTTTATGATTATATATATATTTACAACATGGTTGTAACAACGTGGGAGGAAGCTACTATTACATACGACAATAAAACCACAAGCGAAAAGCCATTTTATGAAGATTTTCTATCAGCATGGAAACCAAAAGTATCATATCACTTCAACGAAGAAGTATCGCGATTTCATTTTGGCGTAAGACATCCAATGAAACCATTTCGACTAATGTTAACAGATCACTTGGTTCTGGGCTATAAACTCCATGAATGTATGGATTTGTACAGACCTCGTCGCGCATCCAGAGATGAGATCTTGGAATTTCATGATGAAGAATATATTGATTTCCTACAAAGAGTGACGCCTGATAATGTCAAGGAGTTTACAAAAGTATTTTCAAAGTTCAATATTGGGGATGACTGCCCAATTTTTGACGGAATGTACGATTACTCAACAATTTATACAGGCGCGTCATTAGATGCAAGCCGAAAACTGATCAACGAACAAAGTGATATTGCAATCAACTGGTCTGGAGGTTTACACCACGCGAAAAAATTTGAAGCCAGCGGATTTTGCTACATGAACGATATTGTACTTGCAATCTTAAATTTACTTCGATATCATCCAAGAGTTCTCTACATAGACATTGATGTTCATCACGGAGATGGTGTTCAAGAAGCATTCTATGCTACCGACCGTGTAATGACCTTGAGCTTCCATAAATACAATGGGGATTATTTTCCTGGCACTGGCAATGTTGATGAGATAGGTACAGGAGACGGTAAACACTACTCATTAAATGTACCACTGAGAGATGGTATCGATGATGATTCTTATATTCGACTTTTCAAAAGCATCTTAGAGCCAGTTTTGACAAGCTATCAGCCAGGTGCGATTGTGCTCCAATGTGGCGCTGACTCGCTTGGGTGTGATCGATTGGGATGTTTTAACCTGAATACAAAAGCTCATGCTGAATGTGTGAGATTTGTGAGATCTTTTAACTTACCGATGATGTGTGTTGGTGGAGGAGGATATACACCTCGAAATGTTTCTAGATTGTGGTGTTTGGAAACAAGTGTATGTCTTGATGTTCAATTGGATTCAAGGCTGCCTGCCAGCATGCCATTTGTAAAGTACTTTGCACCAGATTACTCACTTTTTCCCAACCTATCCGGGAAAATAGACAATAAAAACAATCGCAAATACCTGGAGTCAATTAAAACTCAAATAATGGAACAGTTGAGATATCTAAACGGCGCGCCATCTGTTCAGATGCAAGACGTACCACCAGATTTGATAGGATTAAACATGGATGTAGACGACAGATACAAAGACGAACTCAACGACTTACAAATGGATTACAGGGATGATTATGTGGATAAAAAAGATCAGGCAAGAAAATCTGAACTAGTTGATTAAAGAGAAGAAATCAATTAGTAGAGCCAACTTTTTTCACTCTGATTCTTTATCTCTCCCCCACCTCCTAGAAATTCTGTCCATTGACCGTTGTAGATGGAATTGTGGGTGGGGATTTCAGACCGTTGTAACAAGAATTTACCCTTGATTATTATATAATCATGTCAGATTATGTCATCATCAAAACATTAGCTAATTCACCAGCTCATCCAGCCAATCACTGTCAGTAGTGAAGTGAAAGCAGCTTAGACTTTTGTATTTCTTTTTCATATGGTGTGAAAACTTGCCGATAACTATGGCAAATCTTTGTGATTTTGAAAATAAAACGACGAGAATTTAACTTGAAGCGATCTTTGTAAGAAATTCACAAACTGTTAATATTGCTTGAAATTTTTTTGGTTTTTTCATCAATGTAACAAACATTCATCCGTTACAGTTCAATCTCCGAAGATCAATGTAACACAATTTGTAATGGATTGGATACACACACACATAAAAAAAATTCAAATTGGAAAATAAACGAGTGACTCTTTTTCAATTATAATTTATATACACACAAATATATATAATCAAAAACCCTGCTATTTTTCATAGGTTTTTGTTTCTCTTTACCGTAATTTATTCTCTTTTTTTCCCCCTCATCTTTTTTTCCCTTTTTTCTTTCCTCCTTCCACTCCCTTCTTTACCTTCCCATATCTTCATTCAATCTCCTAATTTTTAATTGCTGTGAAATAGCTTATATTATATAAAAAAAGATCTTTTCATTCTTTTTGATTTTTCACGATTATTCATAATGTCATCTCATTACAGTCCCCCAGATTCTAACAAAGTTTTTCAACAGAATGCCTCTATTGAAGAGAATGGTGAAAAGTTTCTTTCTTTAACAGACTTTGTTAACGCCATTGCCCCTCAAGACGAAGATTACCACAAAATTCCAAGATACTCATATGCCCTTCTTTTCAACGTCGCCGATCGATCTAAAAAAGGTAAAGTATCTTTGGCTGACTGGAAATCTTTTGAGCAGCTCTTATACAAGCCAGATGCAGAATATCAAATCGCCTTTCGTCTTTTCGAAAATGGTTCAGGCTTTGTTGATTTTGAACAGTTTTCTCAATTCTGTAAGGAAAATATCCCTGATTCTTCTCTCCCCTTTGATTGGGACTCAAAATGGGCATCTCTTTATCTAGGAAACAAAAGCAAAAGGCACGCTATGTCTTATAATCAGTTTTCTCAGATGCTCTCAGGAATCTTGGGTGAACGAGTTCGTCAAGCCTTTACTTATTACGATAAAGATCAAACTGGTTATATACTTCCTGAACAGTTTCAACATATTATTCAACATGTTGCGTCGCACAAATTAAGCGACAACTTATTATCTGAACTTCAAAGTCTCTGTAATGTAGGAACTTCCCAAAAGGTATCATATGCAAATGTTCGTGCTTTCCTCAATGTTATAAGACAAACGGATATGGTTGAAGTTTTGATTGAAAAAGCTGCAAAAACCTTCTCTAAGGACGGCTATATTTCCAGGCAAGACTTTCTCAATGAGTCTGCTAAATCTACTCGATTTGCGCTCTTCACACCATTGGAGATTGATGTCCTCTTTCATTTTGCTTCTGTCAACTCCTCGAAACCTGACAAAATCTCCCTTGATGACTTTAAACAGGTATTCGACCCTACATGGCAAGAAAAGATGGACATATGGCACAGAAATCAATTGCAAAAGGCTGAGGCTGCAAAGAATGCATTTGTTAGCCCCTCAACATTTTTACACGAAGTTTTCGAATCAGCTTATAATTTTGCTTTAGGTTCTGTTGCAGGTGCTTTTGGTGCTACTGTCGTTTACCCTATCGATTTGGTTAAAACTAGAATGCAAAATCAGAGAACCGGCCAACCAGGTCAACAGACCCTTTATAAAAACTCCTTGGACTGTTTCAAAAAAGTCGTTTCAAGAGAAGGTGTTCTTGGTTTATATTCAGGTTTGGGACCACAATTGGTAGGTGTTGCTCCTGAAAAGGCTATTAAGTTAACTGTTAATGACTTCATTAGAGGTAAACTTACTGATAAGATGGGTAATATCACTTTAACTTCAGAAATCATTGCAGGTGGAAGTGCTGGTGCATGCCAAGTCGTTTTTACAAATCCTTTAGAAATTGTAAAGATTCGCTTACAGATGCAAGGTGAATTGGCTAAAACTGTGGAAGGTGCTCCCAAAAGATCAGCTATTTGGATTGTCAGAAACTTGGGTCTTTTTGGCTTATACAAGGGTGCTGTTGCCTGTCTCTTGCGTGATGTTCCATTTTCAGCTATATACTTTCCCACTTATTCTCATCTAAAGAAAGACTACTTTGGTGAGGGGCCCAATAAGCAATTATCAATCTTGCAATTGTTGACAGCTGGTGCAATTGCTGGCATGCCAGCAGCTTACTTTACAACTCCATGTGATGTTATAAAAACAAGATTACAATCCGAATTAAAGGCCGGACAAACTGCTTATCGTGGTTTGATTCATTGCGCTAAAACTGTATATAAAGAGGAAGGATTTAGAGCCTTCTTTAAAGGTGGTCCAGCTAGAATCTTGAGATCATCACCCCAATTTGGCTGTACCTTAGCAGCTTACGAATTTTTACACAATTTGTTACCCCTTCCTGGTCATCAAAAGACTGAGGCTGGTCATGCAGTTGTAACAGCAGAACCAACTAGTTCACCTTATCGATTTTTACAAAGTAAAAGCGCACTAAAAGTCATTTTAGACATTGATCAAAACTTTGGAAAACCAGGAATTCTTACTGCCGAACGCGCTAAACTTATTCCTGGACTGAAATAGAAAAATAGAAAACTGTTAGATGAATTTTGAAAAGTAAGGCATATGTGTTTTTGGATTTTAGTTATTTTAGAAAATTTACAATAGAATATATTTCCATTAATATGTGGTGAATTTTATAATACTGAATTTCTACTACGTATCTTCATAGTGAAAGCACGATTGTGGCATTTTGGAATAAAAGCGATATTTATAAATCAATTCAGATGGTTAAAAGTGAGAGAAGCTGAACTGCAGTTGTAAAATGTTACAAAATTTGCATTTACTATGGAATTATGCAGTACAAATTTCATATTATCAATGTTTCCTACTTTTCTATATAGCTTATCGCAAATAGAGTAAATTCAAATCCTTTCTTTTTTTTTTTTTTTTTTTTTTTTTTTTTTTTTTTTTTTTTTTTTTTTTTTTTGCAGAAAATATTAATGAATCAATTATTCACTCTTTTGCAAGAATTTGTTTTTCTACCTAGCCAATTCGTGGCCTCTATGATAGTATATTAAAATTTCAGTATAGGTTACCCTGACGCCAGTTTAATGGTTACACAACCTATATAGGATATAAAATTGAAACGTGGATATTTACCAAATCTTGACTACCTCGATAATATAAATTTTGAATTAGCCCAACAATAAAACTATCAATTGAACATATCAACCATAATGGTAAGTTTCAAATGTCAATATATTAGTCATTTGTATTGTTTTCTAATACCATTATAATAATAGAGTGAGATTCCCGCCCCTGCTACGCAGTCTCAACCTCAGACTCGATCACTATTTCAGCGACTTTCAGAAAGTTCGCACCCAATTGCACTTTTATTTTTTTTATTTTTTAGAATAGGTAAGCAATGACTATTATCATCTTGATTATTACTTTTTTCTGGAAATTGGTCTTATATATTCCCAGTTTAAAAAGAAAATGGCTCAACTTAAAAATTCATTGAAGCAATCATTACAAGTTTCTAATCGAACCACGTCAAATTAATAGGTGCTTTACTAGTATATATGTTTGGAACTCTCTTCACATCAAATAAGTAAGTACAAAAACCCCATTTACCATATTTGCAAAATTCTAACTATTTGAAGAGTTCTGATTTTTGTAATTGTTATTTTACTGCTGGCTGCCGATTTTTGGAATGTCAAAAATGTGTCAGGCAGATTGCTAGTAGGACTTAGATGGTGGAATGAAAGTACGGCAGACGGGAACAGCATTTGGGTATTCGAGACAGCAGATGTAAGTATAAACCCTCTACATTCTCTAAGGTCCTTATTTTAATCATGTTTTTATTAAATATAGCCTCAACGATACATCAATCCCATAGATTCTAAAGTCTTTTGGCTATTATCTTACATAACACCAGTAGCATGGTTTGTTTTGATATTTTTCAAGCTTAGCTTTATTTGGTTGCTACTTACTGGAATCGCTTTATTACTTACAATAACAAATGCGGTCGCATTTAGCAGATGCGATAAATTTGCTAAAGCATCAATGGTAACCAGTGGACTGATGGGTTCAGTCTCTTCTAATATTGTCTCAAAAGTGTTTGGTGGGCTTGCTGGTCGGATTTTTAGGTAATTAGCACAAAATCGTTCCTTTTATAATCTATTTTAGCATGTATTGAGAAGGATGTTGTCATTAAAAATGCAACGAAAATATAGTATTTACATTGTTACATATCGCATTCTGCTATCTAGTCTCTGCAAACAACGCTGGCGGAATGGAACCAAAATAGATTGCAAAAAATATCCTTTAGAGAAGAGTATGATAATAATTATATTTTTACGGAAAATTATGTGAGGTGAGGAGGAAGTAAAAAATTTGGAATAGAATTTTTGATGTAGTAGGTATAGCCACAGTTACGGCATATCATCTTTCCTTCCATTATTTGAGTCTAAAATACAAAAGCCAATTTCCTTTTATTAAAATACTGTTTGGAATAAAATATCAAAGCATTCGATACATACCTCTATGAGTAGGGTGTGAAGATCTTTTAAAAATCTAATATTCTCTTCGTTTGATGTGTCTTGGATGTCGGGTTTTTCGGAGGGCAAACTTGAGTTTCCAAGCTGTTTGATAAACATTACAGTTAGCACAAAATATTTAAATAAAAAAAATTAAGATCATAGCTTACTTCCTCACAAACTTTGACCAAGTTTGGCCAATCTATCCTTGGTAACAGATTGATTAAGATCTGTGGATCAAAATCAACTTCTTTTTGAACCAAATCTACATCTTCATATTTTAGAGGAAAAGCATTAGAAGTCTTGGAGCAAGATCTAACAGCACATTGAACAAAATTAGTAGTCATCAACTTCATATTGAACGCATTAATAGATTGATTTATAGAATGAAGTTATGTAGAACTAAATGTTGTTTCGAAAAAAAGGTAAAAAATTTACATGAAGTGCAAACTTATAGACCGGGTAATTGATTTCAGCCGTATATACCTATAAATTAGTCAAACTGCTATGCTAAATATCGGTTGTTTTTTTGGTAACTGTTTTAGCTTTCATTTTTTTAGAGTATACAACAAGCTATGTAATGCAATGAATAAATAATACAAAATAAGTAAAAGTTCAAAATACGTCGTTTGGATCAGTTACTTCTATTGTTTGAGAATCTAAAGACTTGACAAAAACGCTCCCTCTCTCAAATGGCAAGTCTAGTTCGCTAGCATGATAATAAAACTCTCCTTCGGTATCTGTAGGTTTTGTTTCTGTTTCTGTTTCTGTTTCTATTTCGCTTTGACTTTTATTTTCATTTTCACTCAAAGTTTGTTCAGCCTGAAAATCTGAATAACGATAATTTTGATATGTTTGTGACCTTTCGTTTTCTAAAATATCAGATACTTTAATTTCTGAGACAGTGGGATCTAAGCTTTTATTTTCCATGATATTTGTTGATCTTTGATCAATATAGTTGCCAAACAGCTTGAACTGATAGATGCATGTATACTCCTGATTTCCCCAGTTCGATTCAATTTCAAATAATACTAAACGAGTTGGAATTCTCAATTGCTGTATTTCTACTGGAATAGGAAAAACTTGAAATTCGTCACCATTAAATGCGTCATACTCGACGGTTAGAATCTTCAAATATTTATCATCAATCCCAAATGGGATTATATCGGATTTATTCGAATCACCTATGAAGGTGTTGTTTTGCTTCTGATAGACATGTTTTAAGATTTTGAGTACTTGATCTCGAAGTTGCTTATCATCAACAGATATCCATAATGAAACAGATCTGGGGGAAGAAGTAGGAAGCCATGTTCTATTGCTTGATATATGAACAATTCCAAAATCTGTCAAAACAGCATCACGGCTAAGAGAGACACCGAGTTGGCCTGATTGACCATGAAATGCCCAACATGATCCCAAGTTCAAATTATCAGAAAATGCAATCTGAGGATCATTAACTCTCATAACTCCAAGTCCAAAAATATTTGCAAAGTCAATTAGAAGTCGCCTAGAAAGGGGAAACTTATTTTTCCAGTTATAGTTTAGCGATGTGAGTTTACGGATTATTCTGGATCCTGAAGCTTGACTTATGACATTAGGCTTTGATATGGTGCGAAACACGTATCTCTCGAGAGATCGCTGAACAATTTTCGTCAGTGTGGCATAAACAGTTTGATCAAGCAAAGATTTAGAGTAGCCTTCATTGTTGCTGGAATCATACCTTAGTTGGCGTAACGTTTCCAAGATAGTATCTGTGTTGGATTCCAATTCACGTTTCAGTATATCAGAAAATATTTCTTTTGATACAATTGCTGAGCCATCAGCATGTGAACGGTTTTGTGCGTAGCTTTCAACAGCCTTTGAAATATATTCATGAAAATCATGAATCGCATCGTTTGGCGACTTTCCTTCAGTATAGGAGGAAGCGATAGAGGTCCAGTTTGAAGGAGGGTTGCCAAAAACCCTTGAGAGAAATCTCCAGAACTCTGTAGTTGGCTCTATTTGGCCAGTTGTTCGATTAACAGATGCAATCATAGCATCTGGCAGTATCTTTTCTATTTTCTTTATAACAGAGTCCTGTACTTTTTTCGTTTCTTCTAGAATCTGAACCTTTTCTGATAAATTTAAAAGCTCTTTTTCTATAAAGCCAATTTTGTTACTATGGCCTTTTTCTAGTTTTTGCAAAATAGCATTATTGTTGGAAATTTTTTCAACCTTTACCTGCAGCTGCTTTACCATTTTCTGAATGTTTTGCTGTATATCCTTGTCTAGGTTATTTCGAGATTGGTAAAGTTCCGAAAATTTTAGTAACTGATTCCTTAGTTCGACAAACTGAGGTATAAGATCCTCTAATCTTTCAGGTTGTTTCTGAGAAAGTTGGAAATGAAATGGGATTGCAGAATATTCTGTATTGCCATGATGATTATGACTCGTGACGTTATATCCAGAAGATATTATTGCATAAGTTACGCCAATAAGAACGAAAACAACAAATCCTAATTTGGTAGCTGAATTTGTTATATTATCTTTGAGTTGGCAAAATAAGTTATAAAGGGCGTTCAAAATAGTATGGAATAAAATTTTCAATGAAATAGATTGATTACGATTTCTAGGAGATTTCTTGTTAACACTAATTTTAGCGGAGGATCCAAACTCTAATTCAAAGCTTTCAAATTTCTCCTGTAATGATGAAGTTAAGTTTGGTATTTGTGATAGCTCATCTAGGCTAACTAATCCTTTATTTATATTATTTGTATAGTTTGTTCGTGTTGTAAACGCCACTTGATTTGTTTCCTTTGATTCTTTAACCAAGCGCCGATTTTTAGAGCTCTTAACCCCATTCATGTTTATTGACGCAAGTAAAGTTTTGGCGTATGAAGTGTGTACCTGCTTCTCTAATCTAAACTCGGATAGAAGTTTTAATAGTGTTGATAAAATATTCCCTGTTAAAAAGTGGAAACTGTTATAACCTTGAATATAAGAAAAAGCGCGTTTGAAAAGTCAAGTTTATAAACCCTAACCCTTGAATGATAAGAATCTATGTAGATATATTTAGCTATCTGTAGTATATCTATACATAGTAACTAATTTTTATTTAGTTTCTTCCTCCTTCCAACTTTTACAAATTACTTTTTTATTATATTCAAAACTATTTTCTAGCCATTTGATTTCATTACTGTATCATACTTGATTTTGCTTAGTACAGTGTCATACCATAAACAATTTTAATTTTGCTAATAATATCTACATAACGTTTTAAATCTATCTGAATCTGAAGACTCCATTACACAACATACCCAATGATACAACATATAAGTTTGAAGATACCAATCTTCATTTTCATTTTGATATCTTTCACTATAGCAATAACAGTTCCATACCCTAAAAATGGTATTCCCCGTAATGCCATTTGGGAGTCATTACAACAGGAAAAAAAAGCTCCATTAACCCATCAAATAGTCAATATTCAAAATGATTCACATTTCTCTAGCGCTAAAAAGGATAATAATACAAAGCCAATAACTATTCAACATTATATATTACAATGGAATAGATATTATAACCAATTCAAGTTTCATTCTTCTATACATAACCCTTTTATTTCAGTGATTAAACCCTCTAACTCTGACCGTTTTGCAAATTTGTACTTTGAAAAAAGCAATCATTACGGACAGCTTTTAAAAAAAAGAAACTTTGATTTTAAGGAAGTGATTCCAGCAGATCTTGTCTACAAAAAAGATGCCGTTTGTGATACCCAGGTTGATAATTTTTCCACATTGAACAGCCAACGAACGACCCAATTATACTATCCAAAATATCAAGCCATACCTAAAAGCAGACGAAAAGATTTAATATATGCCAAAAAATTTACACCTAGAACAAAAGATCACAAGGGTTTTGATATTAATAATAATCAAGCTGACCTGCTGGAAATTAAAGAGCCTGAAAAAGGTATAAAAGTTTTGAACTCGCATAGCACATATAATCAGAAACAAAAGGCGCAATATCCAAGCATATTTGATCTTCCCCAATTTATGAATTTACTCGACGAAAACATTGAAGATACCTATAACAACAATTTGGGAGTAGATGAGTTTGAGTTTGGGTATGACTTAAGAGATGAATATTATGACAAGGATATAGTATATATATTAGGAAAGGAATTCAACTTGAAAAAAAGAAAAAAGCCTAGGCAAAAAGAAACCGAAATAGAACGACTAGAAAGATGCGCTAAACATGGCTATCCGTTAGATTACAAAAAATTTTCAGAAACCAATGTCACATTATTGAATATTACCAAAAACTCAAGTGCTGATAGTTCTATTTCCTCTGGCTCTTTAACTGGCGTGGGTAAAAAATGCTTTGATAACAAATCTGAGGTCGGAATTAGTATTACTATTGCCTTTTTATTTACTATGATATTGATTTAAGTGTTTATATAGATTATTTAGATAAAAAATACTTGTGATGTTTCTAAACAGATTGTTTATTTTTTTTTTAAAACAGCCTGCCTTCAGAATTTGACTTTTCAAATGTAGTATCTCTCTGTCTAATAGGTTCACGTGACATAAATGTAATATATGCTTTTGTTCATTTGAATTCAGATATTTGACCATGTTCGATATTTTTATTATTGTAGCATGATAATTATTGTATGTATCATAATATGTGGTAATGTAGGTTTCAATTAAGTATTTTAGCTAATTTTGCGTTTGAGGTTTTTCAAAAAGCGCGAACTATGTATCTAATTTTTTTTTTATTTTTATTTTTTTCATCACCACCACCACTTAGATAATACAAAACAAAACAAAAATACAGAAAAACTAAAGTGTCTGCTCTAAGTGAATTAACCATTAAAGTAATTCCATTACTTCACAGTGACGCTTTCTTTCAATGATCAAAGATTTATGAGATTTGCATTATAAATCTATTTATTTTCCTTTTTTTACATGCCAAAAACATTATAATATTAATCTCTATTTCAATTACAATAAAACTGATTAATAAATCAGAGGAGGTATGTTTTTCTATTTTTTTTTTTTATTATTTAGTTTTCCTACAAAAGTTTTTGAATTTAACTTAGCAACTTGGTTAATTTTCGCGTGAAGAAAGTTGAATTGTAAAATTTGTCACTTGATACAGAGATAAATTTTAGCTGATAACTCTTTACGATTTTCTCATAATTATTTCATTATTATTTCACTTATTAACATAATTTTGAAAATTGGCCTGGTTTAATATAGCCACACAATGTCCATTCAGCGCAAAGTCAAAGTTATTACCTCTTCAGAGATATTGAAGAATGAACCAAAGGTTGAAAACTTCCCAGTGAGGAAATGGGGCATAGAAGTTTGCTTAGTTGGGCCCAACGGAGAAGATATACCTGCTAATGTTTTTGATAAAGTCACATATCGACTACATCCAACGTTTAAAAATCCCGTTAGGAGTAAGTATTTTGACTAGTATTGTTTTTAAATAAATAATATCTCTAACACATGTTAATTGTTGTATTATTATTATTATTATTATTCTAGGTTTCAAAAGTCCACCTTTTAGACTAGAAGAAAAAGGATGGGGGGAATTTGATTTATACATCGTGTTTCATTTTGCTGATAAAGGAGGTGAAAAGACAATAACTCATGACTTAAACTTCCGACAGCCAAGATATGAGATAATTCACAATATCGACTTTCCCACAAATAAATCTGGTCTGATGAAATTATTGGCGGAATCAGGGCTAGGACCAGAGAAGTCAGCAAACTCCTCGGCAAAAATAGCAACAGGCAATAGTGGCCTCGTAACTGATGATACTACAACAGGAACGAAAAGAAAACAAGATCATGTAAACAGCGGTGCAGCAAATAGTAATGGCTCATTGAATCACAGTAGCACAAACTCCAATGATAACAGCAAAATTTTCAAAAAGAAACCCAAAATTGAAAAGGCATCTATTGATTTAGAGAAGTTAGCTGAAGGATTACAGAAATTACAAGAGGAAGATCTCATTGGAGTTGTACAAATGGTTTCGGATAACAAAACACCAGAGATGTATATTAAAAATGATGTCGATGAAGGAGAGTTTCACATGGATTTATACACACTCCCAGATTTTCTTTTGAGAAGTTTATGGGATTATGTCAAACAAAGAGTAACTGTTTAAACTTGTGAGTATTGGATGGATTACTGCCCAGTTATATATATAGTAGTATAACAAGGAAGACGCATTGGAAAGTTTCTATAATATAAACAATAAAAAATTGAATTGTATATTTAGGTTTATTTTCTAGAAACGCTCTTATTGAAGTTATTTATTTAGAATAATTGTTATTAACAAAGGTATTGCTTTACTAAAAAAAAATTGTAAGTCCATATGCCATATTTACTAGGTACCATAAACTCTAATAATCGAATCCCAGTTGGATGTGTAAATTTTTGATCCATCACTAGACACTTGAATTGCATTCACTTGTCCACGGCCCGATACTGGCTCGTTTAACATCATCATTTCATCGCCATAAAAAACCATATTATTACCACCTCCATTATTACCGCCAAATAGGTTGAAATATTTGTTTCCTGATACACTGTAAGGGCCTAACCACTTTCCTTTTAATACATCCCAAGAACCCCATGTACCGTCAGCATATGAACAAAATAACAATCTTCCTGATGGTGAAAACTCTATCGCAGTTACAGCATAAATATCAGGGGGTTGATCTTCCCCATTTGATTTTGAAGCCAAGGGCTTATTCGGGGTTATAGGGGTTGTAGCAGAATTTGACAACCTGCCCGCAGTGTAATTGTCTTTGGCTAATGCCATTTTTTCTGAGTAATTGTTATTCACAGATCTAAGATAAGGATCGTTATGGTCTGTGTAACGATAGTGGGTGTGATGTGTGGGGTTTGCATAAATAGCGGCCTGACAATCTGACCTTAAATCAAAAAATCTACAGGTAGAATCATCAGAGCCTGTAGCAATTGCGTTTCCATCGGGAAACATTTTTACAGTATTAATATCATCTGTGTGATCTGAGAAGCTTTGCAAACTAGTTTTGGCCCGTTTATCCCAGACCTTTACTGTTCTCAAAGAGGCCGATGCAAAGATATTGGGGTTTGTTGGATGGCGACACAAAGAACTTACATCCCCCAGATTTCTGTCTACATATTCATTTACTTTGGTGTGTGTAGTTAAATCCCAAAGAATCACAGACATATCACCAGAGCCCGAAATTAATGATTCTTCCGTCAAATATTCGATACTCGATATATAACCTTGATGCCCTTTTAATACTGCTGTCGGTGCCGAGTTACCTAGTCCTGTCATCTGTAACGACTCAGTTCCAAAATGCGATTTCGTGGGCGAACTTTGGAAAAAGTTTCCAATTTTTTTTCTCGAAGACGAATTGATATTGTTATCATACATTCCATTGAATATTGCATTCGATGGAGAGGTCACACAAGTCGAAAAATCATCCATGGTGCTACAAGATGCATATTGGTCTTCAACAGAATCAATCATATAGGCTGTCACCGTATTATCCAAACCTCCAACAGCTATATGGCACCCTGATTTTGAGACTCCAAGAGCAATGGGCCATGGATTTGACAGTTGAATAGCATGTGTTTTGAATCCAGTGCTAACATCCCAGACAAGTAGTATACCATCTTGGGCAACAGATACAAGTGATTGATCGTTTTGTGTTAATTTGATATCCTGGAGTTTTCCAGAATGGCCTTTTAATGTTCTGACTTGATTGGGTGTAGCCGCTTTTATAAATGGCACTTCACGAGAAGCTTCAAACACTGTTTTTACAAAAATACAATAAGATAAAGAGGAAGTTGTTAGATATATTGATAAAAAAATAAAATAAAAAAATAAAAGTGGAATGTTCATACGTGTAATATCTCTTAATTTACGTTTAGTTTCTATTATTTTGGATTGAAGACGTTCAGCTTCTTGTTTAGCATTGAAAATGAGCTGGAACTTTGTCTGAAGAGGAAGCTTGCTTAGCTGTACAGGTGTTAATACCTGTTGATGAGACATGATGATAAAAATAAAGATTCAAAAGACTGATAATAATGTTTCTAAAAAGATTGGAAAAAAAAAATATAAAACAAGAAGAGAAAAAAAAAACAAATACAAAATCATTCCAAACGAATGAAGCACATATTATAAAATACTATTCCAACATTATTGAATTGATGTTGCAACAGCTGTACGGAGAGGGGTTGGTTTGAGGTTGTAGAAAGGTTATAGGGAGAAGCATAAAGAAAGCAGTTATGTGTGCTGCAACTCTCGTTAGTGTGGATTATGTTCTTTTTAAAAACATTAGGCAGCTAGGGGAGCACAAATGTGAGATGTTCAGCCGTTCTTTAGTATTAATTTTCGACATTTTGGGTCTAGTACTGTGACATTTGGACATGGGCCTAGTGCATATATCCTAGACACTATGGTTGCAATCGCCAGATCGTATTTCTACTACATAGCTTATCAAGGCTGAAAAAGTCGGTTAACAAATACTAAAATTTATTGTATAATTAGCTAAACAATGGTACAAAAATTCTCCGTCTAAGTCTCCGTGTAGGCCTTCGTATATTCTTTGGCCCTCGATTACTATGTCTGTAGCGCCTTCAATCTTTCCCTCATACTGTTGAGCATTTCTTCATCTTCTTCTTCATCTTCTTCATCTTCTTCCTCATTAACAGTCTTCTTCGAGGGTGCCAAAACTGTAGACTTTTCCTCATCCTTCAAATTCTTGTCTGGTATAGCACCAACACTGTCTAGATTTGTTCCTGTAAGCTCGAATAATATGTCGTTTACTTCTGCTTCAACATCAGAAGAATCTAACATATCGTTTTCATCTAATGTTTCAAAGGTATCAGATACCATTTCCTCAATAATGCCAGCCTTGACGAGTTCCTGTCCCAGTGCATTCATGTTACTCATCAATTCGGGAATTCTAATCAGCGAGTTCATCTCCTTCATTATCACCGTAGATGATTTCATAGTCCCCTCTATTTTTCTTAAAGCAAAAGCTTCATCTACTTGTAAGCCTATAGAATTCAGTTGTGCCTTCGATTTGTTTAATCTTTGTCGTTGTTTCTTCGCATTATATAATTCTTTAGCAAGTGCTCGAGCTGATTTTTCATCCTGGCGTTTTGCTAACAGCTTAATCATTGTCTTGGTCTTCTGTTCCGAGATAGTTAAGGAGTGTAATTGCTTGTCTAGATCTCTTTGGTTTTTGCGTATTAAAGCCTTGCATTTTCGCTTTTGCTCAGCAGGATCCGGCCCATATATAGCTTTTTTGATATAATTCATATTTAGTATATTCTAATACTATGGAGGTGATGAATGTGAAATGGACTATTCAACTTCTAATATGGAATATCTAGTATCAAATGTGAAAACGGCTTTATTATTTGTTAATATCAAAATTAATAATATTTCAAAGGTCTTTTAGAGATGCAGATGAAATGGAAAAATATGTTTGGCTAAATATATTGGTTATCAGTCAATCAATCAAAGATTAGCCATCTTACTCTGAGAGAAGTACTGAAGGTCAGAAATAAATTCAATTTTACTGTTTACGTGATGATTACATAATAGATATGAAAACTGTAATTGCTTTTTTTTTCTCTCTCTCTCTCTCTCTTTCTCCATTAAAAATATTAGAATAGTTAATATTTTTTTTTTTTTTTTCTTTCCTTTTTTTTTCAGTCTACTCATCATCACACATATTCACTTTTTTCAATATCTTCGATTCATACATGTCTCTCAATGAATAGTCTAAAATCACCTTCTACTGGCTCGGGACTGACTCAAGCCAATACTATTCAATCTGATTCAAATAACAATACCCTTAAACGAGGCTTTGCTGATACTTCACTTTCACATTATGATCCATTAAAGCACTCAGCTCCAAAAAAGATTTTGGAAAACAAAGCCGAAGAAAATGAAGTGATTTCTCAGCCTAGCACCTACTCGGAAGATTTAATGGACATAAATGATACTGAGCAACTTGAATTCTTAGCCAGACAGCTGAAGGCGACTCAAACTGATCCTATTGATACAGGTACTGAGCCTCATATTCAACAGCAAAACGAAATTTTTGACCAACAGTCATTAAATAATTCACATGCAAAAATAAATGAATCCCCAGAGCTGATGGATTTAACTAAATCACCTTCTGCATATGTTGAAGACCCCATAAAATCTTTAAGAATAGCTAGTATACCAATACTTGATAACCTAGCATCCCAAATAATTTACAAGTTAACCATCAAATGGAATTACGCGGATGCGATTGGAATGGCCATTGATTCTCAATCCCCTGAAGGACAAGCACTATACATTTTGACTCAGCTTTTTTTACACACTAGAACATTATATACATCGGAAGAATACATATCTGCAACAGAGCTCGAAATGGACAATGAAATTTATCAACGGCAAGTAATTCAAAAGGCTAACTTAGCTTCTTTTTTATCTGGAGTCTTTTGTTCGGCGCCCACAGCCTTTCCTGTACTTTGCAACAACTTTTTGGATACCTTTCTTTTTCCAGGCTCTCGGCTTTTAAAACCTCAAGGCGCGCTCTATCTTGAATTAATGACACAAGCATATATTTCTATAGTGAAACATTCAGATCAGCCCAAGCAAGTAGCTTTGGATGCATCATTTCCTAACGATATTGATGAAATACTGTTGAAGCGTCGAAGAGCAAAGGTTCTAGCGCCAAGTGAAGCTGATTTTGTACAACGTGTTAAGCGTCGCAAAGAACATTTAATTGTTCTAGATGATATCGAAACGCTTTCTAACAACTACTCATGGCAGGCTTTTATACGTGATGTTTCAGAATACGTATCTAAAAATCTCTCCGTCATTTTAACAGGAAAAGCCAGTAAGGGCCCCTTTTCTTTATTTTCAACTAATTCCACTTATCAGCATCATACCAAAAATAACGGCACAACTTCAGTTTCTGATGAAAACAAATTGCACATAGGTAAAACTCTTGGTCTTTCTATGATTGCCTCCGGATCTGAACTTTCATCTGATGACCATGGAGTTATAGATTCTTCTGAAATGCACTCAAACTACCATTCATCAGATGAAAACTTACATCACATGGGATCAAATAGACAGAAAAGGCTTGATTCAGAATCTACTGATCTATCAAATAACTTATCTGAGCACTCAAGGTCTCATCCCAACGAAGCATCTGATATTTCTCATGCACCTTCAAAAGGTTCCGGAATTATTGGATCTACTCAACTATCATCTATGGCACCAACATCCCGTACACAGGTCATTCAACGGCATCCTTGGACCAAAGTTGAAGAAGAAGCTTTATTATCGGGTCTAAGGACTGTAGAAGGCCCCTTTTGGGCCCAAATATTAGAACTTTATGGACCCGGTGGTAGCATTTCGGAAGTTTTGAAAGATCGAAATCAGGTACAACTAAAAGATAAAGCTAGAAATCTAAAACTCTATTATCTAAAAACTGGCACACCACTACCGGCTGAACTTAAGGCTGTTACTGGGGATATGAAATCTAAGGATAGAGTAAAAAGAGCAAAGAAAGCTAAAAAACAGATTCCACAAAAAAGAAAGCCATTGAATGCCTCTTCTCTAAATAGCCATGAAAAATCGGCACTCATTGCTCCTAGAAGTGACGACTCGTTGCAAGCATCCAGTCAAAATATATCAGGAGGAACTCAATCTGAAAATTTTGATAAAAACGTTACTAAAAGTAATTTGCCAATATCTGGAATAATTTCACCTGTAACTGACAGTGCCTATCAATCTCATCAAGCACACATGATAAATACTACAATGGAATTGTCTAATGATTACCTGCAATCTAAAGAGGGATTACATACAGCATCAACCTCTGACAATCAAGATGTGACAAAATCTTCAGAAATAGATAGCAATATAAATTCACCCAATCCTCCCACATCTCATAAGGGCAACTCCACAGAAGATAGGTCTGATCGCAAGGTGGAAGACAAAGATAGGACTGAATCAAATGGACTGGCAAATATATCTAATGAAGAGGTGTCGACAAGCCTTGACTTGTTAATCGAACAAGTTGGTGCATATATTGATAAAGAAGATACTGAGTTTCAAAAGCAAATGAGTCAGGAAGATTATGGAAAAGCTTCGGAAACAGTTAATCAGTACCAAGAAACTATAGCTGATGAGGCGCTGGATTCACGTGATAGCCGCTGCCAATCTACTGAAGATTTCAATAAACTAACAGAACAAAATCTAAAGACAGATTCTCATATATCAACTCAAGATAAGAGCCAATATAAAGAAGATGAGCTAGTTTCTGAAAGGGAACGAAAAAATGAAGAAGAGGCCAAATCTACTGAAGCAGCATTAAACCTTCTTGTGCAAGCATTTCAGGATGACAAGTCAACACCTTGATTATTGGATTATTGAAAGACTAAAATTATGATATAACTAAGGTATCATATTATCCTTCGGGTAAAAAATTGCAATTTCAATCCATATTGCTTTTTATTTATCAACTGAAACACTCCCAGATTTATATATATATATATTTATTTATTTATTTATTCATTTTTATCTTTTTACGTAACAATTTGCCATAGTGTAATGTCACAGTCAGATTTGTAATTTCAAGATAATATTCCCTCAAAGATAGTGAAAGAAATTCCATATACCATATAATATAGGATATAGGATATCCGATGTGCATTGGTTTTTTTTTTTTTTTTTGTATGTACTGAGTTGCTCTCTAATCGAAAGATATTACGTTTTAAGGTTAGATGATCTATATATTCCTTCATTAAATGTTTAGCATTAGTTAATACTATAAGCATATAAAGAAATATGATACTGACAGCAATCGATGCTAATCAATTGAAGCAATTAACTTAATTCAAACAAAAAAGATTCTAATTAACAAAATTAATCAATCGATGCAACTGGTCAAATTCTGTTTATTAGGAGTCGTTGCCTGATGTTTACAACTAAAACGTATTTAAACCATGTCTTTCCCCCTCTTTTAGATTTATTTTTGTTTTAGTACCGAAAAAGAAGATATAATACAGCCGTTTAAGTACTATCATTCAAAATTTCAATATTTATTAAAAATGCCTCTCTCAGAACATATATCATACGAAAAACTTTTGGCTCGCTTAGAGGCCGAAAGTCCTGGATATTCCGAACTCTTTCGAAAAGCTGCACATGAAATAGCCGAAGGGACCGCTGAAGAGCCAGATGTCCCAGAAAACAACATTTTTAATCCATATGAGTCCAGATATTCTGTAACTCCAATTCCAAGATTCAGAATCCCTCAAACTGGAAGCAATGCTGAATCCACTGCTCAATTGATTAGAGACACGCTGGAACTCGATGGAAAGCCAGCATTGAATTTGGCCTCTTTTGTTAACACCTACATTGACCCAATTGCACAAAGACTTGCCGCAGAGAACTTAAACAAAAATATGTCTGACAACGATGAATATCCGGCTTTGATGAATATTCATCAACGATGTATCTCTATGATCGCCCACTTGTGGAATGTTCCTTCTGGAAATTCTGCTGTAGGAACCTGTACGACAGGGTCATCGGAAGCTATTCATTTGGGTGGGCTTGCAATGAAAAGACGATGGGAAGCTAGACAAAAGGCTGCCGGGAGACCATTTGACAAGCCTAATATCTTAATGGGGTCCAATGCCCAAGTAGCTTTGGAGAAGTTTGCTAGATACTTTGACGTTGAAGCAAGAATTATTCCTGTATGTGAGGAGTCCAAATACACGTTAGACCTTACGAAAATTAAGGCTGCGTTAGATGAAAATACAATTGGAATATTTGTCATTTTAGGTTCAACCTACACCGGAACTTATGAAGATGTAAAAGGAGTTTCAGAAATTTTGGATGAATATGAAAAAGAAACTGGGTTTGATATTCCAATCCATGTAGATGGTGCTTCCGGAGCGTTTGTGGCCCCATTCTGCCATCCCGACGTTGAATGGGATTTCAGAATTCCTCGTGTTAAAAGTATTAATACATCTGGCCATAAATTTGGACTAACTACCGCTGGTTTAGGTTGGATTATTTGGAAGGATAAAAAATATTTGCCTGATAATTTAGTGTTTGTTTTGAAATATCTTGGTGGAGACGAACAATCTTTTACTCTGAACTTTTCAAGACCTGGTCACACTGTTGTACATCAATATTACAACTTGGTTTCGATGGGATTTGAAGGATACAAACATGTCCACAGCTCTTCTCTTTACAATGCAAGACTCTTTAGCAAATTTTTAGAGGCCACAGGATATTTCAGATGTGTAAGTAATATCCATCGCCCTTTAGGAGATTTCGGTTTCAATCCTAGCGAAAAGCTGAAGCATGATACAACTAGAGAAGCTGCCAAGTTTAATCCAGGCCTACCTGTGGTTGCTTTCACATTTACTGACGAATTCAAGAAAACATATCCTGAAATTCCTCAAGCTGCTATTTCTACCCTTCTTCGTGTAAAAGGTTATATTATTCCCAATTATCCCTTGCCACCTAATTCAGGTGATATAGAAGTCTTACGAGTTGTTGTTAGATATACACTCACTTTAGATTTACTCAGCAAGCTAATGGGAGACATTGTTAGTGTTGTCAATAGCTTGATTGAAGCTGCTAAGTCTGCACGAGAAAATCCTGAAATTCCTGAGCCTGATGAAGCCCGACACAAAATTCACAAAGCTATTCTGACGCTGGTTAGTGCTCCAAACGTTGAGGAGGAGCACGAATCTCAATGGACTATTGATGAAAATGGAGTAAAAGTTCGTCAACAGCATTTTACTGTTTGCTAGGTACTGTTTGCTAGGTTAATTAATTAATTAAATACTATTAAAATTTAAATTTATATTGGAAAAACATAAAATATAAAATATAAATGACCATACAAAAACTTTAGAATCACAAAGACAATTAATATAATTAATCTATATTTTTTTTATTTCTTTGTTGCATATTCTTGGACTATTGTTGGACTTGGATCGATCCCTTCAACAATATCTTTAGAGCTTTCAGGGTCATCATTATTAGTAGAATGAACCATATGCTCGATATTGATTTTAGGCCCTTTGAAAAACTTATGAGCATATACAAGATACCAGAAGATAGCAAAAAGCATTGGTCCAAAATAGACAACAACCGTCCAATTCATTGTCTCAGCGTCTAAGTTCTCTCCTCTATATTGAGGAAAGCACATTATAGGTGTCATCAGAAGAACAAATGCAATGGACACAAACCCAACTGGTCTAGAAAATGAGCCCATATTCCAAGGGCCAGGCTTGAATCTTTCACTGCAAAAAATGACTTTCATAGAAATGGGAATTGCAAATCCAATATAAGCAGCAATAGCACCAACAGAAAAGATTGCGTCAATAGCAACACCACCAGCATAGATTAGTAGTAAAACAAGGCATCCAATTATAGTATTCATCCAAACAGCATTAACTGGAGTGTCGGTATATTTGTTAACACAGCCAATATATCGAGAAAATGGGAAGCAGCCATCACGTCCATAAGCATAAGCTACACGAGAAGCAGCAATCATAGAAGCTTGTCCCATAAAGAATGCAGAAAGGACTGTAAAGGCAGAAATTACAAATACTAATTTTTTTGGAAGACACTGGCTTAGATATCCAATGTATGGGTCACTAGAGCCTATCGCCTCCACGACATCAACTACTGTATAGGCAATAGCCATCTGGAAAGCCCAGCCAAGAATACCTCCAATACCAGATGTCATCACAATAGCTCTTGGAGTTGCAATGCTTGCATTAGAACACTCTTCGGCTAAATGAAAGGGAGAATCATATCCTGACATGGTCCAAATAATCGCAATGAAAGACATTAAAATAGCGATTCCATCGGGCCAGTCAGTTTGATTAGTGATATTACCCCAGACTTCAGACGAAGAATTGAACTTACTAAGGCCTCTGTCTTCTCTATCTCCAGCGACTAAAATGATAATGAACGCAATGAATAAAGCGATAGAGTTTATTATAGAGCCGGCTGAATTGAATCTAGCCAAAAACTTTGTTGGCATTGAAGAAATTACTGATTGGGCAATCATAATGGCACAGGTCAAAAGCCAAACATGCCAGTTTGCAGCTTCATAAGACTCATCAGTAACAGATTTAAGGCCTAGAATCATACTAGCCATAGAATAATCAATCGATGGGGCTGAAGTTACTTGGCATAACCAATTGGACCATCCAGTAATCCAAGCCGCAAGGGGGCCCCAACCTTCGGGAGCCAAAACTGCAGCTGCATAATATAAACCACCAGATGTTGGCATTGAACTAGCAAGCTCGGCCTAAAGAGAAAGTAATAGAATGAGGTTTGTGGTTAGAAGATATTTATCAAAAAGAAAAAAAAAAAATCTAGATAATTAAAACATACCATACTGCAAGCAACAGATTGAATGCCAATCATTGCAACCAACCAACCATACGTCATACCAGGAGTTCCAGCATATCCCATACCATACCATAAGGTAGATGCAATAGATGGCAATAAACCTAAGAGTGCAAAACTTACAGCGAAAGTTGACCAAAGACTGAACTCACGCTTAAATTCCTGCTTATAACCTAAGCCTGCAAGGACTTCTTCATCGGCAGTAATGTTTTCGACAACAGGATGTATACCCTGTGGGCTCAAGACTGATGTGATATTTAGGTCTTCAACTGGGATTTCTCCTGAAAACCGAGATTGAAGAGAATTTTCCAAATCTGATTTCGTTGTATTAGTCATCCTATGTTTGGGGTACAAACCAGTTGCTGACTATAATGTTTTGTTTTTGTATGTTGAAAATAGCTGGGCGACTTTTAATCCAGTTTTCACTTGAAGATATAGAAGGAACGGCTGTTTTGTGGGTTATTTTTGAAAGAGATGTATTTTTGACTGGGTCTGAAAATTTGCATATATAATAACAGCTATAAAAAGCACTGAAAAATGGGAAAGTTCAGACAAAGAATATTGATATGTTTAAAGAAAAATAAGAAAAAAAATAATTGTTTCAAAGATATTGGTGAGGAAATATGATTTATATATTGTATTTAGAATTTAGTTGTATAGTAGAAAGGAATTTTTTTTTTTTTGCTGTTTATGTAGGATTTTGTCACCTTTTAATACCAAAAGATTTTCTTATCAATGTAAATATTATTACTGATAGCAATATTTCAGCCCATGATATACATAGATAGAGCAGCAGATATAAACATTTAATGATTTAGGAAAGTAGCCTTGTCTGGCGGTTATTGAAACACATTGTATTGGGTGTTGTGAAGCTTTTACTAAAACTTTTTAGACTTGTATAACCGATCAAAACCGTTATCTATTGGCTAGCATCTGAAAAACCGGAGCGGCTAAAGCCTAAGGAATATGTTATTAATTAATACACATGATCCCAAGCAAGTTAGCAAGCTACATAACCAGCATTTCCCCATAAAGAACAATGATGCTTCTGTCCAGGTTGAAAATCCGGTTATTTTCAAAATCCATTCAGGGAAATGTATGTTTTTGTTCAACTGACTATATCCCCCTCCTTTTCCCCTCCCCTGCTTTTCTTAACCTTTACAGCATTACGACTTCTTTCTGCTTTTTATTAATATCTTAGATTGGCTGCTTCATATTCAACTCATAAGATTTGCAGCATTTTATTTTTAGTTATCTTTCAAGCTTTATCATTTTCAATTAGTCCTGATAAAGAATTATATTACCTTTTGAAACTAATTATCATGCGCTGTTGCAGTCTTTTTTTGTTAAATCAATATAAAAAAAATCAGATGCTACAGATATATTAGATGTTTTAGTTCAAATAAAAAAACAAACTATGTTATCTTGTTATGTCTATATATATTAAAAAAAAAAAAAGTCGACAGCTTTTTGCTGTTGATGTTACTTTGTTTTGGTGCCTTATCATTATCGCTGTCCAATGAATGGCATCATCTATTAGATAGATTTTACAACAACAAAAAATGAATAAATAAATCAATTTTAAAAATTAAAATTATCATTTTTACCTTGATTAGATCTTGCGATTTTAGAAAATAGAACTGTTATTTCATAAGTATATAGATTTTTTTCTTCTTCTTTTTTTTTTTTTGTTAGTTCTTTATGATGAAAGAGAGAAAAAAAAAAAAAAATGGGCGGTTATCAGGGATTAATAATTTGATAGATTATAGCTATGACATCAAAGAAAAAAAGAAAAAAAAATACCAAGAAAAATGGAAAAGAAATAACTGTTCTAGAATAAAAATATTTAAAAGATATTATGTATATAGTCGCTTATGAAAAAATAACAAAGATAGTCCATCCGAAACTTAGTTGTAAATTTTATATTTGAAACAGCCATTCATTGATAAATCTTGTTTTTTTCGTCAATTTAAATAACTAAGGCGCAGAAAAAACCACTCATGAAAAGCAATATATTCATTTTTAGGTTATTTCCCAAGTTTTCTTCGTTATCGTTTGATGAAGAAGTTGCACTGCCACCTAAAGACTGGCCAGAAGATGTCACGATGCCAGAAGTCGCTCCATTATCTGGTATGTTAGAGTTGGGTTGATTTACATTGCTGTTCGAATTTTGGGTACTTGAGCCTGACCCTCCAGCACCAGCTCCCGTCAGTCCAGTTTGACCATCTTCTATGCTAGAGTCAGAACTTGCTTGATTTTCTCCAGAGCCTTGATTATTGATACCATTGTTGTTTCCAGATTCTTGATTGTTAATATTTCCACTATTTCCAGAACCTTGATTATTGGTATTGCCATTGCCTACAGACCATTGGTTATTATTGTTACCACTACTTCCGGATCCTTGGTTGTCATTGCTACCATTTCCTCCAGAGCCTTCATTGTTAGAGTTATTGTTGTCGCCAGAGCCTGGATTGTTAGTACCCCCGTTATTTCCAGAGCCTGGATTATTAGCTTCATCGCCATTACTACTACCCTCAGATTCTTGATTGTTAGTATTTCCACTGCCTTCAGAACCTTGATTATTAGTACCATCGCTATTCCCTGAGTCTTGGTTGTTGGCACCACCATTACCGCCCTCAGAGCCTTGGCTGCTGGTATTCCCGTTGGCACCAGACCCTGAAGTACCGCTCTCTGTATCTTCAGTTTCGTCTAAACCTGAGCCATTAGTGCCTTCATTATTTGGAGAGTCCTGATTATTAGCTTCACCACTATCATTACTACCTCCAGACCCTTCATTATTAGTATTTCCACTATTTCCAGTACTTCCAGAGCCTTGGTTGTTATTATTACCATTCCCTCCAGAGCCTCCATTGTTAGAGTTGTTGTTGTCGCCAGAGCCTTGATTGCTAGTGCCCCCGTTATTTCCAGAGCCCGGATTATTGATTCCGTCACTACCACTAACACCTCCAGATTCTTGATTGTTAGCATTGCCATTTCCATTTGAGCCTGAATCATTATTATTTCCACCATTTCCTGAGCCAGGAGTTTCATTTCCAGTTCCTCCACCAGTGTTTTCGGTAGGGGGTGGAGGATCTAAAACAATATTTCCACCACAAAGATTAATAACTTCTTGTAGATTGAAATCAGCTGAATACCAATAAGAAGAATCACACTTTGCACAAGAAGGAATTCTAAAATCCACTAGACTAGTATCCTTTTTGCAAATGCATGTTAAGTTTCTTTCATCGTCAGCTCGTGGAATAATAGCGTTTTCAGAACTGAATTCTGGGATAGCCCAAAATTTCTGTATCTCTGATCTTCGGCTTATTTTACTTTCCTTGTTACATTCAACCCAATTGTTCTTGATGGCATTGCAGTCTACATCACAGGCATCAACAAGTGCAACGGAGGCACTAGGTCCAGGTTGAGCTGATAAAGTGGAATTATTGCTTTGGCTTGAGAAGGCGTTTGTTGGAGAGTCATTACTTTCTTGAGCAAGTAATTTTTGGAGAATATAAAATAATGGTAAAATATTTTGAAATTTCAATTGCATTTTTAGGTTATTAATTCTGATGGATAATTGACACTAAATAAAAAAAAAACAAAACTGGCTCAAGTTATGGCATCTGAGAGCTCTTTATATACATTTGTATTATATCTATATATTGGGGAATGAAAGGATGATCACCTGAAATACTTGAAGGCAGTTTTCTTTGCAAATCTCTGTGAGTTAGGCCTAATTGTGTTTAATGGCTGAGAAACCCCGCAACTGCTTGCCTCTGTGTTCAAACTTTATAACAATAAAAAACATAAAGTATTGATTATATGCTTATATACTTTATAGATATATAAATATCGATAAGAAAGGCTATTATTATAATTAAAAAAAATAAAAATAAAAAAAAATAAATAAAAAAATTGAAAAAAAAAAAGTTAAAATATATTGCTATGTTCCAGTTTATTAGAAAGGTTTCTTAAATCTTCTACCAACTGAGTGACTTTATCAAAAGATTTGTTGATACTTAGAGATAAATCAACATATGAATATATTCTGAATAGTATTTCAGGTTTGGTTTTCCAATAATGTTGGGGATTTTCCATTGAGAAATATTGAGAGTCTAAAACCTTTTTTCCATAATGTTGTTTCTGTAGTAAATCATTAAAATCTTTTGGAGTTGAAAGAGTGTTCATAGAAGCATGAGAAGACATTAATGAATACTGTTTCAACGAGTTATATTGTTCAAGCTTTTCCATAGGAGACAAAAATGCACCACGAGTTTCTCGCCATAATTTATAGAGATATTTCAGAGATTCCTCAATCAGGGGAATATCTTGTGAAGAAATGTGTTGTAAACTGTTACTACTATGCCAAATTTCAGACAAAGGGCGGATTAGGTCACAAATCGAGCTTTGGTTTCCATGAGTTCCATGAGTTCCATGGTTTATATTGCTGAAAGTGTGATCCCTTGTTCCATAATCCCATAGCCATATATACATTAATGACTTCATCAAAAGAACCCTCGATTGTTTAGCTTCCTTTGCACCAAAAGCTAAACTTGTTCTAGCATGAACAATATGTAGCAAAAAATAAGCACTTAAAACTACATAGTTCTCGGTCCTTTCATTCTTTATCCATTTAAGAAAGGTTGCATATTGTGAAGAGATTTCAGAAAAGCCTGTAGAATTGCTGGGATGATATCCCAGTACGAGAAAATTTTCTATCTCATATCTGGACTTTAAATTATTTGTTCCGTTATCTATGGTATAGTTCAGGACTTCAATCCGAGAAGGTATTTGCTCAAGTATTATGTTCAGATAATCATTGGTATCATTTGCAATAGTAAAGTAGCACATTTGAAAATGGAGTGTCGATATGGTTGTGCAAACCCAAGGCGGAGTGAGGTCATTTTCTGGAATGTGACTCATAGAATGAAATCTATCAAGTTTGTATGAAGATGATGGTCTGCTAAAAGAGTTTGAAACTGCAGAAGAGCCCATATAATCAATGAATTCAGCCTCGTTGAGATGAGAAGTGGCGCGTTCGCCTAAATACTCAAGTTTCTCAAAGGCATATAGTACTCTGGCCTGAATACTGTGATCAGGAACAAATTGAGAGTAGCTGTTTAAAAGGCGCCTAAATGTACAAGTTGCTGGATTATAATTTCTATCCATGCCTCGATGAATCAAGTCAAAAAGATCAGGTGGCCCACTTCCTACTGCCCATGATATAAAAGAAAGACCATATATTACAAAAATATAAGATCCCAATGTCCATACAGTCAAATCGGGGCTTTTATTTGCTTCAATAGAGTGTCTAGATTTCGGAACAATTAACGTAGGAATCTTTAATGATGATTTTAGTAGGGACAAGTAAGAAACTGTTTCGATAGCTCCTTCATTGCCCACTGTCTCAAAAAAGCTCTTGTAAGAGTTGCAAATCCATAAGCATTCTGGAGAATTCATGGCAAGATCAATTTCATTCAAACGAAATTCAAATAATTCCTTATCAATGCATAAGCGTTCCATGATGATATCAAAAATAAACATTAGAGTTCTAATGCAAGACTCATGAGTAATCCAACATTTCCAAAGTGATGTTTTGATGGAATCTTGAGATGAATTATTACCATAAATGTTAGTTTCTAAAGAAATAGAATCAAGATTTGCAAATTTAAAACATTTGGAGTCTGCCCTGACGCGCCCGTTTTCATAGTAAATAGTAGTTTCCTCTCTACTATTGGCTAAAAACCCACCCAATTTCAAAAATTTGCCTCCACAAATATGATAGAGCTGACCTGGTGATATAAAATCTTCACTAGAAATATAGTCAGCGCCTGAATATGTAACATCTTCATCTACAGTTGCCCATAAAACAAGAGAATAAGCTTGTACGAGTTGTAGATTTGAGAGAATGTCTACAGTATTAGAGTTGAATTTGATATTGTTTAGTTCTGTAATAAGCCTTTTGCGTATTTTGAAAAAAAGAGGAGTCGTTGGTTTTAAATTTTTAGAGTCGGTTGCTGTCATTCCCATGATCACAAGAATTAGTAGTAGTAGACTATTTGCTTCCTTTGCAACAAATGTTGGCTTGTGAATGAAAAAATTTATACACTCATAAGTTAAAAATGCATTTTGAATGAAGTGCGAGTATTTTGCTGAATCCATCAAGATAAGATCCGAATTATTAGAGAATTTGGTATTAGCCTGTAGGGAGACTTGAAAAGCGTTCAATTGGTTAGCTGTTTCAGGAGGAATAGTAAATGCATGGGGTTGTAAAGAATTAACTGGAGCCTGACCACTCTTTATAAAATTATTGTAATGATAAAAAGCAACATTTTGAAATGTCTCAATAGTATTTGGAGAATCCGGATTTCCAGAGAAAAAGAAGTATGAGTAAAATGGATTCTTGTTATTATCCAAATTGTTATCTTGGTTTATATGTGCGTTTTTAATATTAGTAGGAAGATATGATAAATTTTGGTTAGTTGAAGGGATATGACTATGAGGAGTAAAAAATGATGGTGAGGAATTTTGTTTATATGTGTCTAAAATTGGAGGTAGGTTGAAAGAAGGTCTTGAAAGTGTTGGTGAAGTTTTTATCGTTGGGTTTAAATTGGATGTAATACTCATGGAAGGGTTATTGGGAGAATAAATATTAGTAGGGTGAGATGACTGTCTATTATGTGAATCGAATTGAACGAAATTGTGAGTGTTTGAAGGAGAATAAGAAGATCTAGGTGTGGGAGTAGAAGAAGAAGAAGAAGAAGGGGCTGGAGACGCTAAAGATGAAAGAGATAAATATTTTGATGAGCTAGAAGGATTAAAAGAAGATGAAGATGATGGAGATAAAGACGAAGGTGATGGAGGGATGAATGATTGTGATAAATGCGGTGGTTGTACATGCGGTTGTTGATATTGTATTGGTTGATGATAACTAGATAGTCGGGCTTCATTAGGATCATTAGGTTTTTGATATGAATATATTGAGGGAGTTGGTCCTGTATTGCTTGTTGAGTAAGGTGGTTGAGAATATAATGCCTGATTTTGTGGATTATGGGGATTATGTGGATTAGACGGTATTGAGGAGGAGGAATAACGTATATGTGATGAACTAGTTTTTGGGCGTTTGATAAAAGTAGCATTGGATTGGTTTTGACCAGATGAAGAGGGTATTTGGGATGTATTTGAAGAGGGAAGTGCTGTTGAAGCTGATGCCGAACTATTAGCCCTTTTGCTATGGAATCGAGTGGCTAAATGGCTATAATAGTTGAAAAAGTTGATTAGATTAGTATTTGAAATATTAATAATTATAAACAATTCAAAAAAAAAAAAGAGGGTTTATTCATACTTTTCATATAAATCACTTCGAGAAAACGAACGATTGCATGAATGACATGTATAAGGTTTGACGGGCAAATCTACAGAAGGTAAAGAAAAAAAAGAGTTTGTGGTTCATGTTAGAAAAAAGAAAAAAAAATTTTTAAAAGACTGGAGAATGATAAACAATAGCAACATTTGAAAAGCAAAATTATAGATCATCAAACGCTTTAGTCAATCTCTGTTAATCAAGTTGATAAAATCTTTCCAAGCTAATAAAATACAAGAAAGCTCAAAACTTACGATTAGCAGCATGGCGTTCTAAATAGTCCCGACGGTTAAATGACTTGGTGCAGCCTTCATATGTGCAAATATACTGACGGTCTTGCCGTTGACGACACATCTTTAATGAGTGTGCTGATGATTTTGGAAATATATATATATATATATATAGAAAATGGTGGAGGTGAAAAATTTACAAAAAAAAAAAAAAAAAAAAAAGATGAGGAAGAAAAAAAAAAATAAAAATGGGCAGGGTGGAAGCATGTATATATATAAATAAATCTATATAAATATTGAGAACAATATATATACACAAAAAGTTGACTCATGAATGGATAAGGGCTAGTTATAGAAAAAATGGAGTTTAAAAAGAAAAAAAAACACACAAAAAAAAAGACCATAGTGTTCCACTTGATCTATAAATCAGATTTATTACACAAAATAGTGTACACTATCACCATCTGGAAAAATGGCTGGTGTTCTACATTTTTTAAACCCAAGTTTGTAATAGCCCAGTGGGCAAGCCATTCGACACTTCCTAAATAAATTACTATTTTTATGCGACTATTTTCTTTTTTTTTCTTGTAATAATAATAATAATAACAGCATTTTTTTTTTTTTTTTGATATCAATTTTCTACCATACTCATACCAAAAAAAAAAAAAAAAAACTCTTACCATAAAAAGCATCATTAACATCTCATAGTTATTGATGATATAAATATATAATAAAGGATCAAATGACAGTAAACATCGAAATAAAGAGACAGAAAGAAGGGGGTGGGTTAGGTGTAAAACATCAACTAACCCAACATAAAAAAAAAACAACCAACAACAATCGATTGTTCACAATGGTTGGGTTTTTTTCCTAATTCTGCAAAAAAAAATTTATATTCCATTATCCGTCTCTTCTTTAGCATTTTAGGTGTTTTTTTTTTTTTTTTTGGCTACGCATTTTTCCGTTTGTTATAGTTTTTAATAATCACTTTAAAAACATCGATAAGCTTTTTTTTTTTTCATCTTCTTCTTTTAAACAAAAAATGTTAATAGAAATAGCTTTTATTGTTATCATTAATAGTATTTACAGTTTTCAGACTGTGAGTAGATTTTGATATCTTTATTTATTGCCCTAATTTTTTTTTTTCGGCATTTGTAGATATTGTGCTAAATTTTCCTAATTCATCATTTTATATTTTCTCACCAGTAGAATACGACCTAATACATCTATCTAGGTTTCTAGTCAAAACTTGGTACCATCTAGTAAGCAAGCAAATACCATTTTGGGAAAATAAAACATATATCCATTTTCCAGCTTTAATAAACAAAAAAAAAAAAAAAAAAAAAAAAGATTCATTTCTTCCTACATTCAAATGATAAAATTTCATAGTCCCTTTATTGCCTTGTTGCTTTTGAATTTAGTCATAAACATTAAATCTATAAAAGTAAAACGCAAAACAAAAACCTTTATAAAGATTATCATAATTTTAAGTTCTAAATAGTATCATTCATTTCCTTTGCATTCGCTCTGTTAAAATTTCATCTGTTTTCTTAAATAAAAAAAAATTACATCCTATTGAAATATAATTGATATTTGTATAGATTCTTTATCTTGCCTTTGTTTCTTACTTTTTTTTTTTTTTGTTAGTCAAGATATATCTTCTTTGGCTTTTTTGTTTTTTTCATCCTCATATATATATATATATATATATATAAAGAAATTAGCTGTTATTAACTGTTAGTTAGATGATGCCATTACTATATCATTATCATATCATCATAACATTTTATGCTTTTTCCATTGATGTATGGAACATTGAATAAACTTGCCAGTTTGTTCTTGAAATATAAAATATGGAACCAAATCTAAATGGAAGAACACTTTCGGCTATGAAACTTTAAAGTTTTTTAGCATATTATCATAAATAATCTAAAAATTGAAACTTATTACTTCTATTATTATAGGTAGTAAATGATTTATGAAATGAAACTTGAATTGTTACAGTTGCATTCATTATTCTAATGAGTCTTATAACACTGATGTGCTTTTCTTCTTTCTTGTAAACAATTCTTCTATGGTAAAATGAAAAAAGCCAGTTTAGAATGTTTATTGCAGACGATGAAACAATATTTTTTTTTTCCTTTTTGCATTTTTGAATAAAAAAAAAAAGTATTTGAGAGTAGATGAAAACCATTGTAGCATTATTCATAATATTGTGCCACTAGCTATTGGCTACCTTGGTAACTCTAGTATCTAAGGCGCTCTTTTTTTTTTTTTTTTGTTTGGTTTTGTTTTTGTACCTGGATGTGACAAAGAAATTATTTTATGATTCATCATGAATTTTTGAAGACTTTGTAATAGTTGGTATAACCTTACAAGTTGTTGTAGAAAAAAAAAAAAAAATTTTTTTTTAGGCAACTTAAATGGTAAATGTTTATATAACTTATTACATAGTTGATAATCATTTAAAAGCATTTAAACTGCCTTTAAAATAGATTTAAAGGCAAGTGGTGAGCTGTTTTTTTTTTTTTTTCCAAAATTTTATACATTTTGAATGGTTCGGAGCCAGTACTAAATAAAATTTAATTTTAATGGATGTACAAAAAATTTCTATTTTATATACCCATATTTTTGGTTCTTCTTTTGTACCCTATGACAAATTATTTTCTAAAAAAAAAATGGAGAGAAAATGAAATTCCCGCTTATAACTGGATGAATCTTTTTTTTTTTTTTTTTTTTTTAAATAAAAAAAAAAGTTGGTTTTCACGATTTCATAATAAATAGATACTTTTAAGACAGACATGTAATTAAAGATTACTAGTACTAATAATATCAAAAACTACAACATGCAATGGATAATACATACTATACTGACTTTAAAAATGTAGCAATAGCGTTATTATTATAACTTTGTAAAAATCCTTAATAAAAACTTCAATACTTGAAATCGCATCATGACCCCCAAAACTTTATAATCAATTATTGATAGTAAGAGCAAATTTATATGGAGATTAGAAAATCAAAACAAATTTTTTTTTTTAATGTCAAGACAACAAATTCTTTGTTATATATATATATGATCTACTTTGTTGTTTTTAATTTTGCATCAACACGATAATTATACGTATATAAATAAAGTAACATATCCTTTCTCGTCATTTTCCACCAAACAGTAATTACCAATGAGAAACATGAGACTTATTTATAGTAGTAGCACTATAATAAATACTTCATGTATTGAATCTTGCTTATTTATTTACCTATATTTACTATCAGAAAAACTCAAGAAATGCCCATTATTAAAGCAAATTTCAGTTGCAAACTAAAATCTACACCAGTATATAAATGTTTTGTTTTGGGCCAAGTTTTTTTTTTTTTTTTTTTTTTTTTTTTTTTTTTTTTTTTTCTCCCTCTATCGGCTATATGTAGAAAACTTTCAAGATTAGATAACTAATTTAAACATACATTTCTTAAGAAAAAAAATCTATAAAAAAATATACTTTATGACTTCTATTTAATAATGTATAGAGTTTTGCTGTAAGAAAAGTAGATGAAAGCTTTGTTTTATAGAGATACTGTACCTGTTTGTCTCCATTTTCAATTATTACCTATTTTTCTAGAACCATTAGATAAATTACTTGATATTAACAACTATACAATATCCTTCCATTTATAAAGTTATTATGCATATTAATTCCATTTCTTGGAGAAAGATGGAACAGTTATACCTTTATATCAAATTATAAAAGTTTTGTTTATATTCAATGCACTAAATGGAACTACTGGTAGTTCATCACCAATTAGTACTCGAGGCAGGTTGATAATTGATATACAACTTCCCTAAAACTTATGGTACATATTGTTGTTGAACTAAAATAGAAAATTACTGTTACCCAGATTCAGAGATATTTTTCCGTTTCTACTTCAATTATGTAAAGATCTAACCTCAGTTTAACCTTTTTTTTTTTTTCAATTTCGATTTTGATACTTTTTTGTAGATGAGTGTTACGTAAACATGTAAACATTGGCAAGTTAAATGTTGTTATAATATATAGATTTGAAACCATTTATCATTAAGATCATAGTAGGGTCCTGTGATATCAGAATATGTGTTAGTAGTGTGCTAAGGTGAGCCCACCCTTATAAAAGAATTAGAAAATTTTAAAGGGCCCACTGGGCTTTATTGGAGCATTAAAAGGCTCAGCTCGAAAATACAAACTCAGTGTGTGTATGGAGATTCCAGTAAATTCATAACAACAAAATCAAATGGTTTTATCCATGCTTTAATTTAACTATACATCAATGGGTATGGAGACCTGCTTTATCTAACTATGGCTGTTGGGTTCACATCCACTCTTACACTTTTCAAGACTTGGTCTAAATTCGTACATACAAGACAATTAAGGTCTACATTTTCAATTATTTCTACATGAGTATTATCTCAAAATGGAAAAAAAGCCGCCAACCTGATGAAAGCTTTTGTTACTTCTTTTTTTTGCTCCCTTTTTTATATTTTTTATTGAAAAAGCCCTTGGGAATATAGAATGACATGTAATATTAATCCTTTGACGCGACATCGCATCTTTAGATTTATAATTCTAGTATAACTTGCTTTTTTTTTTTTTTTTTTTTTTTTTTTTTTTTTTTTTTTTAATTTATATCCTTTTTATAGAGCATATGGGATATAAAGAAATAAATAATCACGAAATTTTGAGTTGAATATTGGCCAATAAACATTATTGTTCCACTGTCTCTCATAACTATAGAAAATAAGAGCAACTAAGAATAAGAAGTAAAAAAAAGTTTCTTTTCAGAAGATTTATTTGATCTCATCCACTAAAACAGGCATTGATAGACTGGTTTGATAATTAATTTGGAAGCTTTCAAAATACTTTGGCATAAGTAATCAAAATTAGTTGATTTATTTCTTCTTAAAATACATATCAAAAACATCATCTTATATATTGTTTATCTGAATTTATGAAATAAGTAAAGCGATCCCAAATAATGGTTGCTGATATTATGGTTTTAATAAAAAAAATTATTATGATGGTATCCTAATTTTCTTTTTTTTGTTGGCTTTACCAGTCTAAACCTTTGTAAAATTCATAAAGCATTATGATTATACAACAATCAAATGCTTATCTTAGTTACTTCATTACTGATTATTAACTGAACGCACAACTTATTGATGAGCCGACATATAAAATCATTTTTATACAATTCATTCTTAAACTAGAATAACCCCAAACAAAGTTTTGAGACTAACATGTTGCTTTAGGTGAAAATGCTTCAAATCTTTTCAATTTGAAGTCTTTGGCGGATAAAAAGACATAGAATTACGCTGACAAACTGCTTCGAAATACTACCAACTGTATATCTCTTGAAGATAATATCTGTATGTTATATGTATCAATTGTGAGTAGACAAAAAAAAAGCCTATAAAATAAAAATTTGATGAATGAGCCTACGATAATTTAGGTGGCTCGTTTTTTAGACAGCAAAAATACAAAATTTATATTTTTTTTTTTGTTACTTGATTGATTTTGATATATTACATTTTTCCCCCCATAATCATAGAGTCATATTAACAACATATCTAAAGGGCTTACGCTTGACATTTAAAAGTATCTTCAACTTGGCTCACATACTCAAGAGAGTTTTTTTCAACCCTTTTGGCATGCAACGTTTTAAAAAAACTGGTAAATCAATTGTTTTTCATGGTCATTTAAAATGACTGAGGATTACTATAATTGCTTCCATCAAAGCTCTTTTTTAACACTATAAAATGAGCTTTCCAGAAGAAAGTTTAATATAGCATATAATCATGATACTTGTAAGATGACATTACGAAGAAAGTGGCATCAGATCAATATATTTAAGACGCAATATCTATCAAGAAGATAACTGATATGACATAAATAAATAACTTAAGCTTTTGATGTATATAGAAATGTAAACTTCTATACTCATCAAAAATAAGTTGCGCTTTATTCATATGGAATAAGAAAGAAAGTTACTGCAATAAATAGTCCACGAGAATAGATATCTAAATATTATAACGACATTATACATCATATAACCGTAAAATAAAGTTTGCTGCTACAATGTGAGAAATGATTTCTATTCATTTTTTCTTTTCTTTTTGATTGACTATATCTAAGATTCAAAAAGCAAATGTGTTGTTAAGGATAGTGCTTTTTGGAGTGTAGAAAATCATAAACAAAGGTTAGTAGCATTTTACACGGCTTTTAGTAACACTGTTGCAATTTGTCATCTAAGGATTTAGAACACACAAAAATTCCAAATAATATACTTATTTCTCATTGGCTACAGAGCATTCCAATATAACAACAGTGATATTTCCTTTTGTTACTTTATTACATAATTTAGGAATAATTAACAAAAAAAACAAAAAATAGAGATCATCATAAAAGTATCACCACTACCCCTCATTATACAGTTCTTCATAACTAAACTTGAAGCTGCTACAGCTCAGTTAAAAATACACTACATTAAATGAAGAAGAGAATTATGATTCCATAGTATTGTATTTGTTTGATTTTTTTTTTTTTTAAAAAAATTTCTATTTTTCTTTCAAAAAAATAATATATATACAACTTGTTTCTAAAAAATTGTTAAGATCATTATTTTTAATAAAAAACTGTTATTTTTCAGTAAATTTCTAGTTAAAACTTCATATTTCCAATAAAGAATCTTTGCTTTTCCTTGTTATAGTAACATCTTTATCCCTTGTGTAAATAATTTATATATATATCTCGCTTTGATCGAAAGCTCTGATTTCTTGTCGTATATGAGTAAACGTAATGACATACCCGATTTGAAAGTATATTGTACACACACCTAATCTTGCTGCCTGTTTTAACTTTTTTTTTCTTGCCTTATCTACCTAAATACAAGCAATATGATTTTTACTATAGTTGATTCTTCTACCAAAATCATTTTCTATTAGACTATTGATAACTTACAATATTAGTTATATAAATGTCTTATCAGTCATATTTATATTGAGAATCTGTTTAAATAGTGATTCTGTCAAGTATAGATCATGGAGCAATCACTTACTATTTCAATACTGGAATGTATTTCTTTGCAAGAAGATAGCATGTATCAATGTAATTTGATATTTTTGATAAGGGATATCATATTGTTTACTCTGAATTTGAAGAGTTATTTTATTTATATTTTGCCATAAAATTGTAATTTTTTTCAATGTTATTGATGGGTTTTTTTTATATATACGACAAACTAAATCAAATTCTAATGAGCGTGATATTCTATAAATGATATATTCAAGATAAAATCTTTTGAACATACAAGCATTTCCTGTTATTAATCAAAACACATCTCTTTGTTATATATTTATATTCATATTTATAAACAATAATTAAAGGTTGACTTATTGTAGAAACTGAAATAAAACATTTAAGCTATGTAATGAATTTAGAATGAAGAACTCTTGTATCATTATGCAACCATCGAAACTGATACAGCTGAGTAAATCTTCACAATAGTAAACTCTGAATAATTTAGACACAGAACCTAATAAGAACTAAAGAAAGAAAAATTCCTAAAGAAGTAAAAATAATATTAGTATATAAAAACGGAAAATCTTAGTTACTAGGAGTAAAGAAACAGCAGCACTATATTATATCTGCAAATAAAGTAGAACATTATCTATCTTGGAAAAGAAGTTTAGATGTGTCCCGGTATCAAAATAATTCGGTTTTCCTTCAAAGTTTAATGATTTTAACAAGAAGAAAGTAATCTTAAATTTAAACTTTCTTAGTACACCTTTTTATTTCTCAAGTCTTTAATTATATCAAGTTAATATTGAGTTGGCATTTAATACAGCCAAAATTCAAAATCTTCACTGTAGCCAGCCCATCTGGTAATCTCTCTGCTTATATTAAAAACGTATAAAAGTCATTTAATTATTGAAAAAAAAATAGTTTTTATTTATTTTTTTTTGAAAAAAGTCTTGTGGATGTAGATTTACATGACAACGCTTTCATATAACTGTTTAAAAAAATATTTCGTGTTTTTCCACAACTGGACTTTTGCATATACCCTGATTTAGGGGACCGAAAACAGTGGCAAAGTACAACTTATCGTTCCGATTTCTTTACTGCCACATATACTAATAAAATAAAAATATAAAAAAAGTAGACAGAAGAAAACATCAGGTTATTATTTAAATAAGATTATTGAAATCTCTGCAATTATTCTCGAAATGTTTTGAAGTCTCTATTGTTTATAAATATCTTTAGTAACAATATGCTCATTAGATATGGTTGTATTAGTAGTAGAAACTCTCCATAGTACTATTGTTTAGGCTTTAAGTTTTGAGAAATTTTTCATAAGACATCCTATTTCCTTTTTTGTTGAAACAAGCAAAAGTCAGAGTTTAAGTCTCAAAATGGAGAAATAAAACGGCTCTCCGCCACTTCGTTGACAATAACTACATTAACCATGCTTCCGGTTAAAAAATCAAACTTAGATCTAACATGAGATTATGATTTTTTTTTGTTTGCCAGGCCTGTATGACTTACTACTTTCATTCAAGATCAGCATAAAAGTTTAATTACTAAATCATAAGTCATAAATATACGCCTTTTTTCCCAAAACGGTTGGTACTCATAATAAAAATAAAAAAAACACCAATAAAAAAATAGAACAAGAATTAATATCTAAACCCATATGAACAAAATATTGTTGTATTATCATTTATAATATAAAACTCCTAAACGACCAAGATTTTTTAGACATTGTTACAAAATAAAGCTAGCTGTAGAAAGTTCAGGTTTTTTTGCTAAACTGAGATATTAGTCAAAATTGTGTGGTAGCCTTATTACAAACTTGTCGCAATTTTTTTTTTTTTTTTTTTTGAACCATAACAGCAAACTTATAACTGTATTTAATCAAGGTTTAGAAATAGATAGAAGAAAAAAGGCCCCCAGATCAAGCTTGTTTTCACTTTCTTCTCCAAAAACAATAGTTACAAATTATAAAAAGAAAAAGAAAAAAACTTAAAGGAACAAAGTAAAACCGAACGTTCAAGCTGATATGAATTATTTGATGTATATATATCACTTATTAAAACTCTTATTTTTACTTTCTTTGATTAAAATAGCAAAAGTTATCCTGCTAGATATCATTTCAGATTAATAGAAAAGCCTTACTCTATATTATATATAAACTTCTATATATCGCTCTTGCAAGTTTTAAACATTTGTTTGATTTTTCTTCTTTCCATCAGTCTGTCTATGATCAGTCTTACGTACAGAAAAGCAGCTATCAACGATAATCGAATTTCAATCTTGGGTTCATTCATATGTTCAGCCAACAACTCGAGTAAATTTATTAAATTTGAATCAATTTATTCTGTGCTTTTTTGTTTGGAAGGAGAGTTAAGAGGCCAAAAATATATTTCGTTTAGTAGACCTTTTCTGATTCTCTTGACTTTACAACCAACTGATTATGCTTCTGTATACTTTATCTCTAAGTTTTAAAAAGAATCATTTTTCGGCCATTTGAAAACTTTCAAATATTGAAGGTTTCTCTTCTTCATGGTTATTTCAGACAGCTATTTCTATTAAATGTTTAGTCATGGAGTCAGCTATAATATTTTGCATTTATTCAAATTCTAGTAACAGCTTACAACATTTTGAAAGAAATTTTTAAGTATTTCATGAATAAGATTCTTTCTTTTTAGTAAAATTACTGTTTCACTTCATCAAGTTTTTTTTTACCCATTAGGATTGTTAAGTACATTATCTGAAAGATTCTGAAATTATCTGGTTAAAGTAATGAAAATAAAAAAAAAAAACAAAAAACTAATGCCAGAGACGGTTTACAAGTTATGATCCTTTTCTATTAGCCTAAGTTTCGCAAAATATATACTTGGTTTGTGTCATCAGTGTCAAATTTCTAAACAGTCGAGAAAGCTGATTTTTGAATGAAATATATTGGAAACTACTCTCCTTTATCAAATTCAGTAGCATAAAAAATCATCATGTTTCTAAGCAATATCAGCAGCTGAGAAGTCGAAGAGGGTTTGCAGAATGTTTAGTTTTAAGATTAAAAGAATTCATTGAAAGTACCAGTATATGAATGAATCATAGGATCTCGAAGCTAATAAGAGATGATGATAATTGATATCATCAAAGGATTTCTCTCAAAATATTTTTAGGAAGCATAAGGTAGATCCCTACTGCAAAATGGTCTTTTGAAAGCTGACAATGTAACAAGTGTTACATTTTTTTTTTTTTTTTCTGGATTTAATGGTGGTATTATTTATCCAGTAAATGAATATATGGCTCAGTGATATATTCAAGAATAGCTGAAGATGCATACTCTTTTTTCCTTGTATTGACTCAATATATTAAAAACTGATAACATATATTTTTAGCATAAGAGAGAAATATCAAAGTCTTCTAGTTGAATCTGAATTTGACAATACTGAAAATAAATAAAAATTATATTTATATTGTGAATCAAATTTAGCTATTTAATCATGTATGAAATATAAACACTTATATCATGTGCAAAGAATATATGGATAGTAATGTACCATCCATTATATTAGACTGTAATATAAACCTCCACACAAAAAAAATGAAACCAAAGAAATTTTTACTTAATGATAATCAATTGTAATAAACCTTGAATAGAATTATGCCTCAGTAATATTCGTAATCTTATGGTTTGTCAAATCTTGGCTAAAGATACTGATTTGTTACTTATTTTTGTGAGATAGATTTAATATTAGTATTACATACATGTTTAATTTATCACCTGTATCTTTGTAAAGAGAATACTGAATAATTTAGTAAAGTATTATCATTTGTATTTTCAACTATAGATGCGTGTGGTTTTATTGACTTTATGGGTCATTGACAGCCCACTTGAAAAAAGTTATATAGTGCAATAATGTATAATGAAAAAATCTTGTATTTCTCATCCCAATATCATTTCGGAAAAGTAGCATTTCACTACCAAAAATATAACTGTAGTTACAAATCATGTTGAATAATGGCAAGTTGTTATTGACCTTGAGCTGAAGTGATTTAGATTGCGTAAAGTTGAATCAGTAGTATTTTACTAAGTTCAGAAATTGAACAGCTTTTTAGCTATAAGAATTTTCGGTAGTTATTGGCTTGCGAAACAGAATAGGACCTTGCTTTTTATGATTATTTATCCATCATATTTAGAATCACAAAAACAAGCCTTAAATGAAGGTGTAAGTTTTGTCGTTTTACAGCCTATTGTAACGCTGACAAAGTAAAATAAAATCAGTAACAACTATATTAAAGGCTAATCTGGAGCTTTAGTATAGTTGAGGTAGAATTATTTCACTATTGCTAAAATCTAAAGTCTTCATTAAACATGAATCACGAATACGGTGGTAGATTGTTTTATTCAAATAAATATTTGACTGCTGGCTCGTGTGATTATCATATCTGACTACTGTAAAATCATTTTATTCTCATTGCAGAATTTTTCCTTGAGTACCTCAAGTATTGTATTCTAAACAGAAGCGTCGGTTCTTTCAAAGTACCATTAAAAAAAAACAACCATTACAGTGTCATAAATTTTCGAAGTCAAAAATAAATCTGCTTAAAAACTGGAAGTATTACTCTAATCGAACAAATCGTTTATTATTTATGGTTCTAAAAATTGGAAAATTGTTCATAAAATATTCAGTAAATAGCTTGCTATTATATTATTTGACAATGTATGAGCTCATGCTCGATTTTACAAGACAAGCTGCTGGTAACTTTAAAGAGGAACTTATTGTGATTTTAGCTGAAAATATCTCAAGTTTTATGATGATTGGGGGTACAGATAGAATTGCATATCCAAAAAGGCATTTGATAAAGTTGATGTGGTAAATTTCAGATGTCATTTCTTTTTTTTTATTTTTTTTATTTTTTATTTTTGCTGCAACCTTGAAGATGAAAAGTAACATTCAACATTTGAAAGTATAAATATATCGCCTAAATCAAACAATAAAACAAATATATTTTTACGGATTCATATGTGGATTTTATAAGCATTGCTTTTGTGTCAAAACATAATGTGTAAGCCATTTTAATTAATGTATCTTTGTTTTTCTCTATACACATTTTTATTCTTAATTTTTTCCCCCCAAAAAGAAATCATCTTCTTGCAAAACTTTACAGTATATTGTAATATAGCAAAACGAAACACCAAGGAATATTTGAGATTTCTGTACATTGTTTTTGTTAGGCTTATATTACATTTAGTTGTATATATGTAGATGCTATTTTCATTTTTTTTTTTTTTTTTTCATGTCGAAAAATTTAGATTAACAGACGCTGATGGAAAGTGTAATAACTCATTACAAAAATTACTCATTTTGGGCAACAAGAAGCGTTGAGAAGTTTATATTCTGTTACTGACAAATCTTAAAATACATCCTTTTTACCATCAGTTTCTCTTGTTTATTTTGATAAACGGATATATATAGCTTTTTTCTGATTTTTGAAGCATCAACAATCTCAAGCAAATTAGGATATTTATTAAAGACGACAGTAAATTTACTTAGCCATTCAAATTGCATTTATACTGTATGTAACATTTCAAAATTTTTGGACAAAACACCTCTTATTGGCCTTCAAATTCCTATTTTCAGTTTGGCAAAAGTAAAACCAAGATGACACTAAAAGAAATCATAAAGAAACAGAATGTAACTATAGAGAGAATACCCATAGACAAGCCTTTTTAAGACCAATTAACATGTCATATATTTTCTACCGATATCTAAATCAAGCTAATGATTTTGGATTTTTCTACCAGACAAAAACCTAGAAACCTGTGTAGATATATTGATAATAGTACTGAAAAAACAAAAAGAAATATTTCACCCTTGAAGTGGAAATCTAGTTTAAGTGGCTGGAGTTCTTCAATAAAATAAACAAGAAACACTTTTTTATTAATTTGTGTAATTCTAATTGTACCTCTTTACTTTACTTAACTACTCATATAAATATATATATATATATATATTCAACTTATTTTTTTGAGGGCCATTATAATACTATTTTTGGCCAACTTTACAGTTACTGGAGAAGTAGAAGTATACATATAGATAAAATTGTAAAAGCCTATAGTATAGTTACCTTAGCTGAGACTTTTGTGTAATAAAAAATTCATAACGGAAGTGAGGTTTCAAAGAATAAATATTCTCCACAAGAAACAACTAAAATATTCACCAGTCTAGCTTCCATAAAAGGTTATATTTATCTATATGTTGATAGCTACATAAAAGCAGCTTTGTGTATAGACAGGACTCTTGCAACAACAGAAACTGTTAAAAAAATTATCTGGGTTTGGGTTTTGCTACATTTCTATTGGTTCTCTTCTTTTTGCTCCTTCGTATGTTAAATTTTCTAGACTTGAAAATATATTATATTGAAAATGGACAACCTTTGGTAGCATCAATCATTCAACTTCTTCTAATTATGATTAAAGATATGATATGTTTTGATGTCCTTATTATACCTTCCCAATTTGAACAAACTTTCAAGATTCTTGTATTATTTTCATTTCCCATTTTTCTTCACTTCCTTGATGTTACTCGCGTTGATCCTTGATATCTCTAGTTTTTGATTCAAAAGTTCTATGGGCCACATCGCACATTTGTTCTATTAATATTTTCCTTGGTTGTGCCTAATATTGAGTTTAACATCGGATTTTTAACTCCGACTTTATTCTAAGTTTTCTAAGTTGAGCTAACTTTATATTCCTTTCTTTTTTATCATTCTCTGATATCTAATTGTTAAAAAAAAACTTTCTCTTATCATAGAACTAAAACATCTGACTAAAAAATTCTACTATCACATGTAATCAACATCTCTTAAAGTATACATTTTCTTATTCAAACTCGATCTATATCTACTGGCTAATCAACTTAACAAATCCTTTTTACTCACAATTACATACAAGCTAAAAATTTCATTACTATAAACAAAAGCTTGCGCTTGTATTATAAAGGATACTTAATAATGTATTTATCGCGTCAGATTCAGTCAATAATCTTCAAGTTTTAATTTCGATAAAAGTAACTGTAAAAACATCATTTTATCCATGCTAAACTTATTATTCTCGGATTAGAAATTCATTAAATTAAAACCGACATCAAGTTATTTCATAGGAGTAACGATTTTGAAAAGCTCAGATATAAACATTAACAAAACCCTTTTGATGATCACTTTCAAGATGATTTGAATATATAGTTTTTAGTGTGTTTCATTTAATAACTATTTCTTTTGGGATCTAAGTCATTTAGGCTGTCTTTTCGAGTTGTAATAGAAAAGATGTTTTCTACAACATAAAATGGCAAATACGTAAAAGATATCTTTTGGGTTGTTTTTTTTTTAGGTTTGTTTTTGTTTTTGCATAAACTGTAGGTAGGAGGGAAAGAAAGGAGAGGAGAAATTTGAAAAGCATATAAGGTTTTTTATTTTTGCCCAACGCGAAGTTAGACTACCCCTAGAAATAATATAGAAAAAATAGATTTATTATTAATAAATTGTTTAATTCTCATTAGAACATATGAGGAGAGATTTCAAAAAAAAAATATGGGGGGTCACTTCATCATCGAAAATAATAAAAAGGTGGTTTCGACAGGTTTGGAGAATTCCCCGCCCTTGTTTATGTAAAGTTTAGAGGACCACCATTGATGAAAAAGCAACAATTAATCTACTATAATAGATTAATACTTTAGTGTTAGTATATAATTTTTTTGTTATTTTTCTGTTTATCAAATGTATATAGATTCCATACGATCAATTTTGTTTGTTTGATATTTTTTTTTTTCCTTAACAATGACTGGCTATAAAGATGGTTTTGCCTTATGCCCACCATATTTCTACATTTTTAGGAGAATTTCCAAAAACAGCAATTCTGAGATGTAGCATGGCTCTACTTTTTGTGTGGATGTAAACTAGAACAATCAAACATTTTAGTGCGTGCATTTTCTGTGTGACAAAATTCCACCAATAACACTGTTGAAAAAGGTGTAGACATGTTAGTCTACAGTCATAGGCCAAAAATCAATACTTCCAAAAAGGGTAGAACAGAACATGTTTTGGTTTTATCATTTTTAATAGATCACCTATCAATAATACCGGCGGCTTAATTTATTTGCCCGAATAATCTTTTATACTCCATTCTTTTTCAAAAATGTATCATTTTATGTTATGTTCTACTTTTCTATTATGGCAATTGTAGAACTTACAACTCTCAAACTGGCACTTTATTTTATCAATAGTTGAACTACTAGTATTTCTGAGTAGCATGCTTAAATTTCCTTTATTAAATCGCTTTATTTTTGAATCGCGCGGAAACATTCCTAACAAAAAGAAAACTTACAATTAACATATAGAGGTTCTTTGTATAAAAAATTCGTTCATTCCCAAATAACCACCATGCGAGAGATGCTTGGCTCAAGCTGAATAAACCGATTTACAAAATCTGTATATAGTATATATGAATTGATAAAAATATAAAAATTTAAAATATATAGTTTAGATAAAATCATCTTTTATCTAAACATCTTATTGATATGACAACAAATTTATGTTAATCACAGTTAATTCACAGTCTGTGATATTTAAAAATAACTTACTGGCCCTTCAACTCAAGGTTTCCTGCAATAAACTCATTGACCATGGCCAAGGCATTCTTTGGTTGGTTATATGGAACCATGTGTCCAGCTTCATAGACTCTAAGGAAAGTAAAGTGTTTATGGTTGAATTTGGTTCCTGCTTCCTTTCCATCGACAATCCATGGTTCAACTTTAGCCTTTGACATACCAGCAGATCCACTCCATTTGAGTTGTCTTACCCAGGCTTGATTACCAAGCCAATTGCAAATGAAATCTTTATCTCCAGCATAGATAAGAACAGGAATATTTTTAGCAAGGACGTCACTAACTGCAGTATAATAGGGTTTCATCCAATCTCCAGCGGTCAAAAAGTTTCTGTTAACATCCATATTGCATCCAGTATACTTTTCAACCTTGGCCCCGACAGCTTGTTTAACAGCAGGTTGGTTCAAGTAATCATCAATATATTGCAAATCATCATAGCACAAGTCACTCTTTCCACATTGAGTTCGGATATCATAAACATTCTTACCAGTTTGTTGATAAGGACCCATCATAACATTATTACAGTAGATGGAAGCTGGTGTACAGATCCAAGAGGATTGAGAATTGTAACAAGCTTCAATAAGTCTATTGCATCTTGGCTGGGCATTGATCATGTTTTGGCATGCGTCGTCATCAAGAACGGCAGGAGCGCCACCTTTACCGCAAGCCATAGGTTCGTACCAATCGTATTGACGAAGAGGGTCAGTCAAACCATTACCAATCATAAGAGATGTAAGATTGAAGTTTCTTTCAGGATGCGAGAGGATCTCAGAACCAAATACTGGTATATAGTGACCAGCATACGATTCGCCAGCAATATGGAATGGAAGGTTAGCATATTCGGGAAATTGCTGGAAAAATAGTTGAAGAAAAGCATAAGTATCCTTTGAAGCTGTTATAGTGTCAGAAACGGTATCACCTTCAGTATAAGAATAGCCGGTATTTACAGGTTGATCAAGGAAAATAACAGTAGCATTGTTATTCCATGAGTAAGGGTTGTGAATTGGCTTCAAATGTTTGTCAATACGGGCAGGTCCCAATTCAAAAAACAAACCAGTTAAGGAAGAGCAGCCTGGACCGCCATTGAGCCACAATATAACGGGGTCCTTTTTAGGGTCATTTCTTGACTCAAAACTCCAAAAAAAGAGATGTTTTCCTGAGGCAACATCCAAATAACCTGAATATTGTTTAGTTTTGTCAATACCTAAGTTCCCTGGACTTTTAAAGCGCAAGCTGTGATTAGGCAACTCTTCATTTGTAACAGCAGACCAAATCTTGTGGTCAAACTCGGCCCAAGATCTATCATTTTCAGCAGCTGGCTTTGGCTTTTCACCAGTAGCAAATGAAGTTAAACGGCCCAAAGCAGATTTAAGGCTACTCTTGGTCTTGACCTGAAGTTCAGAAACAGATTCGGGGAAAGTTTGTAAAACTTCGGCCCAAACATCCAAGGCTCCTTCGGGTATATCATCCCAAGATTGTCCTAGAGAAGATGCAACATTTGAAATAATACTTTGGGCTTTGCGATAACTTTCCGAAGAGGGCTTAAAATCATTAGAAAGACCCAAGCGGAACTGGTTAAAAGCACCAAAGTCAAAGGCATATGACATAGATGCCAATGACAAAACTGATAATGTTGAAAACTTCATAACGATAGAAAAAGTTAGAAAATGCTACTGCTATGTGTGGGGGATAGATGTAGGTTGATAAGCGCTGATAAGAGTGGCAAAAGTAAACAAAGCCAAATTCGAGTCAAAATCAAAAAAAGAAAAACAACAAATGACTGAATGAGGTTTTTAAATAATTAAAGAAAGGCAAAACAAAAAAAACCTGAGAAATATATCAAGTTAAATATAGTTAATCAAGTTTTAAAAATAGATAAAGATCGAGAAGTTTAATGAATTCAATTGTTACGAAACGATTAAGAAAAGGAAAGATGTAAGAAAGAAAACTACAAAGCAAGGAATCAAATTCCAATTTAAATTAAAAGACCTCAGTACTGGATTTACTATCTCTACGGCATTAAAAGTACAGAGACTGGAATTTACACATATACGGGATGGGATAGCCACACACCACACCGCCTAAAGTTAAATTAGACCTGATAGAGAGGATTCAAAACTGTTTAAAAATAAATTATGCAATTCTTTATTCTATGTTTACAAAGGTGTTTTATAATAATTTGATACGTAATTCGTAATTTGTGTCTTGTTTTTTTTTTTTTAAAGTAATTAGCTGTTAATCGATAGCACTAAAAATATCAATACTAACACTACAATCAAGACAATGAGAACACACATGGACCAGTTGCGTCGCTTTCGCTGATATTCATTGGCAGCGAGTAGCTCGTCAACAGCATTTCTTGTATTACCTGCAATATCTGTTATATTGTCTTCAAATGAGTCCACTTGCTCTCCTTGTTGAGTCACTAATGTTCCTAAATCCTTGAATATACTATTAATCTCCGAAATTCCTTGTTGAATATTTTGAATCTCAGCTTCCCTCTCTCTTATTAGACTCTGCTGAAAATCAATGTCATCCTGTCGTACCACATCTAGAATCTGAGTTTGTTGTTGATGGCCATCTAGTGTAACTCCTCCGTAATTATCGCTTCCCCAGATATTATTAGCCCCCTCAGCGTTTTTAGTGGATTTTAATAATGGTGTCTGTTCAGTACTATTGGATTTAGCATCTGCCATATTTTTTCGCGCCTCTATTAATACTGATCGCTGGATTTCAGCTAATTCTCGTTGCTGTCCTTGGAACTGACTTAGGAGTTGTTTAAATTCCCTATCTAACCGATCTTTTGATAACTGTTGTTGCCTAGTAAGTAGCTTAGAATCCCAATCCGTTATCAACACTAACTCCTCCCTAGCTATTTTCATTAATTCTGCAGCCTCTTCAACCATATCTATGATTCTATGGTCAAGCTTAGAGGCTTTTTTCTGTGCCTTTTGACGGCTCATTAACTTTTGAATCCCATTAACCTTGGTGCTTGCATCCAAAAGAACGTCTACTAAAGAGGCCGTAAGCCCATTAAAGTTACTAGAACCATTTTGTGCTTCTAAATCGGACATTTTTATAGATTATTTATAAATTTGAGAGTAAAAGAGAATGAAATATAATAAAAAAAGGAATTAAATGTGAAAAAATAGGTATTGCCCATTAAAACATCATACTATGGCAAAATCTCTAATTTCGCTGACATTTGTTTACAGTAAATTGAATTCAGTATTGTGTAGTATTCGTTAGAAAGGCGATGGCCGATATGCTTTATGATAAATGATATATAATTAATGACTAATACAACACGAACATTCCAAATTGGGTAAAAGAAAAATACAAATCACGTTTCATGAAAAATGAAATGTCCAAATAATAACAATCAAAGCGCGTCTTCTATTTACAACTTTCTCATCCATATTTTTTCCAGCCATAGTATCAACAAATATAATTTTTTTTTGTTTTCTTTTACTATCCCTAGTTTTAACATATAATATTGAATCACTTTACTCTATTCGAAAACAAATGGCAGAAAAACGCAGGCAAAAATTAGAACAGCTTGCTGCTCTTAGAAAAAGCGGTAAATCAAGTTTATCGGCATATGAGGTTGACGAAGGCCTTGTTTATGACGAAGTAGAAGAAGAAGCATATAGATCACATTATCAAGAAGATGACTTTGTTGAAGTCAATGACACAAACAGTAGCTATGCTTATCAGAATGATTATGATGATATTGGAAGCAAGCATAACAACTACTATTCAGACGATGATGATGCCAATGGTCCGTTTGCAAATGGCAAAAAACGGTCTTCTAGATCATCTTCAAAAATGCAGACAAATAAACGACACAAAGTAGAAAAAGAGGACTCTCCCCCTGTCCCAGTAAAGAACCGAAGTAAAGATATCACTGAAATGTTCAAAAAAACTACCAAACCTAAACCGGTAAGTATTGTTCCTTTTTTTTTTCAGTTAGAGTTGATACTAACATTTTTTCGAGTGTTTTTAGAGAAAAGTTACAATACAAGAAGAAGATGATTTAGAAAACATGCTATTGGGATTAAGTAAAAAGTCAAAACCCAAGGACTCTATTGCTAAAACTAAAGATAAAGAAAGGTCAAACGCGGTTTTCACTCGTCTTGAGAAGGATCCATTTGTTAGTGACGAAGATAAGCCTAACTTGGATGTTTTAAAGTTTAAGCAGGAGGATCTCGATAGTCTTAATGGGCCAGATATTTCTGTATCTAAACATGTTTTAAAAGAACCTCTTGAAACTTTAAAGACGGATGACTTTGATGATTTTGATGACTTTGATGATGATACCGAATATAACTCACTTTTTCCTGAACCAGATTTTATGGATACACCAAAGATTGAAAAAACAGTAATCAAGAAAGAGCCTACAGAAGATATTTTAGTCTCTCCAATCAAAAATCATGATGATAAGCTCATTACAGTTTCACAACCCTCTACACCAGCCCCTGTACAGAGCGATCCCCCAGAAACCACTGATTGGATGGAGATCAATGACAATCTGGGTGCCGTTACGTTGCAAGAGTCTTCAAACATGTATGCCCCTCGAGAAAGACTAAAATCCGAAGATGTATTAGAAGATGATGGTAAGCTAAGAATCTTTTGGACCGATTACTCCGATTTTGGTGCCAACTTGGGTCTTTTTGGTAAGGTCTTAAATAAAAAAACAGGCAAATACTCAAGCGTATTTTTGGGTGTTAAAAATATTTCAAGAGAATTGTATTTTTTACCCCGTAAAAATATGCTAAATACCGAAGCTTCAGAAAATGAACAAGAAAGCGGTCAACTTGTTGGAATTCAAGATGTCTATGAAGAAGTTTATGAAATCATGGCCAAGTATGGTATATTAGACTTTCGATCTAAACCTGTCAAACGTAAATACTGTTTTGAATTACCAGATGTTCCACAAGAAACAGAATATCTACAAGTTCTTTACAATTACAGCAACAACGCCAATCAAATTCTCCCTTCAGATTTGTCTGGGAGAACCTTTTCACGCGTATTTGGCACACATACAGATTTGTTTGAGCATTTTGTTTTAACGAGAAACATTATGGGGCCATGTTGGCTTGAGATAGAATCACCGGACTTTAATTCCATTAACAATGCATCTTGGTGTGATCTTGAAGTTGGCGTTGATTCCCCATTACATGTTTCTGTTTTACCCGATACTATCTCTTTGCCTACACCTCCAATGAATTTCATGTCACTGTCAATTCGTACCATTATGAACAGAAAAGATAATCGCCAAGAGATAGCTGCAATAAGTGGAAGAATTTACTCAGAGATTGAACACGATACCACTACCCCACCTGAAAAAATTCCGTCTATCTTATTTTCTTTCATTCGACCTATTCATGGTGTTTTTCCCATGGGTTTTGAAAGAGAGTTAGCAAAACATGAAGAACATTCTACTATTAAAACTTTTAAAGATGAAAGCTCTATGCTTGAAGAGTTTCTAAAACAAGTATCAAAGTTCGATCCTGATGTTTATATTGGGCATGCGCTTGAAAATGTCGTTTTCAACATAATATCTCATCGTATTCATATCAAGAAAGTTAGAGGCTGGTCAGTTCTTGGAAGAAGGAAATTCAATGCCTGGCCTCGAGGCTTTGGCAGAGGAAATGATTTACATGCACAGAATATGGTGGCAACTGGTAGATTACTGCTTGACATATCAAATACATATGGTCAATCTCTCACAAATAAATGCGACTCTTGGACTTTAACCGAAATGGTAAAGTTATACCTCAACGGCAAAAACAGATTGGACCAGCCAATAGATGCATCTAAAAGCAATTGGGCAGTTACTGCTTCTGGCTTATATCAGTTTATTGTTCACAATGAAATGGATACATATTTTTCAGTGGCAATTGCCCTTAAGACTCAAATGCTAGCTCTATCTAAACAGTTAACCAACCTAGCAGGTAATTCATGGGCAAGAACTTTAATGGGAACAAGATCTGAGAGAAATGAATTTATTTTACTACACGAATTTCATCGACAAAATTACATCACCCCAGATAAACAGTCATTCTTTTCTAAAAAGAAACACAATACTGGTCATAACATAAAAAACGACAATAAAACAGATTCAGATAATAGAAATGAACCTCTTTCAAAAAAGAAAGACAAATATAAGGGTGGCTTGGTTTTTGAACCTGAAAAGGGTCTTTACGATAAAATCATTCTGGTAATGGATTTCAACAGTTTGTATCCAAGTATTATTCAGGAATTCAATATTTGTTTTACAACTGTCGATCGTCATGATTACAATCTCAAGCAATCTGAACACCTCAAAACTCTTGAAAATGGAGAGAATACAGAGCCCAGCGAAGATATTGAAGAGCAAGTTCTAGAAGTTCCAGATAGAAACCTGGACATGGGGATTTTCCCCAAACTCGTTCAAACTCTTGTCAAAAGGCGTCGTCTTGTCAAAGCTCATATGAAAGACCCAAAAGCAACACCAACTCAATTAGCTCAATATGATATCAAACAACAGGCCCTAAAACTTACAGCAAATTCTATGTATGGTTGTTTAGGGTTTACTAAATCAAGATTTTATGCCCGTCCATTGGCAGTAATGACAACTTTCAAGGGTCGAGAAATTTTAATGGCTACAAAAGCTTTGGCTGAAAGCATCGGTTTGCAAGTTATCTATGGTGATACCGACTCCGTTATGATTAACACTAATGTTGAGACTTACGAAGAAGCGATCAAAATAGGAAATGATTTTAAGAGACAAGTCAATCAACGATACCGACTGTTAGAAATTGATATTGATAACGTCTTTAGAAGAATGCTTTTACATTCCAAGAAGAAATATGCCGCAGTTATAATGAAGGGACCTGAAGACGACAAGCCAGATCCAACAAAGCCTCTAAATATTGAAGTTAAAGGTCTTGATATGAAGCGCCGTGAGTATTGCCAGCTTACAAAGGAGGCTTCAAAATATGCATTAGATCAAATTCTCGGTGTAGACTCAGCAGAGACGTCTATTGAAAACATACACGATTATCTTCGAAATATTGCAAATAAAGTACGGAACAACGAAATCGCATTGGGCAAATTCGTCATCCGGAATAGATTGGGTAAGAATCCCAAAGACTATCCCGGAGGCTCAAACTTGCCGCACGTTGTTGTTGCTCAAAGACTTATTGACAATGGTGATGTGGTGAAACCAGACGATGTTATTTCATATATTGTTGTCATTATAAATGACGAGACTTCTGATGAAAAGAAGTCTGAAGAAGAGCTTTTCAACAAAAGACATGTTGCACAAAGAGCTCTTACACTCAAAGAGATTGAAGACGCCCAAGGAAAGTATGTCCCAGATCCAGAATATTACCTATCCAAGCAAATTCTCCCTCCTTTAGAAAGACTGGTAGCTCCTGTTCAAGGAACAGACTCTGTCAGATTAGCGGAATGTCTTGGATTAGATGTTGCAAAATACCAGGCTCGCCTGGACCACGCCAACAGTAATGGTTCAAATTCTGCCTTCAATGCATTCAAACCTTTCCAGAGTACCATTGACGATTCTGAGCGATTCAGAAACTCGAAAAATTTACTGCTTCAATGCAATAGCTGTCAACATGTATTTGCATTTTTAGGTTTGACTCAACAGCAAAACGGGGTATTTGGAATGACATCTGAAGGGGTTATATGCCCGGAATGTCAAGAGGTATTTGAAATGACCACAGTCAACGCACAACTAGAGAGCCAAATTAGATCAGAGATATCATTATATTATGCTGGGTATGTTGTTTGCGAAGAATGCAACACTCGAAGTCGGGCACTTGGAGTTTATGGTCAAAGATGTATTCAAATGATTGAAAGTACTGGTAATGGAGCTTCCTCAGGAACGAGTTTCCAACAATGTGGCGGGCTGGTATCCTTTGAATACAGTGATTTAGACGTTTACAATCAAATGCTTTATTATGAAAGTCTCTTTGATGTTGACACCGCGATGAAAAAGGCAGAGCAAAAGTATGAAAAGCTTGCTAATGCTGCAAAGCGAAGTGGCGGTGACAGTGGCGAAGCTGACACTGAAGATAACAAAAAGATCAACGAACTAGTATTCAAGGCAAGAGATCAATATTTAAAGACAAAGGCTCTTGCCGAAAGAAATCGATTGAGGTTTTCAGTACCTAAACAAGTCATTGAAAAATACATGTCTCAATGTGGACGACGTTATGTAGATATGAAGGATATTTTCAGTTTCATGGCATAAAAAAAATAAAAAAGTGGGTTGGCTGGTTGACTGGTGGTAGTTTAAAAACAAAAAAAAATTCACTTTGGAAGAAATCTATATATAAAAATACACTACCTACCATACTGTAAAAATATATATTTCTTTTTTTATTCAGCCTCAAAAGTTTTGAACTATTTAAATACTTTAGAATTTGTTCTTTTTTTTTTTTATTTTAACTTTTTTTATATTTATTTTATTTTTTTAAAACTCTTCCATATTTAATATCAACTATAGTAGTTCAATAATATAAAGCGATATTAACAATGATAATAATACCATCTTCATCATTAGAATTACTATATTCTAAAACATCATGTCCATATTCTCTACTTAAACGTGATTTTTTTAATGAACTTAATGAAACAGCTTCATGTAAGTAGTAACAACTTTCATTGTCTTTTTGTCTTCTTCCCAGCGATTTTATTAACACATTTTTCTTTGTAGCATTTTCAAGCTGGGATAGGTGTCAGGAAAATAAAGCATGCCATATCATTTCAATCGTCGGCATTGTATTAGCATGCTTGATTGTAGTTTGGATCCTTGGATCTTTGATACGATGCTTATGTTGTGGAGTCACATTTGTGGGCTCGCTATGTTGCCTTTGTGCCGCATGTTGTAGCTGCTGTCCTAGTGGCGATCGTCGTAGAAAAGATAGTGGTTGGGGTCGACAAAGCAAGAAATACCAAAACATGCGAGATTCGCCATATGATAACGCAGGACCGCCGGTACCATCTCAACCAATTCAAAGTACATATAGAGGATATGAACCTGCTCGTGAACCTTCACTATATGCTGCAGATGCATCACTAGCAGCGTCTGAAAGGCTCAAAAACAATAACTTCACCACCGCCTACGAAGTTTTTAACCCAGATGGCACAATATCGGTTACAACAGAGCCTCCTCCAGTTGCTAACCCACCATCGCAAACTTACAATCCAAGTAATCAGACTGGTTTTGGAATGAGATCTGGAAACACTGGATACCAACCTTTGGACGGCCCATACAATAACGAATTGTCATCTACAACATATGTACCACACAATGAGATAGAAATGACGTCTTACCCTATGGGAAGTTATAATTATAACAATAGTGACAATCATAATGGAGAGCTAGCAAACTTCAACAACCTAAATACAAGATCTAATAACCCACCTAATCACAATCCAAGTTCTTTTGCTGATAGATATTATAATTTAGATGATTCCGCATCAACTTTAAACAATCCACCGCCTCCATATGCCTCTTATAGGCCTTAAAAAAATGTCTCTTTCCAATATTTAATGAAAACTGAAACAGAAAATTTTGGTAATATAATGAACGTATTTATCAACTACAAGAAAGTGAATACAAAAAAAAAAAAAAAAAAAAAAAAAATAATAATAATAATGAAAGCAATGGATCTAATGAAAATCGAGAAAAATAAAAATAAATAAGATTATTCTCATCCATATAGTATATATGTATATATCTTTGGAAATGAATCAATGATATGGGTTAAAATCTTTAGTCTCTTTTTTTTTTTTTTTTTTATGTGTGCCCATTTATTTTACCCCAGATTTACCAAATTTAACTATTTGCTAGTTTTTACAGGCTCAGGTGCAACTTCTTGCAGTGACATTGAGCTTGCATTATCATCCTGGTCATCATTGTTTATAGAGGGAGAAAGTTGATGGTCTTGAGTTTGAGCTTCTAGATCAATTGAGTCAGGATGTTGACCTAATTGCTGATGAGGGGTATTATTTTGATGAAGTGATTTATATTTGGCTTGTCTTTTTCTTGACAATAACCCTATTACAAATGAACAAAAAAAAAAAAAAAAAGGTTTTTTATTCCGTTAGTTTTAATTGAAAGTTTTTTTAAATATTGTAAAGAGAAGATGAAGAAAAAAACAAAAAAATAGATCATACTTTTATGGTACCAAGCGCAAAGGGCAATTGCACCCAAACTTCCTAAAATATTGGCAATTATATCATTTGGATCAAAGGTCCGATACTATATATATATTGATAGTTAGTATTTTTGCTTCTATTTTTTAGATAAAGAAATAACCACACACTTTGTATTCAATAAACATTCAAACAAACAAACAAGCAAAAAATAAGTGGTTTAGGTTTCATGGTATTGTACTAAAGATATGTGGAAATATTAAAAAAAAAAAAGGGTTTCAAAAGGTTTTCAAACTAGATGATAATCAAATGACGCTACAGAAATCTGTAGATGACTTGAAACTAAGAATAGTGATCATTATATATATATGAAAAGATTGTATGACGTTTGAAAGTAATAAATGATATAATGTTGATACTTACTGGAGAAAAAGACTGGAGAAATTCAGATCCAACACCCAGTCCACCAGTACATATGAGTAATGACAAGTTGATACATCTTTTTCTTGACGTGTCAATTGACCAATAAAAAACAAGAGACAATATGAAAAAGGTAAAGAAATGAAGAACTTTATCATTGCTACCGAAATGTATATCTGCAAACCCAAGATAGGCAGATAGTGCACAGAGTACAATGAAGGCTGTTTGTCATATATATATATATATTAGCGTGATGAAGACGGATTAATATAACAGCAACAGTCATTAGTTTGCAAGAAAAAAAGTGTGTATAGTATGAATAAAGATAACAACAGAAAACTTAATATTTAAGCAAACTGTAATGAATTGAACTTACCTATAGCAAAAGAGTTGCGAATCTTCATGGTTGAAGTTGTTGATGAGTTTCGAAAATATAAAAAACCGTTGACTTTTTATCAGTAAGGATCTTTTTTATTGAATATGTGCATAACTTGTGAGTTTTTTTTTTTGTTGATACTGGTCTGTGACAAAGTTACAGGGGGTTGTAACTGTAACGTCGTATTACATGTAACATATGCCAATTACAAGCGGCTATAGTTACAATTCAAGGATCCCTTTGTGAAGGAGCAAAGAATAGACTTTTGCACCCATTTTTTTTTTGATGTTACGTTACATTGATTCTTCTTCTACCTTTATTTGGCGTTTAGAACATTCCTATCAAAGAATTGTCACACAACCGAATGGAAGAAATATCGAATTATTTTACTCCTGTGAATGAATCAGAAGTGATATTTTGGTTCCCCTTTTTTATCACATTATAAAAAGTAAACATCACCCTTTATCAATCAATAAATAAAGAAATAAAGAAAGAATAAACTTGTATATATAATTATTGTGGGCTTTTAGTGTGCTATTTTTTTTTTTTGTTGTTTTTAGATTTTTTGCTATCTGAAAAAAAAAAAAAAAAAAAAAAAAAACGCAAAGATAGGTAAACAAATAGATATAGATAGATCTTTAGATAAGACTATAATAATGCTTGTGGATCATAAAGAAGATGGGTTAAAGACAGAATATGTTAACAAGATCTATATACTACACCAGTTCTCCATATCATTTTTTTCCTTTTTGAATTACTTTTGCTTTTTCTTATCAACAATTAAAAATGTTACCTTTTTTTTTGACTAAATTTTTTTTTTTTAATCTTGAATAGATAGAATATAATAGTTTTTAATTGAGATATAGATTTTGGGGGTTGTATATAACAACATAATACACACACACACACATTTCTATAACTTTAATTTATAAGTGGATTGTAATATTAAGCTTTTGTTATTAACAATGAATACCAAAAAGTTTCTATATAGTGACATAGTCGGAACACAAAAATAACTGTGTTTTATTGATTTTGCTCTGGATCGTCAGTATATATAAATAGCTATTCAAATCCTCTTTTTACTTTCCTTTTTTTTTTTTTCTTTCCCAACTCTTTTGACAACTATCATTGTGTGTCTGTCATTTGAATACATTAATTACTGTCTTACTTATCCTTTCTTTCTCGGATATACATCTACAATTTTTATTTATTTATCTATATACATCTTATCCCCTTTATTTACTTGATTTTTTTTTATATATATGCCTTTTTATATCATTTCAAAATGCACTACTTTTCAACAAGTTTAAATACAACCATAGTAGACCGCCGTCCTGTAGATTTCTTTTTGGGAAAATCAAATAAACGTCTCGGATGCAACTACAACTCTTCTTCTCATTCAACAGACACTGAAGATAGTAGCAGCTCAGAATACTTTTCTTCCTCCTCCTCTTACACAAACTCTACTGAGGAGTCATACGCAAACATATCTTTAATAACACCTCCAGGATATCAAACATGCTTCGGCCAATTGATGTCTTCAGCAAAAACTCCAGCCAATAAATTTAACTATTCCTTTGAAGAAATTTCTAGTCTTACCAAACAATGCTCTGAAAAGGGCTTACCTCCATCTCCTCCCCAAAGTGTTTATGAAGACAAGAACCCCTCCACAACTTCGAAGCATACTAAGTCGAAACCTGCAAATAAACTTTCTTCGACCTCTGCCAACAACTCTCTAGAAAATAATCATAATGCAAATACTGCCCTTTTACCTTCTACAGTCCTATTTCAGAATAAACACGTAACGCAGCATGAATTCAAAATCTCGCCTTTAAACCCAAAAGAACACAAGTTAATTCCAATCAATTTGGAGCCAGTCTCTCCTCTTTTATTAGCAGCAGAAGATGGTGACGATGAGTTCGAGGATGGTGATTCTGATTGTGATAATTTTACTCTTGAAGAAGAGGACGAAGTAGATGCAATAAACGACCAATTTCTCGAGGTACAAGAGGGTAACTTGGCTCAAAGTTATCAAAACAATAATGTTTGTATCAACAATGGCGAGGACTATGAAACAGTTTCCCCTGAGTTTCTAGTAGGATATGAGCAAGAAATCATTTCCCATCTTAATCTGGAAGAAGATGTAAATGTGGTTGATAAGTTTAGAATGAGGCCACTACTTGCTGATGGCAACCGTCCCTACATCCCATGTTCCCCAGTTTTTAGCACTGTTGAAGAGCTACTGCAGGTATCCTACCCAGAAATACAACTTGGCTCTAGCGAATATAACCAGCATCTTAACCGCTTGAAGAGAAATCGCACAAAGCTAAGAAGGCTAAGTGACTGTATTGACATGTACGACAGAGTTCGAAGAAAGAGAATATACGAAAACAGTGTCAATAGTAGAGAATCTAAAGAAGATAAGAGATTTCGCTCACGACAATGATTTTCTACAACATATAAGAAGCTATTCCACACTTTATTACTATTATTAGTAGTAGTAAATACTTTATGATTTGATGAGCATTTGCATTTTTTTTTATTTTTATTTTTTTATTTTTACTGCATTTTAATATTTATTATTTTTTACTTGTATTAATATATATGATGATAGACCCTTTTGAAGGGGGCAACTTTCATAGATTTCTTGCTTTTTTACTAATTTTACTTGCTTTTTTATTTATTTGTATATTTATGTGCCAACTTTCGAAGTCAAGGTTTCAATTTTGTTTAAAATATGTGAGCCTCATATGACAATTCAAGATCAAAATCTTGGTATAAGATTTATACAAAAAAATTCTCCATTCATCATTGGTAACAACAGCATATTACACAATTTGTCATGAAATGTAGTGAGTTTACTTTTTACATTGACATTGTAAATAATTGAAATAGAGATTTAAAAATTTACCTTTATTCAGATTTATTAATATCTTCCCCTCATTCATGGTGAGCAAATTCGTTGGATTTGTTTTTTTTTTTTTTTTACACTTGTTTTAAACTATAATTAGTAGATAGAAGTAAATATGGGGTTGTATCTAGAGCTAACTAGGCTTGTTGGGTAACATAATTGAACGGTTAAAGACAACAACCTAGCCGCATTGCATATTCCATATTCCCCAGATTATTATTATCGTGTTAAAACTAAACTACTTTGTTGAAAATAATAATAAAAAAAATACAATGTCAAATGATTATTATAATAATAATAATAACTTAATAAAATATAAATTTACTTTTTTTTTGAGTAGGCTGTGAATCACAGCAAACTACTAGTCACCAGCACATCACTAACTAAGTTTGAATTTCTTTTTTGCTCTTAAAGATTCCTCATTATAAAATAAAAATGAAATTTGTTATCATCAAAAAGTTTTAAACTATGATGAAAGTTGGTACAATTGCTCATATCAATTGATTCTCATTAAGATGATAGTATTTAATATGAACAAAAGGAATAACGAGGCTTAAAGTACTTTATCTTTATTTATTTTCTAATGGAAATCAACAACGATAATTTAATGTCGTAGTTCTAGAAATCACCAATTAGAGTTTGTTTATTTACTTTTTTTTTTGTTATTTATCTATATAAATACCTTCTATTCTTTGAGCTTTTTTATATATAAAAAAAACTTAAAAACCATATTTTTAAACTCTAGGATCAGAGTATGATGATTCACAATACTTTGAATATGATACTCAAACAAGACTCAGGCACACAATGTGCCGCACAGTGCCCCTCGTTTATTTATTTATTTTCGGATACCTGAATGCCAGATCTCAATAATAAATTAAATACTTAATATCAATATAATATAAAAAAAATACTTGTTTTTCTATTTTTAAGAGTGCACAATAAATATAGAAAAAATGTATAAGATGACGTAGGTAGAGATAGTAAAGATAGTAAAGATAGTGAATGAAAAGACTGTGTTAGGATATGGAAATCATAGAAAACACAGATCAAGATTACATTATCAACAATGTTTTTTCTTATATATATACTCCAAAAATAAAAACTATCAACCACATCGATTTATGTTACTTTTTTGTCTTTGATCATAAAGACTCGTTACATTGAAGGCTGTTGTCGCCATTACCACTGAAACAATGGAACTTACTGATCCGCTAAGTTTCCCCTTTTTGCAAAGATTTTATTTCAACATTAGGAAAAATCGGCAAATTTAAAAAGGGTTCTTGTGTCGTAATGTTTAATGTTTGTATAAATAGAAATATATTCAATCCCTTTGGTTTGGGCCTAAGTGTACTATACAAAAAATGGAGAGACAGATAAAAAAAAAAAAATTAAGGGTCCATAACATTATTTTTTTTTCCAACAGGGATCAGTTCTGCTTTCAGCCCCATATTTTTCTTTTCTCTCTCCATGATTTCTACCAGATTTAATTTATACATATTGCTACGATTATGCAACAATATTACTACCAAAGACCCTTAAATGTTAAAAAAAAGTATCAATATCTAATATAAGCCCTTATCTCAACTTATGTTAATTGTTCCATGTGATTGTTATTTATCTTATCTATGTATTTGATTCCATTCAAAGAAAATGGAAGAAAAAAAAAAAGAAAATATAATATCCGCTTATACTTTCTTATCATGAAGTATTATCGTTTTCAAATTATTTAAAAAACATCACGTTCAGCTTTAATGATTGTAAAAAAGAAAAATCTAATGTGAGATTTCTACTTTGATACAAACTTTTATTTTTTTTAACGAGTTTAAGACAGTATTTAACCATTAAAACATAAGTATGATGTCAATTTAAAAAGATCACATGCAAATATAATGTTATAAATTCTGTTGAGATTTCCATCTTTGAAAATAAAAGTATACTTATATACATACTGAATTATTAATGCGTGACCACTATCTGGTATTATTATTCTTGTTTTTACGAGATACCAATTTGTTATCCTTATCAGTTTGATTTGAACTTTATATTTCCAGTCAGCCAGAGATTTTGACAATATAATATCGACACACTTTATCAGGTGAGATAATCATATATAGATGCATGTATAATTTTAAAAAAAAAATTAACTAACATCTCAGTAATTGGCCACTTAGTTACGTTTTTCTAAATATTTAAACGATTTAAAACTGAAGATTTCAACCCAACAACACAAAAACGTGAAGGACAATTATCACTATAACACACACACACCAAATCACAGGAAATCAAAAAAAGAAAATCAAAATATTATTGTTTACCCCCTCGGGTTTTTAACTATGGTCAGATTTAGAGAAACATAAAAACAGGGACATGCGACATGTGCAGTGCGTGAGGCTCAAAAAATAAAGCGGTGTATTTACCATATTCTTTCAAACGGTGGAGGAGGGGGGAGCACTAATTATTTTATTCCACATTTTGAAGGAGGATTTCGTGACATTGATATGCTGCTACTCAAAAAAAATAAAACTTGCACAATAACCAAGGAGACTTTAACCGCTTATATATACGATCATCAACAAAGTGACTTTAATGATAAGAACAGATCAAACTTTTGTTCAAAGTGTAATAGTGGTTATGATAGCATTAAGATTCTTATCTTGAGAGACTTACACATTAAGACACTTTTTGGGAGTCGTCTGTACACTCAAAAGAGGGACAAAGTATTCTCTAATATCCACACAATTCCAACCATTTGTAAAGCAATCAAACATTTTACGCACAACCACACAACCACACAAATCCCAAACATCTTATAATTATTTAAACAAACATCCACAAACAAAGTAACTGAAATCAGAAACCAAAGACTCAAAACTAGTCACGTCTCAGTTATGTGGTTATGTGTGTGTTGTGTATATGTGTATATGCGTGTCTCAACAATTGAGAAAATCCTCAATATTTAAAGTCATGATATCTAGATATATACTTTTTTTTTTCTTGTTTTTATTTATTTTTCAGTTCAAATTATAAAACCCCAATTATTAATTTTTTTTTTTTTCTTTCCCTTATTAGAAAAGTTGAGACATGGCGACATTTGTTTGTTGTACAAAAATATTGAGAAAATAATCATGGCATTTGGTCCTTTCAAAAAATAATAAAAGACTTCGATTCTCTATTAATAAAATGTTTTCTTTTTCTTAGGTTCTTCATTCCCTCCCTTTATTTTCAGTAGTTTATTCTTCTCACATTTAACATTCAAATGATGCTTAAAATCTTCCACCACCGAATCCTCCTCTTGATCCTCCACGGGATCCACCTCTACCACCACTAAATCCACCTCTGCTGCCGCCTCTGCCACCACCGAAGCCACCACGGGAACCTCCTCTGGCACCACCAAATCCTCCACGGGAACCTCCTCTAGCACCACCAAATCCTCCTCGAGAACCTCCTCTGGCACCACCTCTTCCGCCAAAGCCGCCTCTACCAGCACCACCTTTGTTGACACCGGACTTCTTTGGTTTTGATCCTGCAGGTGCTTTAGGCTTTGGTAAAAATCGTTCAAGTGGAAGTAATTTGTCACCACCAATGTAAAATTTATCTCCAGTCTTAAATGATGTAGCTTGAATACCTTCGGTTGGCTTAATTGTGAAATATACGTCGTTAATTGGTCCAAGAATCTCATCTACCTTGCCGACAAGACTCTTATTTTCTAAATATATTGGAGCATTGAAATATGGAACTTTTGTGTTGGTTGATTTACAAACAATTTCACCTTCGCAAGGATGTACAAATGATCCCATTTCTTTAATAAAAAATAATAATAATATTTTAGATTAATAAAACATGTCTTTACAACTGAATATAATCAAGATATACTCTCAACAAAAGTAAGAGAAAAAAAAAAAAGAAAAAAGATAATTTACCTAATACTCTATCTGGTGGACCTTGAGGTTGAGCAGAACGATTGCCAAATCCTCCGCCAAAGCCTCCTCTGCCTCCTCGGCTTCCGCCTCTTCCGCCTCTAAATGACATTATTGATATGTGTTTTTAAATGAAAACTGATTTTGGTGGTGTATATATATATTTCTATATATACTGTTGTAAATTGTGATAGTTTTATATATGTAAAGACAGAACGGTAAAACAAAAAAGTTATGGAAAATTGAAAATAGTTGAAAAATTTTTCAATCGAAGAAAAAAAAAAGAAATGTCACGTGAAGATTACATAAGAAACACCGAAATTTTAGTTTTTATCATCTTTTTTTTTTTTACAATACACGATACACAACCAAAAATTATTTTTTTCAACTATTTTCAACTATTTTCAAGGAAAAAAGATAAAATATTTAAATATTTACTTGATTGTTTATTTTAACTATCATTTAAATAATGAGCAGAAAACAACCAAAACCCTCTAATAAAGGGTTGACTTTTGATAAACCCACATTGGAGGAAATTTCAAAGTCAAAGTTTCACGAAATAGCAGTCAAAAATTGGTATCAAGTCAAGCATATCAACACAGGTGCAAAAGCCACAACAATCACAAAAGTGTATACGATTCTTTCGGAAATTGTACAAGCCAACTCATCAGCAGATAGCAAAGTTATTTCTGATAATTTATTAAAACATCTTTTAATATTGGACCATTTAAAATATTTGGAAAAGTATGTTACATTCCAAATACTACTTCTATTGATATATCATTGTTACTAACTTTTTGACTAGGTATTTATGGGAAGATTTTAACGATGACTCAAAGGATGATCATGCAATTTCAATTGCTTTTATGATTGTTGCTAAAAGTTTAAACTTATCTAATCCATGGCGTAAGTAAAACCATCGATCGGTATTTTTTCAAGATCTTTTTTTAGCAAAATTAATATTATGTTTAACTAACAATAAACATTATAAACAGGCTTTTCTGAGAACTCCAATCAGAAACTTCATCTATTATTTAAACGCGTGCTCTCAATTCTTTCTACAACAACTACTGAAAAATGGATCAGCATCCAGCTTCTACAGTTCATTTCAATTGCATTTAAAAGTCTTGACATCGATTCGATCCGAAAAGAGGTTGCACCCTTAGTCTCTATTCAAATCTGGTCGCGTCTCAACTCAGAATCTTTAAGAAATAATATCATTTCTCAAACACCCACTTTGAAAAAATTATGGAAGCATTCACAGAAAAAACTAAAAAAGTTGAAAGAATCCAAAGATGCTAATGACAAAAATGAATATACAAATTTAATATTTTATAACGAGTGGCTATTTTCTTCGATAATGAATTTCTTTCAGATAATATACAAATCGGACAACAAAAGAGAGATCAGTTCATTTGATAATTTTTATGCCACCAAGTTTATTGAGTTTTTAGTAATTTTAGTTTCACAACTTCCTACAAGACGATTTGTTAATACTTTACTTACCGATATTCACATAATTCCAGTTATTAAACAAAGCCATTTGTATACCCAAGCAAAAGCTAAAGAAAATCATTTATTTTTGGAATTTGTCAACCTTTTGGATTTTTATATTCATTTTCCTATTGATGATTTTTCAGGTTCATCTTTAGAAGAAGACAGAGTAAGGGAGTTGATAACAAACGAAAGATTCAAGCTCCGCCAACTTGCATTTTCTACACACCCAGAAAAACTAAAACTATTAGCTTATACAAACCTAGGGACTCTAGGGGATAGACAAGATTTGATTGATTTTACCAAGCCTTTATCAGATACCGAATTTGTCCAGTTTTGTAAAGATTTAAATATTAGAACTTCATTTCCCTTGGAGTTTATTCCAATCAACCAAAGATCTTTTTTAACAGAGTGCTTTATCGCTCGATATGAAGATAGACCTACAATTCAACAGTTTGTCATGGGCTTGGAAACTATGCCTACTGAAACTTCGCTGTTTGCGCCCATTTTGTCTCAAACTGACAATTATTCGCCATCAAGTCCTTTACCAATTCCTACCATGTCTTTACAGTATTTAAGTGTGACTGATTTTTTAGTGAGAGCTTTTCAGCTTTTTAGATACGAGTCATTTTTTGAGATTAAACAGGATATCATCAACAGTTTACAGCGAATCAAGCCATCTACTACTATCGTACCTATCACTGATGATCAAGGAGTAACAACTCCCCAAAGAGAGTTGCGATTAGGAGGATCAAGCAAAATGGTTGCTAAACTTGCTTCACCCGTTGCCATTTTGGAAGTAGCCCCTCCAAAAATTGGGTCATATTCTGTAGGAACTGCACCTAAAGATGCTGATTCTAACCATATCAAGAATACTAGTCCAGGATATGTCAAGGCAGAAATTGTCTTTGATCTCTATGGCTATAACTCGTCTTTTAGTGTCGTAAAAGAATGGGATTCTCTTAGACCAGGTGATGTCATATTTTTAGCAGAACTTGCTACTCCTAATACATCCTCTTCAGAATTAAATACAACTTTAGGATTACGACATTTACGCTCAGCAGAAATCATCCAAATATACAACAATAGAGATGTTCCTATTCATCAACTCAAACGAAATGAAAATAACGACCTAGAATATGATTCATTTGACGAAGATGAAGATGAGGATAATGAAGAAAACGACAAAAGACAAAAAAGAGGAAGAACAATAAGAAGAAAAATTCAAGTATATTTGGATCCTACTAATTATGGAGAAGACTCTAAAGTTATTTACAAAAACCTTAATGCGGTTTTTAGAAGAAAGCAAAAAGAAAACAACTTTTTCTCGATTTTAGAAAATATCAAGAGCGTTGCTTTAGAAAAAGTTGCTATCCCAGAGTGGTTTTCAGATGTATTTTTAGGATTTGGAGATCCAGATAGTGCTTCTTATGAGAAACTTTATCAACTGTTTAACAGTGATTCAGATTCAGGTATATCATCAACGCTTTTGTTTCCCCAGAAAGTTAATTATCCCGATACGTTTTTAGATTCACAACATTTGATTGAAAGTTTTCCACAAAAAGTTATCGAGTTTGAACCACTAGAAAAATCAGACCAGAATCCTACAGAATCCGAAGCTAAAAGCGTTCCTTTGAAGCGAAAATCTTCAGAAGACAATGATGAAAATTTAGCCAACACACAAACCCAAAACAATCCACCATATATTTTGCCAGGGTACATTCCTAAACTCGATTCTGAAATAAACAATCAAGAGGGTAGTGGTGACGAAAAGGATATCTTAAAAGTCGTCAGTTATAAAGAGCCAATTGTTTATAAAACTTTCCACAAAAAGAATTCAATTAGATTCACACCTCGACAAGTTGAAGCCTTAGTGAAAGCTTGTAGTCCAGGCCTTTCGATGGTCATTGGCCCTCCTGGTACAGGAAAAACTGATGTTGCTGTTCAAATGGTCAACAATATTTACCATAATTTTCCAGAGGAACGTACATTAGTCATAGCTCACAGTAATCAAGCGTTAAATCACATTTTTGAAAAGATTGCGGAATTGGATATTGACGACAAACATCTTCTAAGGTTAGGAGGAGGCGAAGAGCTTATTGACGACCGTATCAGGAATGTAGAAGGTGAGTCTTTTTCAAAATATGGAAGAGTCGAACGATTACTCCAAGCAAAACCTGAGTTACTCTCAAAAGTTACAAAACTTGCCGAGTCGATGGATATTGCTGGAGCTGTAGCTTTTGGAGACTCTATAGATTCAGCATTATCGTTTTATGAGATCTACGTTGCTCCATTGTGGAAAAAATATCAGGACAAGCTTAAAAGATTTGGCAGTGAAAAGAATAACAAGAATTTTATTACAGAATTGGTTACAAGTTTTCCCTTTTCGAAATATTTTTCGCCAAATGGAAATAAGCCTGAAGATGGTCTGAGACGGATATTTTTCGACGAAAATAAACAGGCTTTGAACGAAAAGAATAATAATAATAATAACATTACACAACAAAGTACTAATGATGATAATAATAATAATCGTGAAGTGGGGGCACCTTTACATGACATGATTGAATCTGAGGTTGCTAATGGCAAATTAAGTCTCGGAGACGTGATTCGTAATTCCGAAGGAGCTTATTACAGTGAAATAGTTGAAAAGTTGTTCAAATCACTTGAAGAGATTCGACCATTTGAGATTATTAAAAACAACAAGGAGAGATCTAATTATATGCTTGTTAAACATGCTAAAATTGTTGCTATGACAGCTACTTATGCTTTGATGAAGCGAAATGAAATTCGTGAGTTAGGGTTTCATTATAACAACATTGTTGTTGAAGAAGCAGCACAATTGACAGAGATTGAAACTATGATGCTATTAACTTTACAAAAGCAATATGAAAAAGAAGATGAAGAAGAGGAGAGATCTAATACGCAGGAACTGGAGGATGAAGAATCCGAACTCCCCGCAATTTTTAATGGGGAGGATTCCTCATTAAGCACTTTAGAGTGTGATGAGAGAAACTGGGGGTTGTTAAACTCATTAAGAAATGGAGGTGCCGTTGCTAGCCGGAGCTGTAAGAATATAAAGCGAATTATTTTTATTGGAGATGACTGCCAAAACTCACCAATTGTACAAAACTCTGGGCTTTGTCAGTATGGCCGGCTAGACCAAAGTTTATTTTCTCGGCTTGTACGGCTGAAGGCTCCGGTAACTGTGTTGAACTTCCAGGGTAGAGCCAGACCAGAGTTGGTTACCATTTACGATTGGCAGTACAGACAACTTGAATCGGAAGTACAAGAACATAAAGACCGTTCTTTAAGCAAAAGGGAAGAAAAAGGAGGAGAAGAAGAAGTAGGAGGTTACTTGCAACACTTACCCCGGGTGCTAAATGATGTTAATCTACAACCACAAACCCCTAATTACGGCTTATTATACAACTGCCAATTTATTGATGTGGAAAGCTACCAAGGCCAAGGAGAAACGGAGCCGAGTCCGCATTTTATCCAAAATCTGGGAGAAGCCGAATATGCGGTTGCCTTGTATCAATATATGAGACTTTTGGGGTATCCAAAAGAAAAAATCACTATTTTAAGTGCTTATTATGGACAAAAGAAGTTGATTGAAGAGATTATTTTTAAACGATGTGGTGGAAATAGGCATCATAACAACAACAACAATCAAAACAAGACCAGCATTAATGAAATATTTGGTTATCCTGGTGGAGGAGTTAAAACGATTGATGAGTACCAAGGAGAGCAAAATGACTTTATTATTGTATCTTTAGTAAGAACCAAGAGACTGGGGTACTTGAGAGATCGGCGCCGATTGACTGTTGCATTTTCAAGAGCTAGACGTGGGCTGTATGTTATTGGTAATGCAAAGTTGATGAAAACGCTGGCAGAAGAAGAAGAAATTATGAGACGAGTATTAGAATTCAACAATTCTGGTAATAAAAAGAAGAAGAGTAAGAATGAAGAAGGTGATCATGAACATAAACTTATGATTGTTACTGGTGAAATGTACAAAGAAATGCCTACTACTACGACTACTTCTACTACAATGAAAACAACAGAAAAAGAAGAAGGTGGCGATGATGATGACGATTCACATGAAAGAAAAAAGGTGAAACGAAGTAAAAAGCAACAATCCAATAAAAAGAATGAAGACGAAAAAGAAGAAAACAAAAAACAAAAGAGAACTGGATTTGTGATTGAAGGAGTTGAACATATTGGGCAATATGTCTATGAAATGGCCAATACTAGAATTAACTATCTATCATCAAAATAATTATTGTTATACTATAGATAAGAGATTTATTTATATAAAGAGTAACAAATAACAACAACAACAAAAAAAAAATAGAGGCACTAATGAAAAGATATTATTTGACCAATTATCATTAAAGTAATTTCTATTTTCTTTTGTTTATATATATATGCCTTTATTTTCCTATTAAATGTTGTGATTTTTTTTTAGAGAGAGAATTCAAAATGAAGCAGCAGCGACAAAATTAGTAGGAGGAGGGAAGCAACACCAACCAACAACAACCTTGTTGATAACGATAAGAAAGTTTTTTTTGTTTTAACCGTACGGCTGTTACAATAATAATAAAACAACTCATATAAAGTTAAAAGATAAAAAAACGGCAACCTTTTGTTTTTTCTATATAATTACAGTTATAATAAAAGTAATTGAATGATTTGAATTTATAATCCAATCATAATCAATCAAATTTGAAATAGTTATAAATTTGTAAAGAAAGTAGCAAACAAAAAAAAAACAACAGAAATTGCAATTAAAGATTTTTATAGATATATAATAAAGATTTATATATTTACTTTGCTCATTTTTAAAAGGGTATTTAAGTACTAACTAACAGTTACTATAAAACTATCCTAAAGATTGTATATATAATCTTCAATTGCCATCAAAAAAGTTTTGTTTGCTTAAAAGAGTGAATACAAAAAAAAAAAAAAAGAAGATATTGCATGTATAGATAATAAGAAAAAAATATATGGGGGTACCGTTGCTTACTAAAGATTACATAACCGATATTATTTTTTTTTATGTTCCGTAATTGTTGCTGCTACTAATGTGCACAGAGCAGCAACAGCAGCCTCGAATCTTTTTTTATTGCTTACATCAGCACAAAAGCTTACCTAATCAAACATATATTTTATAATAAAATAGGGCAGAAAGGCAGAGAGAGTGACGAGACAGAAATCTTTTTTTTTTAGCATACTCAGTCTTATTATGATGATAATAGAAATATGATAAAGCATTGCGTTTCTGATTGTATTTTGTCTTTTTGATTTGAACTTAATTGAACAATTCAAATAAGAAGATATATATATATATATATATATATACTGAGGACTAAAATATTATTATTTAGATCGATGATTTGTATGTATAAAGTATAGTATAGATTTTGTATAGATGAACAATTGGTGAATGAAATATTATTATTATTTTCACTGAGTAACAATGGCTCGAGGAAAACCAACAGAAATTATTATTGTTAACCAACAGAGTGAAATAACAAAAAAAAGTTTAATATGAGATTAGTGTGAATAAAAATAAAATACTCTTTGACCAGTAACAAGTTTTAGAAGTGCTGACAATTGATTTACTATGAAGAAAGGCACAAGATTGACATATTTCATTCAAGTATGCTTTAAAATGACATGGTTTTTTTTTTTTTTTTCTAATTCAAATATAAAAATATAAAAACTCCGCTTTTCCCTTCTTTTTTTCTTATTTTATTTCTCTTTTAATTCCTTTTTTTTTTAAAAATCTTTTTTTTTAAACCTTCTTCCTTTTTTACTTCTTCTTCCGTCATATTCCCTTAATATCCATTGTTATCCTTTATAATCCCTCTTACACCATATATATATATTTATATATATATAACCTATCATCATCATCACACTACCACCATTTTCTTATCTTATCATTGTCATTATATATATATACAAAACTTTAAATCCTCTCATCTTCAAATTTTCATATTAATATAACAAATCTCTCATATTCACCCCCCCCCCCCCCCCCCCCCCACATCTCTTCATAATATATAAACAATGGCTGAAACAGACACAAAGGAATATATCTCAACTCTCGACGAGGAAGTCGCTACCGCTACCTCAGTCAACCAAATTAGAGCAGATTCCTCTATTCTGGGATCAATGAACAAAATTTTGGGTATGCTTCTATCATAATAATATCTAACAAACTTAAAAAAAAAATACTAATCTCTTTTATTATTTCTTTAGTTGCCAACCGTGGTGAAATTCGTAAGTCAAACTCTGGTTTCTTGTTACCTTCTCGGCCTTCTCAATCAATAATGACCTTATATATTTGTTTTGCATTTTGTTAAAAGGGTAAATTCTTTATGGTTACAATTAGAGTATATTGTATCCGTTCATTGCTATTACTATCAACATATGCGTACTTTTTGGTACTGTTTTTTTTTTTTTTTTGGTAGTACTAAACTCTTCTATACCCCCCCTCGAGACCCTCCCCAAAACAAAAATAGCAAAACCGGCTGATTCTTTTATCCATTATTAATACTAATGACTCAATTGTACCTCTTTTTTTATTATTATCATAATTTTTGGTATTGATTTACTTTTAAATTAGCCATTCGTGTATGTTGTTTTTGTTTTTAACTACCTCTTTTTTTCACCATATTTCATCATTATAATTATTAACTCATGCTCAAATTTATAGATTTTCAGAACTGCTCATGAACTTTCAATGCTCACTGTGGCTATCTTTGCCCATGAAGATCGATTGTCTATGCACAGACTTAGTATGTATATTTTTCATTGTTTTTAATCTTTCTTTTTTTTTCATATTACTAACCAAATTCTAATTTTATTGATTAAACAGAGGCTGATGAGGCGTAAGTGGAAATAATCATATCATCATCATAAGCGAAATATGCTTCCAAACATTGACTAACTCTATTTATCTTCATTTATAGTTATGCAATTGGCCCCCGAGGCAAATATACACCTGTTCAAGCTTACCTTCAAATTGATGAAATCATCAAGATTGCTATCAGACACGGCGTAAACATGATCCATCCCGGTTATGGTTTTCTTTCGGAAAATTCGGAATTCGCTAGAAAGGTGGTTGACGCTGGCATGATCTGGATTGGACCCCCCGCGGAGGTTATCGAATCTGTCGGTGATAAAGTTTCTGCCAGACACTTGGCAGAAAAATGCAACGTCCCTGTTGTTCCTGGTACTCCAGGACCTATTGAAAAGGTTGAAGATGCCCAAGCCTTTGTAGACAAATACGGATATCCGGTAATTATAAAGGCCGCATTTGGCGGTGGTGGCCGTGGTATGCGTGTCGTACGTGAAGGTGACAACATTTCTGACGCTTTCCAACGTGCTACTAATGAAGCCAAGGCTGCCTTTGGCAATGGAACTGTATTTATCGAAAGATTCCTCGATAGACCAAAACACATTGAAGTTCAAATTTTGGCTGACAATGAAGGAAACGTAGTCCATCTCTTTGAACGTGACTGCTCTGTCCAGAGACGTCATCAAAAGGTTGTTGAAATCGCTCCTGCTTTGAAGCTTCCTGAAGATGTCAGAAATGCCATTCTCACTGATGCTGTCAAGTTGGCCACCACTGCCAAATACAGAAACGCCGGTACTGCCGAGTTCTTGGTTGACAATCAAAACAGACATTACTTTATTGAAATCAACCCACGTATTCAAGTTGAACACACAATTACTGAAGAAATCACTGGTATTGATATTGTTGCTGCTCAAATCCAAATCGCTGCCGGTGCCACTTTGGAAAAGCTTGGTCTCACTCAAAACAAGATCAAGTACAGAGGTTTTGCCATTCAATGTCGTATCACAACTGAAGATCCCGCAAAGAACTTTCAACCAGACACGGGTAAAATTGAAGTATACAGATCTTCCGGTGGTAACGGTGTTCGTTTGGATGGTGGTAATGGTTTCGCTGGTGCAATCATTTCTCCCCACTACGACTCTATGCTTGTTAAGGCCACTTGCTCTGGTTCCACATATGAGATTGCTCGACGTAAAATGCTCAGAGCTCTTATTGAATTTAGAATTAGAGGTGTAAAAACCAACATTCCTTTCTTATTGGCTTTATTGACCAACGATACCTTCATCAAGGGTGACTGCTGGACTACATTCATTGATGATACTCCAAGTCTTTTCGAAATGATGACTTCTCAAAACCGTGGCCAAAAGATTTTGGCCTTCCTTGCTGAACTCATCGTCAATGGCTCTCAAGTTGTTGGCCAACTCGGCGTTCCTAAACTTACAACCGATGTTATTATTCCAGATCTTATTGATAGGGAAACTGGCGAAGCAATTGATGTTTCTTTACCATCTACAAAGGGTTGGAGACAAATCTTGGTTGATGAAGGCCCAGAGGCCTTTGCTAAGGCTGTCCGCAAATTTGACGGTACTTTGTTGATGGATACCACTTGGCGTGATGCTCATCAATCTTTATTGGCAACTCGTGTCAGAACTTACGATTTGCTTCAAATTGCTCCAGCAACCTCTCATGCTTTGTCTGGTGCATTCGCTCTTGAATGCTGGGGTGGTGCTACCTTTGATGTCGCTATGAGATTTCTCCACGAAGACCCATGGGCTAGACTCCGCAAGTTGAGAAAGGCTGTCCCCAACATTCCATTCCAAATGTTGCTTAGAGGTGCTAACGGTGTTGCTTATTCTTCTCTTCCAGATAATGCCATTGATCAATTTGTCGCTGAAGCAAAGAAGAATGGTGTTGATATTTTCAGAGTCTTTGATGCTTTGAACGACTTGGAACAATTGAAGGTTGGTGTTGATGCTGTAAAGAAGGCTGGCGGTGTCGTTGAAGCCACTGTCTGCTACTCTGGAGATATGCTCAACCCCAAGAAGAAGTACAACTTGGAATACTACCTCAAGGTTGTTGACAAGATTGTCGAAATGGGAACCCATATTTTGGGCATCAAGGACATGGCTGGTACCATGAAGCCAGCTGCCGCTACTAAGCTTGTTGGTAGTATTAGAGCTAAATACCCAGACTTGCCAATCCACGTCCACACTCATGATTCCGCCGGTACTGGTGTTTCTTCCATGACTGCTTGTGCTCTGGCTGGCGCTGATGTTGTTGACGCTGCATCCAACTCTATGTCCGGTATGACTTCTCAGCCATCAATTTCTGCTATTTTGGCTTCATTGGAAGGCCGTGTTGAAACTGGTCTTGATTCCAACTTGATCAAGGACATTGACGCCTACTGGGCTCAGATGCGTCTCTTGTACTCTTGCTTTGAAGCAGACCTCAAGGGACCTGATCCAGAAGTTTATGACCACGAAATTCCAGGTGGACAACTTACCAACTTGCTTTTCCAAGCACAACAAGTCGGCTTGGGAACTAAATGGAAGGAAACTAAGGAAGCTTACCGTGAGGCAAATATGCTTTTGGGCGACATTGTCAAGGTTACTCCTACCTCTAAGGTCGTTGGCGACTTGGCCCAATTTATGGTTTCCAATAAGCTCTCATATCAAGATGTCCTTGACAAGGCCTCTTCATTAGATGTTCCAGCTTCAGTCTTGGATTTCTTTGAAGGTCTTATGGGTCAACCATACGGTGGCTTCCCTGAACCTCTTCGTACTCAAATTTTGAGAAACCAAAGACCTAAGCTTACCGAACGCCCAGGTAAGTTCTTGAAGCCATTAGATCTTGCCGCTATCAAGGCCGACTTAGAAAAGAGATTTGGTGGAATCACTGGGTGTGATGTTGCATCATACAACATGTACCCTAAGGTCTATGAAGAATTCCGAAAGTATACTGACAAGTATGGTGACTTGAGTATCATTCCAACCCAATACTTTTTGGCTCCTCCAGAAATCGGCAAGGAATTTGCTGTTGAAATCCAACAAGGTAAGATTTTAATTATTAAGCTGTTGGCTGTTGGAGAATTGTCCACCCAAACTGGTACCAGAGAAGTCTACTTTGAACTTAACGGTGAAATGAGAAAGGTCACTGTCGATGACAAGAATGCTTCTGTCGAAACTATCACTCGACCAAAGGCTGATCCACATAATCCTAATGAAATTGGTGCTCCAATGGCTGGTGTCGTTGTTGAAGTCCGCGTAAAGGAAGGCTCTGACGTTAAGAAGGGCGACCCAGTTGTTGTCTTGAGTGCCATGAAGATGGAAATGGTTGTAAGTGCAAACACTTCTGGTAAGGTATCTGAAGTATTGGTCAAGGATGGTGATTCAGTTGACGGATCTGATATGCTTTGCAAGATTTTAAAGGCTTAATAACACGATAAAGAATAAAAATAAAAATAAACGATTGTTAATAATAAATAAATTGGGAGTTTTTTTTTCTTGATATAAAATCACTATACTATAATAATAAAAATAATAAAAATTCAATAACTGAAAAAAGTATATATACTGCAAATTACAAATGGTATCATATAAACATAAAAAAAAAAGTCCTATAGTAAACTACACTTTTAACAAGCTTTTTTTATAAAAAAAAACAAGATATATTACTAACTGCTGTCATTAAATCATACTAAAAAGTATTTCAACCTAAATAATTCTTTTTATCCCTCCTTCATTAACTTACATATCTTCTTGTGCAAGGTCTTGTTCCATGTATTCACCTTCTTGAAGAGCTTGTTGCTCATCCATCATATATTCTTCATCCATAATCTCATCGTCGATTCCAGCGTTTTGGTATTGTTGGTATTCAAGAATCAAATCAGTAAGATTAGATTGAGCTTCTTCAAATTCAGCAGCTTCCATACCTTCACCAGTGTACCAATGAAGGAAAGCCTTTCTTCGAAACATGGCATTGAATTGGTCAGAAGTTCTTGAAAATAATTCTTGAACAGCTGTGGAGTTGGCAATAAAAGTGGCAGATCTGGTCAAACCCTTTGGTGGGACGTTGCAGACAGAGGTTTGGACATTGTTTGGAATCCACTCAACAAAGTATGGAGAGTACTTGTTTTTGGCGGTCATGATGGCGTCTTCGACTTCCTTCATGGCAACGTCACCACGGAAAATTGTAGAAATGGTCAAGTACTTGCCGTGGAATGGATCACAAGCAGCCATAATGTTGGAGGGATTGAACAATTGTTGAGTCAATTCAGGGACTGCAAGATTTTGAAAGCTTTTAGAGTTTTTGGAAAAGAGTGGTGCAAAACCAGCAGTGAAAAAGTGAAGTCTGGGGAATGGAACCAAATTGACAGCGAGTTTTCGCAAGTCTCCGTTCAATTGGCCTGGATATCTTAAGCATGTGGTGACACCAGACATTACCAGAGCAATAAGGTTGTTGAGGTCTGTGTGTGATGGTCTGGTAATCTTGAGGGTGTTTTCGCAAATGTCAAATAAAGCTTCGTTGTCTAAACAGTAAGTAGCATCTGAGTGGTCTACTAATTGATTGAATGAGAGAACTGCATTGTATGGCTCAGTAACGGTATCACTGAGCTTTGGTGAAGGTAAAACTGAGTAAGTAGAAAGCATTCGATCAGGGTATTCTTCTCTGATACGAGTCAACAATAAAGTTCCTAAACCTGAACCAGTACCACCACCAAGAGAATGAGCCAATTGAAACCCTTGCAAAGAGTCAGATTGTTCAGCTTCTCTTCTGATGACGTCCATGACTGGGTCCATAAGTTCAGCACCCTCTGTGTAGAAACCTTTGGCCCAGTTATTACCAGCACCAGACTCACCACTAATCAAGTTATCAGGTCTGTAAATATGGCCTAATGGTCCGGATCTAATAGCATCTAGAGTGGCAGGCTCCAAATCAACAGCAACTGCTCTTGGAACATATTTACGATTGGAAGCTTCGCTGAAGAAGACGTCGATACGTTGTGATGAGTATTCTTCTTCTTTGCCAGACAAGTATCCATCTTTATCTAACTTGTGTTCTTCTGTGATGGTATTCCAGAAAGCAGTAGATATTTGGTTACTAAAAAAAAAAAACAAAAAACAAAAAACAAACAAGGTTAATAAACGATTGAAATAATTTCCAAACTAATGTCGCAGATCTATATCGCTAAAGATTTAATCATTAGAACTCGAATTGAGCGTTACATACCCTAAAAAAAAGTTTCAAACGATGATGTTAGTAAAAAAATTAAAAAAAAAATATTAGGTCCCCATGAAATTAAAAACCAACAGTAACCAAATATAGTAGAGAATTAAAGGGAAAATAAAAAGCTTATTGACATACCTGCTTGACCACATTGAATCGATACAATTTCACGCATTTTTTATTACTAGATAGAATTTATAATCGGTATTAAATGTTTGACGGTTTTAAATTATTTATTCTGAAAATTCGTCTAAAATATGAAATTTCCAGTCAGTACAATTTTTAAGAAATATAGGAACAGTAAAAAAGGGGGCAAGAGGGAAGACAGCAAGAAAGTGATGTTTTTCTTTTTTTTTTTTTTTTCAAAACAAAACAAATCCCAAAAAAATCATGAAAGATAAATATGGGATTGATTATGCAATGATGACAATGCATTACGTAAACAAAAAAACTAATACTTCAAAAGGCTTCTTTTAACAAATTAAGTTTTCAACATTTGGAGTAAAATTCAAAAATATAAATATTGTAGAACAATTGACCCAACCTTGACATCATACCAATAAAGATTACAAGAGTCAAATAAAACAACACATTAAGCTTTACAATATGGGTATGTATTAGATTTTGCTCAAATATGATGATGTCTTACTTTTTCTAACATATGATTTTTCATGAGATGTCATAAATTTATCAACTAAGAAACAGATAAGTGTAAATAAACAAGCTGAAAAAAATAATGATACTATTGTATCTTCTAGAGGCGTACTGAGTAAGGAAAATAGAACAACAAAAAGTAGTACAGATGAAGATGATGAAGATGAAAGCGAAGCTGCCTTAAATTTAGCTTTATCGCTACGGAAAAAACAAAAGCAAAAGCCATTTGTCAAACAAACCACAGAATCAGTATCTACATCAAAAGAAAAATCAAAATCTGCGAAAAAAACCGACTCAAACGACTCCGAGGAACAACCAGCTGCAATATATGGACGATTTCTACCATCTTTAGCGCCGCTGCAAAGTCAGTTTGCTACTGAAAGTAACCCTGTTGGTGGATTGAATTCAAATCCACACACAAAAGATCCCATTCTACCTCCCAAACCAGAAGCTTGTAGCAGTAATTCATATAAATCTAACCAAAGCACACTACCCAAGTTGCCTGATTTATTACAGGAGACTGATGATGATTTATATTTCCCAGGAACCAGAATAAAAATACCCCCTGCTGAGTTGGAACGACAGCTTGTTAGAAGACTACAAGAACAGCAAAAAAAATCTTCGAAAACATCATCAAAGACAATATCGAAAAACAACAATATAAATACACAAAACAAGAAGGCCAAAAAGAATAACAATAACCCAAATCAAGCACAACCTCTACCCAAACCAAGAGGATTACTGTCGACTGATGAAGAGGTGAAAACTTTTGCTGTTTCTGGTAGGATTGTAGAGGTCAACCTTGGAAGTTCTAAGGCAAACAAAATACCCCAAAGTAATACTTCTCATCAAGGACTACAAAACACCCATAATAAAACTAGCAACCCAAATGCACCTTTCGGTTTAAATGAATATACAAAACCAGACCATATGATCAGTAGAGTATCAGGCATTCAAAAGGGACCACTACCGAATTCAACAAAGCGCAACAACTCAAAAGAGAAAAATAAAGAGCTTGAAGGCATTGTTGATTCAATCTTGAAGGAAGCTTCACAGATAAATTTGGCTCCATCTCTCCAACCTCTGCAACACCGTTCTTTCAGAAGATTGGATGACAGCCGCAATGCTGGCCCCTCATCTGCATCCTCTTATACCCCAGAATTGCTGAGAGAAGAAGAGAAAAAGCAAAAAGCTAGAATAGAACAAGCCAGAAAAATGCATGAAGATATAGAGCGATCAATGAGACTTAGAGATCAACGCGGAAACAATAGGCGAGGTGGATATAAAAAGTACAACAATAATAACAAGAACACACAGCAGAGGAGGGCAACGACGAACAATAATACAAAAACTTCAAACTATTCTGCTAAAAAGTGAATTTTTAGGTATTATTATAATATTACTTTTTATTTATAATGAAAATTGGCATATCTATCATTTTTAATTCTATAATTAATATAAATCTATTCATATTGAAACACAATTAAAAGAAAAAAAAACATAAAAAAGATAGAAATTACAAAATGAGAAAAAGTAAAACGATTAATAAGATCTTGACTTGATGAAAAATAAATAGCGCATAAAGCATTTGAGTTTAAACAATAATGATTACTTTTGAAATGGAGGTCGCGATGTTGTAGGTCTACCTTTGGGGATTGTAGTGGAAGATGCCGAAGGGTTTGCCGATGAGGATGAGCTATTTGGATTATACAGCCGTCGAACACCTGGTCTTGTTGGTCTTGAAGGATTAGCAGTTGCTCGACTCGGTATAGAAGAAGAAGAAGAAGAATTAGCCGTTGTTGCTGTAGGTTTTGCCCTTGCACTTGTTGACCTTGCTGGAATGCTACTGTTTATAGAGCCTTTTGGTCCACCAGATCCAGATCCAGGTCCAGGTCCCGAGGCTGATCTTGCTTGGGGAGGTCTTATTGTTGTTCTTCTACCATGTATTAATCTATCATGCCTTTCCTTCTCTCTTTCTTTCCGCAGCAATAGTTCTTCCTTTTCTTTTCTTTCTTGTTCCAATTTGGCAGCCCGTTCTTCTGCTTTTATTCTCTCCCTTTCTCGCTCCTCTTCTTTTCTTCTTTCTTCCTCTAGACGTAAACGTTCTTCTTCTTCTCTGATAGCATGTTCTCTAGCACTTATTTCAGATGACCCCTTCCAGTTTTCTTCGTCCAATAGTATTTCTTTGGTGTAATGCGTTTGTGACATTATCGAAACCCACGCGTCAAGTAAATGGTCAGCATTCGAAGCAGCTTTAGAGACAGACTCGAGGCCTTGTTCGGCTAAAGATAGTGAGTTAATCATATTGCGAATTACGATATTGAGCCGTTTGACCTGATTGTATTCTCTCCTTAAAATATCTGTACGTGAAACATTAGATAGAGGTGTTGAGGGGACCATAGCTTCATCATCCATATCGTCATCATCTTCCGTTTTGGTTTTTTCGTACTCATTGTCTACCGTAGTACCAGGGGACTTTGTCCGTTGTACAAAGCCGCTATTTGTGTTATTATTTTCTTTGCTACCATCTAAAGCTGGCGTTTGCATATTCTCTTGATTTCTGTACCTTGAACTCTGTTGATCTTTTGAATCATCGTTCGGTAAACGCGTCGATCCATTATTCCTATTGAAATTGGACGATGTTATTCCATTTTGAAATGATTCTATTTGATCTGTAATGTATTGTAAATCCAAGCCATTTTTCGAGGGCTGGCTTCTGTCGTCATTATTCCGAGACCAATTGTTATTACTTGAACCTGAAGCATAGTTATAGCTTGACATGTTGAATTTTTATTTATCGCCGAAAGAGTCGCTCTATAGTTGACTTAATCGATTCTAGCTCGTCAATAGTTAACAATTTTTCTATTGTTTTTGTTTTCAAAAGATAAATGTGAGAAATCAAATATTATGAGATTTGTTACAAATAATGTAACTGCAATTGAGTTTGTAAACCCACACTATAAACAGGAAGAAATTTGAAATACTCAAAATTTCAATATTTACTAGGGGTTGTTTGATTGTCCAAAATTATGAAAAATAATATGATATTTAAATAAATAAAGCAGTAAATCTTAGCTGCTTATAATTATATACTCGCAAGTAATATACACCAGAGAATACAAAGAAGATCATAATTAAGGATGCTGAGGAACAAAATAAATACAAAAAAAACAAAAATTTTAACATTATATATATACTTTTCTCTATTTCATTTCAAAATGAGACATTAATTAAGATATTTACAAAATCTTTCCCTTGTTAACAACAAAAGACTCTAAAACTGCAATAGCGGCATATAATCTGTTTTCAGCTTCTGGGAAAACAAGTGATCTATCTGAGTAAAATACTTCATCAGAAACTTCTTCGGGGTGTCTGGGGAGACAGTGCATAAATACCCAGTGCTTCTTAGCTCCAGCAGCAGAGACCATCTCATTTGTTACTTGATATCCTTTGAATTGCTTCATTCTCAAAGCAGCTTCATCTTCTTGACCCATAGAAATCCAGGTATCAGTAACAACGACATCAGCATCCTTGATAGCAGTCTTAGGATCATGGGTAGTTTCGAAAATAGCGCCGGTTTCATCACCAGATCTTCTGACCATTTCTACAATGTCAATGTCGATTGGGTATTCTACTGGTGTAGCAGCAGCAATATCGATACCTGACTTGACACAGGCAATGGCCAAATCATGTAAAACGTTAGTGGCATCACCGACCCAAGCGACCTTAAGTCCCTTCAAGGCATCGAGAGATGAATCTTCTGGTGCAAAGTGTTCACGGATGGTCATGATATCAGTGATGGCTTGAAAGGGGTGGAAGAGATCTGAAAGAGCGTTGATAACCGGAACGCGGGATGGCTCAGCAAGTCCTAGAATATCTTCATGAGGACCAACTCTGGCGACGATGGCTGAAGACATGGAGGAAATGACACGAGCAGAGTCGTAAAGTGACTCATTGACACCGAGTTGAATATCATCTTTTCCGAGGAACATCGAGTGTCCACCTAAGTATGTAACAGCTCCTTCTGTGGAGACTCGGGTTCTGGTGGAACGTTTAGAAAAAATCAAGGGAACAGTTTGTCCTCTAAGACCACCGTTGGCGGCAGCTTGAGCTGAACCTCCGGAAGCAATGATTTTTTTGTGTTTGATGGCACTATTTACCAAAGCGTTGAGTTCAGCAGGTGTGACATCATCTATCGAAAGAAGGTGACGAGGTTTGGCATCACCGTGCTTGAAAGGTGATGGAGGAACAAATGAAGAGGTTTTTGTAGCGAGGGATCGAGATACCATGATTTGAGCGACCTTGGAAACAGGTTTTTTTAAAAGTAATGATTTGTACATTTTTATTTTGATCGAGAATTTTTCGAATTTATACGATAAAAAATTGGTGACTAAATCAGTATGTATTTAAATAGCAATATAAAAACGATGGAGATGAAATTCAATTGGATCATAATGAAAAAAAAGGAAAAACAGCAAAAAAAAAAAAAAAAACCAAAACTTGTGTTAGTGACTCTTGAAAATCACATGGTCCAGCGCTTGCACTGTAACCATCACAAAAGTACCATCTATAAGTACTTTTTCTCAAGGTTACTCTCTAAGACATATTTATTTACTTTTCTCCCAAAAAAACCAAATCATTCATACCACATTCTCCAAGCTCCTTCAAAACACATCCCAACAAAACACAATGCCTTCCTCTTATCTTTTCTCCGAAGATATTATCCCAGCCTCTGTTAAATCAAGTCTCCCTGAAGGCTACTCTATTCGCCCGATTGCTCGAGATGACAATACAAAGGGAGTTTTAGAAACTTTAGCTGCACTAACTACCGTGGGTGATATTACTACAGAATCATTCCACAAGGTCTTTGACTTCTGGAAGGCTCACAGTGGTACATATTTCACAATTGTAATCACAGATAACAATGAAAAAGTCGTCAGCGTTGGAAGTATTGTTTTGGAAAGAAAAATCATCCACAACTGTGGCCTTGTGGGACATATTGAAGACATTGCCGTTGACAAGAATCAACAAGGAAAGAAATTGGGATTAAATTTGATCAAGGCTTTAACAGAAATTGGAAAGTCTCAAGGTGTTTATAAAATTATTCTTGATTGCGCCGAAAAAAATGTCGAATTTTATAAAAAGTGCGGCTATTCAGTTGCTGGTATCGAAATGAGCATCAGGTTTGATAAATGACTCTCTAAGCCCTTGGATTCGCATTTGTAACGGCTCTATTTATTATTCTTCTCTCCCCAGTCCATATATTCTTAGCCTTATTATGGATGAAGATCTGATTTCGTGACTTTTTTCTAGCAATCCACGTTTCTAAAAATGATCAATCAAGTAACTTTGATATATAAATAAATTTGATATCAACTTTTCTTTACTTTGTAATCTTGTGATGATTTTTTTATGCTTAAGGCTCGTTTATTCTGTGTATTCTCCCATTCTTTACATCTAAGCCTGTAGAATCTGTATTCTTTATCAGTATACTCTTGAGAGCCAATAACAACATTGTTCAAATTTTGCTCGGACGAATTCACTGGATAACAAGTTGGCTCAATCATGGTTTCTTCTGAGTTCAAGCGGTGATTTTTCGCAGTTTGTTTTCTAGTCAGTTTAGGAATTACCGGATTATGTTTGACTGCCTTTACAAGCTCATCTGGAACCTCTCCTATGTCCCTTAGTGATATTTTTTGAGTGAGTTTGGGGAATTGGTGCTTAGTTGAATTGTTTAAATATTCAAGTTTTGGAAAGATTTTGTGTTTCTTTGATGGGGTCAATACACGCTTTTTTGGAGTAGATGGAGGAGTGACAATGCTATCGACTATGGTGGTGCCTTGAGCCGGTTTGTCATCATTATTTGTAGTAGTAGCCGTGAAAATTGATGTCAGATCTTCGATAGTATCGTCCTTGTATTTACCCATCTTTTTTGACATTTTTGGAGCCGAAAGTACAATAGCTGAACGATTTGCAAAAGAACGAATACTTTCTACTCGGCTTCGCGATAAGTACTTTGAAATACATAGTTGCTTTGAAAGTCTAACTTCTTTCTCAGTTGACTGTATTGAATTAGGGTTTTCTGTGAAAAGTGAATTTGGACGGTCAAAAGAGCAAAAGAGAATACGCTGTAAACTGGGGTTAATTATGGAGTTGTAAAAATCCTTTTCAGTCGTTAGAGCCTGCTCTTTTTTGTATCGAGCCAAATCTTGATGATCACCTTCTTTGAAATGATTCCAATGTTTGCACAAAACCTCTTGTCGTACTTTCATAGTTTCTTTCCACGCTCTGATTTCCTGACTTCCCGGTTGTATCCTGCTCACCTGGGTTACTCTGATTTGTCTCCCAAATATACTATGCTGAGTGATATATCCGTATACCTGATAGACATTATCCTTCATAGCATCTATATCGTATACACCTGAATGAGTATATATGACACAAGACGCGTATTCACCACTATTATCATCGAGATAAAAAGAAATTGCTAGAGTTGAAGGTTGCTTTTTTGAATTCCTAGAATTCTTAGCTGTTCTAAATGCGTTTTCTATAGGGTTTAATATCTTCCCAGTTAAAAAGACATAATTGATTGGATGATTTCGAAAGAAAAAGGGAAATGAAGTTTTTACATTGTTTTGAACGCACACACTGGGATCTGGCTGCCGATTGTAAATCTCAAAAAATGTGAAAAGTGTCGACAGATCTGAGCACATCAAAGGTACCCATTTTCCAAATGTGAGCGAGTCGATAAATGTAAACTCTGGATAAAAATAATCGACATCCATGATTTTTATACATGGGATTTGATGTGCAAGAGTGCTAAAAAGAAATCATTAAAATCAAATGTCGTGTCGCGATTAATGGTTAAAAACAGTCGCGTCTTATTACATAAACTATCGGTAAAATCATGTGACAAATCCAACATAACTTTCCTTAAAAACTTTGACCATCGGATTTTGAACAGGCATCTGGCAAATTTGAATACGATTCAAAAGCTGCACCATATATAACTGCCTTTTTTTTTTTTTTTTTTTCTTTCCTTTCTTTTTTTTCTTTCTTTTCAATAGTTAGTTATCTTTTAATGGAGAGTAAATACTTGAATTCAAATATAATATAAATTCTTGGGTTTTACTTTTTTGAACCTCCTTACTCATTCGTTAGTCACCACAAAAATACCCCCTGTTGCTTTGAGATTCCACACTTTTGATCTTTTATCATGTCTAAACACTTTGTGAGATCTCTCAAAAATATCACAAACAGATACACTTCTACAGAAATCACTGTTCGAAATGGTATGGCTCGTGAGCATGAATCGATTTGTATTTATACTTTTATCATTTTTCTAATACTCTCCACCTTTAGCAACCAGTAATGAACCTTGGGGGCCTACCGCAAGTGAACTGCATGAGATAGCTGTTTTAACATATCATGAGTATGTAAATTTGTGCTTACATTATAATTTTTACATTTCACTAATATTTCTTCTTCAGTAAATATTCCAAAGAAGTATTTGCCGTTCTTGAAAAGCGGTTAAACGATAAAGGAAAAAACTGGCGTCATGTCATGAAGGTAAGGTTTTTTTTTTCTTTATAATTTAAATCTATAAAACTAATTAAAATTTTCATATAGGCTTTGACCATACTGCTTCATTGTATTTATGAAGGCTCGGAAAGTGTTATTCAATGGCTAAACAGAAATCTTTACTTGGTAAAAACTCTACGAGAATTTCGATATGCTGATGAGAAAAATATAGATCAAGGAGGCCCTAGTATGTTTGTCATTTTCAACTTTTTTTTATTAATTTATTGAAATTATCTAACATTCTGTATGTAACTTTCAGTTCGATCAAAAGCTCAATTGATAACAGAAATTATAGAATCACCTGAAAAGATGGCATTGGAAAAGCAAAAATATCGATTGGTTAGAGAGCAAATGGGTAGACCTGGAATTATTGACTTGGCCAGTGGAAATGGAGCTGCTACCAAGTCTAGACTGACTTTAGATATGTCCTCTAATGGAAGACCTAGATTAAGTAACAGTGGTGCTCCTGTTGGCAATCAAAACTACACAAGTCCAAAATCTTCTTTGGAAGCAGGACAATCCTCGTCATCATATCGCCAAAAACAATCAAATAGACCCCCTCATAAAGCTTCCATGGAGGGGAGATACTCATTGTCTCTTCCTCTACAGTCTATTCAAGAAGAAACTCAATATAATGAATATTCTCGCCCCTCTACAGTAGTCAAAAGAAAGCCCTCAGTGAAACATTTTAATCAAATTATACCCCCTCCAACAACAACACAACTACTCTCTGGTTCTAAATCGTTAAAGATAAATACCTCGTTACCAGGTGACACTCAACAAAATTTATCCCCGGCCACGTTAAGTAGCAATAATCCGTTTCTCAGAGAGTTGAATACAGGTACTGAAACCTCTTCTTCTCAAATCCCTAACTCAATTCATCAAAATGATAATTATTTAAAGAAGGCCAACACTGAAGGTGTTAAATTAATGAGGTCAATGTCACTTGCAGCATCCGTATCTCCAGCAAATTCAAGCTTATCAGACAAGCCGCTTTCAAATTCTGTTCCTTCTTCCCCAAATAGGCCTACATCTTCACATCCATCATCGCCCTCTACACCATCTCAGCTAAGTGTTCAACATTAAGCACCAAGAAAAGAAAAAAATCCTTATAACCAGACATTAATAGTTTTACCCCCATTGCATTTTGTTTTCCGCTTGTTTTATCTCATTCTGTATATTTTTTTTCCATCCAGAAAGGATAATGATAATAATTACTTCTCTTTAATATTTTGTAATTTGCTAATTCTTTTACAGTTTTAAATTTTAATACACAAATTTTGCTTGCTTTAATCACGCAAATAATACTAATTACTGGTGCTATCAAAATGAGTTCAAGATGCTAATAATTTGAATGAAAAAATTCGCATAACCAGTTATGAATATATATAATTAGAAAAATTATGCTATAAATTATCTACTAGCTACTATAATAAGAACTTTAATCTAAAATAAGCCATTTTATAGATTCTATCCAGTACGTCATGCCAGTTCAAATACAGTACATACAGTCAAATATTTTTATTTAATTTTGACAGTAAAGTCATTTTAGTAGATTATCAAATGATATATGGATTAAAATAGCTCAAGAAAATCATAGACAAATATCTGGTAAAATTTGCTTATTTTCTCAATTGGATTCAAAAACTTCAAATCTGTTCTTTAAGCTAAATAAATCTTCTACTTCCAGACTACAAAATTTTGCTATCCTTAGATGCTTTTCTTGAAAAAAAAATAGCCTGTGATTAAAAAATTACTGGATTCAAAATTTCAATTTATCCAGTTAGCCTAGTTTCAGAGCTCGAAACGATACTGTTATTAAAAATTTATCAATGCTCAGCTTTTATTAACCTCAAAAAAATAATTATAGCTGCTAACTACCATTGCAAACTACAGAAAAAAGTTTATGTTAAATATTCTAAAGGCCATGCTTTATTTGTGGGCCTTATTTCCAATTAATCTAAATTGAAAGGCCAAGTTCCTAAATCAATTTCAAGATGGTCATTAATATGACGTCTTTTTAAAATATTATGTAGATATATTGTTCAATCTACGGTCATAGAATAAAGGTTTTAGATCAGATATTGAGTTAAGTGTAACTAATAAAAATTGTCGTGATGTAATGCATTCTAAGTTTCCAATATCTATTTAAAAGGATTCAAAAAAAAATCATAGTTAGTAATGTTCAATTTTATAGCAGCTTCTTACAGTAGGGAAGTTTAAATAACGACGTCCCAATTTAAAAAAATATCCCCTTAGCAATTTGATCAATTGAAAATATATTTCATGAAATATTAGATTCATAATATATAGAGCATCCAATTCCTTGAGTAATGTATAAAATGTATGGTTATATAGTGAAATCCCCATCAATTCAAAGAAAAATCTGATTTTTTTGTTCAAATTAATCATTCTGACAAAACCACTCCAGCCCAAGACACGACCGATGTAAGTAATCTTTGAAGTTGGGTTGTACACAAATGTATACCAATATGTCTAAGTAAAATGTTCAATAAAAAGATTATAATACTAAAAGTAATATCAGCAATATTATAAGAACCAATATTAATAATGTTATGCAGCATGATCCTAGGGTCTCTTGATTCTTTCGAATTATCCAGTTGACACGCTTCATTCCTCTTTGAAGCCTGTCTTGCGCTGTATCGACTTGTCTATCAAAATCTTCAATCAGAACCGACTGTTCAGCGAGCTCTTGAGACATAATATGTGCTTGTTGGTTCAAATTGTTGACAGTTTTTGATACTGATTCTAACATGTTATCTTGGTTTTGTATTTCGTCTTGGAACAATAATGAACTATTTGCGTTTCCAACACCATTTCCAGCTTCCAAATCACCACCATCATAACCATTGTTAAAGTTGCTACTTCTTGTGACGCCTTTCCCCTTTTCTACACTACTAGATGAAAATAAATGGCCAGATGAGCCAGCATTTTTTTTCCTAATTTCAATCATTTTTTCTTGCAAATCCATAAGCTGTCTGTTAAGTTCACCGACCTGTGATATTCGTTGATGAACATCAGCTGCAGTAAGACCAAAATCTTGTGGCCGAGATTGTATAGCGCCTGTGCTCTGAGAAAGGTCGTGTATTGTTTCGACTAGCTCTTGTATGACATTGTTTAAATCTTCAACGTGGAAATCTTGTGGGGCTGAATCGTAAGTCTCAATAAGATGTTCTGCCGTTGATAGTTGGCCAAGGGCATCTGAGTATACCTGTGTAAATGGATCCATAATATATTAGTTTGTACTATAAAAAATAGTGTTATGCTGCTCTTTCATAAATCTTATCACCATGAAAACCAAGAAGTTGAATCAAGGAGGATGAAATAGTTTTAAGAGTGAGTGTTACCCTGTTTTCTTTGGCATTATGAAAAATTAGGTAATTAAGTTTTTGTTGTCAAGTGCTGGCTGGCTGGGTAATCATTCACTTTTTGTACATGCCTGTTAAATTCCTACTCTTGTTTTTTTTTTATTTTTTTTATTTTCTTTTTTTATTATTTTGAAGCCCCATAACTGAAGGATCAATCAAACCTTCTTTTTATCGATTCGAAATTTCCTACTTTAATTATGAGCGATGCTTTTGTAGTCATATCGTTGTCAACAACTTGCGACGAGTTTGCTCCAAAAGATCTCTCTGAGATAATAGAGCTTTCTTGGATTATTATTAAAGCTCAAACCTTAGATGAGGTGAGATATGTATTTTGATTAGTTGGAATTCCAATACTAAAACCCTTTTTCATGATCTAACAATTTTTTGATGATTTTTTTTATTCTTCATTTTTATTCTTTAGATTACTAGAGATAGTATTTTGATTCGTCCAGTTAATACTCCAATTACAAACCTTTGTACAAGTTTGACTACTCTCACTTGGAATGATGTTCATAATGCAGCACTTTTATCAGACGCATTGGTAGCATTAGACAATTCAATCACAACCCATCTAAATGGGCAGGATTTCACCTTTGTTTCCTTTGTTGCCTCCGAGGTCAGAGTACAAATCATTCGTGAAGCCAGAGATAAGAACATTCCTCTCCCTTCATACCTTCAGTTCCCACGATTTTTTGATTTAAAAACAGAATACAGTAAATGGTTTAAGGCTCACCCGGAACTTCCCCATCATGTTCCTATAACGATCAATTCTATATGTAAAGCTTTTGATCTTGAGCCATTACCCTCTTCTACTACTCAGATTAACACAAGAAACTCTTCCCAAATAATGACAATTACTCCACATAGAGCATACGAAGAAGCCATTGTACTTTCATCTATTCTAATATCTATGATCCGCAAGTCTCAACCTATAGAACGTTACCCGGAAATATTAGCACATCCTGTAGACTTAGAAGCAGACATGTCTGTTTTCATTCAAGAGCAATCTACAGTTTTATTTTTGTCCAACCTTCCACACGACACTACACAGGGTGAACTGGAATCTTGGTTCACTCAATATGGTGGTCGACCTTCAGAGTTGCTCACTCTTAGAATACCAGATCAATACAAGCCAATGGGAACCGGCTTTGCAATTTTTCCCTCCCATGAAGAGGCAAAAAAGTGCATGATGTTTAATGGAAGATGCCTTAATGAAAGAGTTATTGAGGTTCTTCCTTCTTCAACTTCAGTTTTAGAAAGGGCTGGAGATATTTTAATCCATTTCCCACAAAGCAAAAATAGGCCTCGACCTGGGGATTGGAACTGCCCTAATTGTGGCTTTTCAAATTTTCAAAGGCGAACAGCTTGCTTTCGTTGTACTTATCCACTACATGGTAACAACGATCGCATTTCATCAAATAATACCACCAATAATAACAATACAAATAATAAAGGGAATAGTAAAAACAGCAACAATTCGACTATGAACAATCATAATTTAATACAATCTAGTTCTAATAATTTTAATGACAATTCTTTAAATTCATCTACAGGAAATTCAAATTTTCAACAACAGGTTAAAAAATCTACTAACAGTAATAATAATAGTAGAATCGGAGTCAATAATTCAAATAATGTCAATATTGTGAACTCAAGCACTAATAATAGTAGTACATCCTCATTGGGAAGAAGCAACACCAATAGTCACAACAATAATGCTAATGAGTACAAAGTTTCGTTTAATGGAAATCCTTTGAGTAATGACAATATAGAAACCGGTAAAAGTCGTATTTTACGTAATAACTCGGAGAACGATTCAGACAACAGTATAAGGGGGTCAAATGCTTCGCCTGTGATGGACACATCAAATTATAACATAAATCTAAACAACTTTAATCCTGTAAATAACAATAACACTTATGAGATTAACAGCACTATTGGGAATAATAATGAAAAATCAAACAACGAAAACAATCATAGACAAAATAACAATCAGGGCCAGCAGAACTCTGTACCATTTAGGGCAGGCGACTGGAAGTGTACATCTGACGGATGCAATTACCACAATTTCGCCAAAAACTTGACATGCCTAAGATGCGGAGCAACTAGAAAAGATGGAAGTAATAACGAAAAAAATTATTCAATGTTGAGAAAGTCAAACTCATTACACAATACAAAGCATCGCAATCTTCAAAGACATTCATCGCTTCCAGCACATTCGCACTCAACCTCTTATTCGCAACAGCAAAATATACCATCTGTTCCTCAGCTTCCTCCTTCGTATAGACATTATGGGTAGCAATTTAATTTTGTGGGGTTTTTTCTTTTTTTCTTTTTGCATATTTTAAATTTTACATTTTTTTTTGTTATAATATTTGTTTGAATTAGAATGATACAATAGATTTTTCTCTCTTTTTTTTCTGTACTTAATAATGGATATATCATATATATTTACTCGAATCTTTTTCAAATTTCAAATTTCAAAAGTCATGCTGAGAATTGCAAACAAATTTGTATATATAGTGTGATGTTTTTTTATTGGTTTTCTTCAAGTAAAACGGGCCAAAGTTTTAACCCGAAAACTACTGATAAGATTACAACCATACTATACTGCTATATTTATACGAACGTCATTAAAATCCTATTTACTTTTAAATTAGACTTTACTCAAGGATTTTTTCATGTTTATATCTGTTCTTGGATTATCCTAATATTGTTTTTTTTTATTGGTAAAATTAAGGATAAGGGGGCTAATAAGTGCAATCTTGCTTATACATATAGACTCATTTTGTATTTGTTACAACTTGAAGCAGACAGCGGTTATCTTGTAATTTTTTAATTTTTCTCGCGCCCATGCTTCATTTTAAACTACAACCTCTAATCTCCTCGAACATTTTTCTTCTATTTTCTTTTTTTTTTTTTTCTTTCAGCATTTTTTCTTCTTTTTTCCTTCCTTTCACAGTATACGGTTATAGACATTACTTTGAAATGAGTTCCAATAACAGTAATAATCTACCTATCCCAAATAGAAATAGAAACTCTTCAGAAAATGGTCTGAGTTCTACAATACAATTTGCGAGATCTCCCCAAAGGGATTATATATCTTTCGGATCAGTAGGTAAACCAGGAGTATTATTATCGTCAGCCTCTTTTCCAAAAAAGAAGACAGCAAAACTGTTAACTCAAGAGGAACGTGAAGAACTGATAAATCAAGAGCAAGAGCTATTAGCTGATAACAATTTAATGCCCCCACCACCTAAGCGAAGAGCATCATTGACAAGCGTTATTACCGGCCGAAGATCATCAACATCAGGACTAACATACGGTGCGTTTCGTTCTCCCACAACTCCAAAGCCATTAGGGCCTCCAAAAAGGCAGCCTTCCGATCCAACCCAGGCACATGCAGTCAACGAAAGAAGTGCTCTGTTGCCACCTCTCGAAGCTGAAGAGCTAAGTGAATCAGATGAGCCTACCACAGAGATTTTAACAAGACAACGGACAGTTGAAGAAGCTTGGGTAGAAGCTACTTCTAAAGGGGCTGAAATAAACACATCATATAAACGCGAAACGATTGTTCTTTTACACAGCTCTGTTCCTGTAAGTTTGGCCTTTCTTTTGCAGTATTCGCTTGTTGTTGCTTCAGTCTTTTGCGTAGGACATTTAGGTAAAACTCAACTGTCAGCTGTATCAGTTGCTGCTATGGTTGCAAACATTATTGGCTATGGAGTCTTTCAAGGTCTCGCTACAAGTCTTGACACATTGGCTACACAAGCATATGGAAGAAAGGATTATGCAATGGTTGGTGTACATACTCAGCAATGTACTATATTGATGTTTATTGTTTTGATACCTATTGGACTGGTTTGGATTTATTCTAGGCCAATCTTTGAATTATTAGTACCAGAGAAACAATTAGCACTTATGGCATCTCAATACCTTCAAATTTTGATTATTGGCGCTCCAGGGTACATTATTTTTGAAGTATCTAAGCATTTTCTCCAAGCTCAAGGAATTTTCCATGCCAGTACTTACATTTTGCTTATATGTGCGCCATTGAATTTGTTTCTCAATTACATTTTGGTCTGGAACAAACATATTGGAATAGGATTCCTTGGGGCGCCTGTTGCTGTAATTACAACAGATTATTTGATGGCATTAATGTCTATTCTTTACGTGGTTTACGTTGATGGAAGTCAGTGCTGGACAGGTCTTTCAATCAATTCCCTTAAAAACTGGGGGCATATGGCCAAGCTTGGGCTTGCAGGTGTTTTGACCTTGGAAACTGAATGGCTTGCATTCGAAGTTTTGACCTTTTCTGCGGCTCGTCTAGGTACAACTGAGTTGGCTACACAAACCATTCTAGCTACTGTCGCCGTTTTAGCCTACCAAATTCCTTTGTCTATTGGTATTGCTGCTTCAACTAGAGTAGGCAATCTTGTGGGTGCACAACTTGAAAAGGCTGCAATTGTGGCGAGCAAAACTTACATTTATGCTTCAGTCATTTTTGGATCTATGAACTGTATCATTTTGTATGCTGCTCGTAACGTTGTAGGCAAGCTTTTTAGTTCAGACCCAGAGGTTATTAGCATGGTGGCCGATGTGCTCCCCGTAGCTGCTCTTTATCAAGTCAATGATTGCATTTCTGCTGTAACTGGAGGAATTCTACGAGGACAGGGAAGACAGAAAATCAGTGGTTATGTCAATCTAGTTTTATACTACGTTTTTGCACTTCCCTTAGGCTTATATTTGGCATTCCCAAAAGGCTGGGGATTGGTTGGAATCTGGTGGGGAATTGTTGTAGCTTTAGTTTTCGTTTCCACCATACAGATATATTTCTCTGTGACTGCAGATTGGAAAGAAGTTATTAGAATCGCTCAAGAAGAAGAAGAAGAAGATGATGATGATTCTGAAGAAGTTTAGGCTAAAGTTGTTATTAGACATTAATTAGATCCAACCCAAAATAAAATTAATAATTTTATGTCATATGTTCATAATCATTACCTAATCATTATACTCATACTTGTCTTTTTTTTCTGTCTTTATTTATCACTAGAATGTGCCCTTATATTTGTATTTAACAATCTCAATTAGAAATATTTAGAACTCCTTGTAGCAATATTTAATTCACTCTTCAGATACAATTGAACAAAAACAATCAAATATGTTCAACCCAGGCAGTAAGTTTAATAGTGAGGCACAATCACCACCTCTTCATCACCCCATGCCTCAACATGCGATGCAATCATCTCCAAACTTTGAGGAGACCATTAAACAAACAAACACTTCTAGAGGGTTTATGCCAAACAATCAACAAGCTCAGCACGCTCCACAACAAGGATTCTTTGGATCAGGATCAGGATCGGCTCCGCTTAATACTTTCAATGCATACGGAAATACAAATCAAGGAACCCAAGCATCCCAAGGTGGATCCATGGGTGGAAGTGGATTTGGCGGATTTCAACAATACTTTAACGATCCTAGTGCTCAGATTGGGCTGGCCGTTGGTAGAAACGCTTTAAACTATGGACAGGAATATCTTGGTAAAAACGTAAGTTTGATTGAAGAGAAACTTGCCCTCCGAATATTTTATCTAACTTCAATGCCTCTTTTGCTTTGAATTATGGGAAATTTTCTAGATCGATCAATACGTTTCAGTATCATCATTGAAATACTACTTTCAAGTCTCCAACTCTTATGTCTTGCGAAAAATAAAACTAGTAGTCTTTCCCTGGAGACACAATCATTGGACTCGAGCTATTCAACGAACAGACAATACCACTCAAACAGATGTATATGCTACCGCTAGAGAAGATATCAATTCTCCAGACATGTATATTCCTGGTAAGTTTTTTTTTTTTTTTTTTTTTTTTTTTTCTCTTGTATCAATTTCGATTGACTAGAAAATGACTGTCAATTCTAATATATTTCATTGTTATTTTGCAGCGATGGCTTTTACAACATATATTTTTATCAACTGTGTTTCAGCAGGCTTAAAAGGGACATATCATCCTCAATTGCTAGGGGTACTTGCCTCCAAAACGATTGCCTTTATCCTGTTTGAAATTCTCTTCTTAAAACTTGGAACTTATTTGTTAAGCGCCGGATCAAGCTTACTTGATTTCATTGCCTATAGCGGCTATAAATTCATCGGTATCGTCTTAACAGTTTTAGCATACGCTTTATTTTCATCGTTAAAAATCAAATGGGCTGTTTTCTTATATGTCGCAACATCGAACTCATTCTTTTTGCTACGATCATTGAGATATATTTTACTTCCAGATAGTAGCTCTGCTAGTTCAACTACAAGGACCATTAATCCTGCACAAAGACAGCGTAGAATTCATTTTCTATTTATTTACAGTTTTGTAGTGCAATTTCTGCTGATGTGGCTTTTGGTATAGAGTTACAAAACAACAAAGAAAAAGAATTGCACTCAATGATTATTGCTGAATGGAGCCAGTGATTCTTTTACGCGTTCAGATGATCAATGAGGGATGATTCACAATACCATTAAGAAGGGATTGAGAGACATAATGTTGGATTTATCAAAATAACTGGTTATAAAAAATTTAAGTAATAAATAGTATGTAATACTTTCATCCATATTATAATAGGGAAGCTCAGATTCAATATATCTTTTACGTTTATATGAAAATGCTTTGATATCAGTTTTTTATATATCCATCTCAAGCCTTAATCAGTGTTATGATAATTCTAAAGTCTAGATATCAACCAGATGAAATTCTATAATTTTTGTTACATATGTATATCATTTGCGTTTGTAACAATTCATGTAATAATATTTTTTCATAAAAATGTAAAATCCATTTGTTAATCTTAACTTGTTCACACACACTTTTAAAATTTATTGATAAAAACCATAGATATTTCACCATGTCAGATAAACTCGATAAAGAAATAGCCAAGAAGGATTTATACGAATTTTTGAATCTGTCTTTTGGCGCCACAGTATCAGAGATCAAAAAAGCATATAGGAAAACCGCCATCAAGTATCACCCTGATAAAAATCCTAGTCCAAAAGCAGCAGAAAAGTTTCATGAACTCTCAGTTGCCCTAGATATTCTGACGAATACCAATTTACGAAAGCAGTATGATCAGTTGTATACAGCACGAAAAGAGCAAGTTCAGCGTATAGAGAAAATTGACAGTGCCAGACAGAAGCTGAAATCTGATCTGGAAATGCGAGAATCGCAGGCATTAAGAGCTCAACAGGAAAATATTCAAACAAAAAGAAAAGTAGAAATTCTCAAAGAACAAAGCAGAAAACGATTTAGAAAGAATGTATATGCTTTTGGTCCTGAAGAGTCCAAAACCCCCCAAACCTCCAAAGATACAGCAGTACAGTTGAAATGGAAAGATTATTCAGAATTCTCGCCACTGACAAATACGCAGTTGCACCATCTCATGCAAAACTTCGGTACAGTAACACATGTTTCAATTTTTACAACGGGATCATCTTCAAGTGCAGCTGTTGTGCTATTCAAAAACAAGTCAGATGCTCAGCGATGTGTTGACAGTATAAAAGAGCAAAGATATCCAAACAACGATATTTTTTTTGAGCAAATAAAAGGTATATCAATAGTGGAGTCTTATGAGTCTAATTCATCAGAAAATCTTAACTATAAGCCTTACATCAAGTCTTCTTTAGGTGATATACCCATAGAGAAAAAAATATCCATAATACGGGAAAAAATTAATAGCAAAATAACATCTTAGTAGCTTTTAGAAAAAGAAAAAACTGCAGTACTAGTAAAACAATTGAAAAATACAGAAATCAATAACAAAATAAAGAAAAGTGCAAACGACAATGATTAATATACTACTTTGATACTTTAAGACAATTGGGTTTCGTGGCAAGCAGCCTTGTATGCATCCATACATTTGCCCATTGCTTTTTCCCAAGTAAACTGTTTTGATATTGATACCGCATGTTTGGACATACTGTTGTACTTCTTGTAGTCGTTTGAGATATCAATAATGGCCTTTTGATATTCTTCGATAACTCTCTCTTCGTCTTGAGTAGGGTCGACCAAGATACCTGATACTCCATCAGAAACAATCTCTTTAACTCCTTCACTCCTCATAGCCACAACTGGTAGACCGGATGCTTGTGCTTCAAGGACTACCTGTCCAAATGTTTCCGAGACTGACGGAAATGTAAAAATATCACTAGATGCATAGGCTTCGGCTAGTTGCTCACCCTTAAGATACCCAGTAAATGTGACGCTTCCAGTGTGTTTGAGTCCTGCTTCTAATGAAACCTTTGCTGGGCCATCACCGATAACAACAAGATGATACTCTTCATGGTTCATTCGCTTAAAAGCTTCTACCAAAACTCTAAGATTTTTCTCCCAGGAGATTCTACCCACATACAGAAGAATTCTCTTATTCTCAGGAATAGATAATCCAAATGCGACACCTTCATCTTTATTAATGAATGGAGTATTGTTTAAAATACCGTAACTCTTTCTGCGTCCACTGTTAGATGAGAGGTTAGACATGCTCAAAAATTTTGGCATGTTGATGCATGTTGTAGTGGAGTTGATCCAAGATTTGCGCAAAAGCTCATTTCTTCTGGATGGTGTGAATAGTGACCTGTCAACACCTCTAGACCAGACTATGATTTTATTAAGCTCAAAGCCATTTTCTCCGAGTGCTGACTTTGTTGAATGAGAAGGGCATAGAATATATTTGCTAGGGCTGTGATATAATCTATGAGTTGCCCAGATGGGGTTGTGAAGCATACTGAAGCCGAATAACTTGGCATAGAATGCAATGTTTGTATGGTATGAAGAGACAATGGGAGTGTTGGGGAGGAATATTTTGCAAAAGAGTAAAACTTGTGGGCCCAAAAGACTATAGTGATATATGATGTTAGCTAATGACATTTTTTTTTTTGGAAGGAAAAATAAAATGAATTACTTACTTGGGATCAACAAAATGAATCACATCTGGATTGAATTTGACCATTTCAAATAACATTGAAGGATTGAGAAAGTTTAGTCGCAACTCTGGATAGAAAAACAAGGGGACTCCCACAGTTCCAATCAAAGGAACTTTATTTCTATAAGTGCCACTTTCAGGGCCAATAACAATAGCCTCATTATTTGTTTCGATAATATGATCTAATAATTTTGATATTGTTCGAGACACTCCATTGACGTGACTTGTTGATACTTCTGTGACGATGGCGATTTTCATTTTAGAAACTAAGGGGAGGTATATATAATAGTTTATTTAATTATGAATAATTGGAATAGAAATTAAAAGGAACTAAAAAGTAGATTTAGTAGAAATTTTCTTTGTGGCTTAAAAATGGGAACAACCAATTTGAATGGAATATGAGGATAGTATAGGGAATAGTTGATTTTGGAATAGTTAATGATTTATAAAATATATAGTTTTATTGATTAAATACAAAAGTTCTGGGGGATCCCAGTATTTATATATGCTTGCTGTTCATATCTACTCGAGTGCTGATTGAATCATCGAAAACAAAATAAAAAATACAAATGCCTTGAAATGAAAACTAAAAAGTGAACCAATCAGTTAAACGAATCCGGGGTGCACAAGACAATTGAATGGAGGTTTCGTCTACACGTGTGAAGGGGATCGTAAAACGTGCTATAGCAATGAGAATCTACTGAAGTTTAGGCGGGAAATCCTGAAATGGTTATTTTTAAAACAGAATTCAAAACAATGCCGGTATCTAGACCAATTTGAATTACATATTTTTAGTTCATTGTAATGATTCAATCATTCTACATTCTTTTTGATCATTTGTGATCTCTTGACGTAGTTAAGTCTCTACTGATAACAGGACAAGGTATTTGCAAGGTGTGTTAAAATCACAATAGCAGATAGGATACCACATGATAAAGCTTGTCATTCATTATTTATTATGAAGTTTTGCAGAAATCTCAGCTGCGGCTGGATATCCCAATATCTAGAATAGTTTCGCAAGGATAGAGGCAAAAAAAAAAAAAATTATATGTTATACTGTTATCTTTAAAGAAGTTGTTCCTCAACAGTTTTTTTGCCCGAAAGGCTATGCATTTATTTTTGTTTTTTTATGTTAGAGATATTTGAATGTGGAAAAAATAAAAAACGAAGCTAAATCTACTCTTTATAGAATAGAAATTTGGATAGAAATAGCCCATAGACGCCAAAACGTGTATAGATGTTAGGGTTGAAATCAATTCCTTGAACGCGCTCCATTTTATTGATATTCAACCAGCTTTTGATCTCAAAAAGAAAACAAACGTGACGTTTCTCCTAAACGATTTTGAAACTTGAGAAGGCCCTTTTTTTATCCATCATATGTATATCCCATGCCACCTGTACGATAATTAAAAGAAGCAATGATTATATTGCAATGATTGCACTATTTTTTGTTTTAAGATAAACTAAATCACTTTCATTTGTTCGGTCCTTCTTTTTTTTCTAGTTCATTACATTAGATAGGATCTATTTCTTGTCGTATTAATTTTTTTTTTTTTTAATTTCAGACTGGTAATACCTTATCAACCATTTATATTTATTTTGTTCATTATCAGTAATTCACTAAAAAAATCATTGTAAGTCAATTGGTACCCATTTGAGGTTAATGGCCGTAGCTATATTATGTATTTCAACACAAACCAACATATATAACCAGTTTCATTCCATTGATTTATAAAGACCTATAATAACTGGCTTTATTTAAGCCTGTTGATCTATATTTTTAGTTTGTTGAAAAGTAAGTCTTTATAAGGATATGGCAGTATATAATGTTTTTGAATCTAGTGATAACTAATCAAGTGTTTTGATACTATGTTACAAATTACATTGAAAATTTTATTACACTAATTAAATGTATTTATAAATATAAATGCAGTGAGATATGTTATATTCTAATTTTCTAGTAAAGAAAATAAAATGCAAAAAAAAAACTTGATATTAATAAAGAAATTAAATTATATTTTTAAAGATAGTCAGTCATATTATCCCTGTTTCTCTGGATCCACACGATCAATTGATATGGGACTTAGTACCATAAACGATTGCCGTTTATCATGCTTGTCCATAATCATATCAAATGTATCTTCCTCATCACATTTTGTAGGTGAGTTTAAGTTGTTATATATGTTTTGGTTGCTGTGATTAATTGTGTTGAATCCAAGAGGTTTATTCATTGTTGTTGAATTATTGTTCATATTGCTGATATTACTGTTAGTTTGATCTTGGGTAAATGCGTGCTTGTTTGAAGTAGGAGTTGATAATGGAGGCGGGGGTAATGATGCAGATGATTCTATTGATCTTGAAGGTTCCAACGATGATGTCATGATTTCATTTAGATCTTTATTGAAAATGTTCAAGGAAAATGGTGATTGTTTTGGCATTGAGAGTCTATGGGAGGGCGTGCTCATTCTAACATTGAGATCGTCTTTTAGAATCTTAATTATCTGATCCTTCTGTGATACAAGAGTTTCGAGTTCGTGTATTCTAATTTGTAAGGAGCTGATTATTGCATCTTTCTCGTCCTGGATTTCTTGAGAATTACGATTATATGTAGAGTCGAGAGTCGTTGTCGATTTAGAGTGAATAATTGGGGCTGAGGGCACAATTTCAGAAGAGTTTTTGTAGCCGGGTGATAAAAAGTTTGAAGTGCTTTTTATCGAGCCTGCAATGCTGATGTTTGATGCACTTGAGATACTTTTGAGCTTCTTTCTATGTGACCAGACCGTTTCCTTTGCTCCAGTTTTAAGTTTACGTTTTTGTCCTGTCGAAAGGTCCATGGTATCATTGTCCTCGAGGTTCGTTCCATTGCTTGGAAAGTTATAAACTTGATCTCCATTCTCCTGATCTGTTGTGTGATTTAATGCAGATTTTACTGAGGAAAAAACCTTTCGAAACATTTTGGGCGATAATTTAGGTAGAGTATTATAATTCTGGCAATTGTTTCAAACACGCTGAGAATAGTGATAAAAAAATATGTTATTTGAAATAATAAAAAAAACAATAATGCAATTAACTGTTTATAAAGGTTTATTGGAATAGAAAAAAAAAAAAAAAAAAAAAAAAAAAAAAAAAAGGGCAAAATACAAGCTACTAAATTCTTTCGACGGAAGGAAGAACAAAGGTTGAGTGTGGGTCGGAGGAGCCAGCTATTCATGATAAGTTTGTGGCCTTCTTCTCTATTCTACTAGCACTATGAGGTTAGTATGGCTCATGGCTTACTGCCAAATCTGGGCTAACTATCTTTCACGTGACTCGCTACTAAGAAATTATTACCTACTGTGTCATTTTCCCTTTTTTTTAAAATCCTCACTCAATAACCTCAAAAACCAAACCACGGTCTTTTTAATCTAGACAGGCACTCGAGTCTACTTTTTAATATATTCAAAGATCTCCCAAACTAAAAAAACTTATTTTTGATATTCGAGTTTTTTTCTTTGGATCCATCAACATCACTTGTGTTTATAAGGCAGTTTATTAATACAAAAACTTTTAGAAATGGGTATGGTGTTATAACGTTATTCCGTCGTTCAACAATGCGCTTATTCAAAATCATTCTTAAATCACCTTACTTCACTAATGATTTATTTCCTTTCACTCTCATTGATCTATTGGGAATTTTCAACTTTCTTATGTTTCTTCTTATACTGATTAATCTCTTTGAATAAATATCTTTTCATCTTCATATCTTTATTGCTGCTGGCTTTTTTTTTTTTTCTTTTTTTTTTTTTCTTTATTACAAATCCTTAACTTTTCAGATCAAAGTATTAATTTCATCAATGTAACTTCATTTTTTTAAAAAAAACAAATAGGAAACTTATTTTCAGCTTTATCCAAGCTATGGGGAGGCGATAAGGAAATCAGAATCTTAATATTAGGGCTTGATGGTGCAGGCAAAACGACACTTTTGTACCGACTACAAATGGGTGAAGTGATATCTACAGTACCTACAGTAGGATTCAATGTCGAAACATTGACGTACAAAAACCTCAAATTCAACGTATGGGACATTGGAGGCCAGACAAGTATCCGACCATATTGGAGATGCTATTACGCAAACACACAAGCCGTCATATTTGTGGTGGATTCTTCGGACAAAGATCGAATAGAGGTTTGTGCAACCGAACTTCATACAATGCTTGCAGAAGACGAATTAAAAGATGCTGCGTTATTGGTATTTGCAAACAAACAAGATCAGCCAGCAGCTCTCAAGGTCTCAGACATTTCAAAGGCACTTGGGCTCTCCAATTTAAAAGATCGAAGTTGGAGCATTATGGGATGTAGTGCTATTACAGGAGATGGATTAAACGAAGGATTAGACTGGTTAGCTGACGTTATAAAAGAGGAGCATATGTAAAAACAAAACCCCCAACAATTAAATAATAGAAAAAGAATAAGTTACTTAAACAAGAAACAAGAGCTTCAAGTTCTTTAATTATTTATTAAGAAGTTTCTAATAATAAATAATACTTACATTGTATTTGCCTGTTTTACTTGTTCTTATTCTGCTACATTCATTATTAATCCATGAGTTCCAAAATATCTGGTTATGTAAAATAAACTTTTCAATCTTGAATATTTCGCACTCTATAATGGTAAATTGAAGTTGTATGACGTTGGCCTATGCCCTTTGAATGCTTTGAAATCATGAGAATTCGATTAGTAAAAAAAGAAAAGGTTAAAGTGCCTTAGCAATAGTGTAGATCATAAGTTTATTTGCGTGAATATATACTTTTTTTTATTATAGAAATGGCCTTGTTATAATTTCTAAAAAAAAAAAAAAAGCAAAATATTATGGAATCTAGATGGTCGGATGTTGCAATCAATGTATGGATGACAATGATTTTTGTGACATAAACTTTAGTGTTTTCATTTCATTTATAATTGTAACAAATTAAAGTAGCACGCTTACAGACTGTAGGTTACAGTAGTATTGTTTATATCTCTATCACATGACCTTTGTATGAGGGGAGGTATCAGATGTTGTCGGCTAATCCTTGCTTTATAACAAAAAAAAAAGTTGGAGGGGAATTAGCTTTGTATGGAAATTAGCAAGAATATGCGTTTTTTGTTTGAACTATAAACCAAAACAACCTCGATTCAACGAAATTGAATTGACTTTTTAAATGGGGGTCAAATTAGGGCAATTAATAATTTTCTTTTAATCGTGCCAATAAAATGAGCTATATTATTAATTCTGTTTTGGGTATCAAGGTCTAGATTCAATTAATCACCACCGGATTTCACCGCGTAGACCTACTGATTGCAAGAATCTAAACACTTTGGTATATAAACGCTCGACATTCCTATTTTATTCCCCAGATTTATAAATAAAAATTTTTTCCCTTTTTTTATTCTTTTTTTTTCTTCTTAAGATATATTTTAATCATTATATCCTCTTATTTTATAACTTTATACTCAATTTTGTTGTTGTTGCTTTAAAGAATTTTCAAATCACTTTATCATGAGTCCTCCAACTTATACAGCTTCTAACGGTTGCCCCGTCTTTAACCCTTTGGCTTCCCAAAGAGTAGGAAACAATGGTCCATTGCTTCTTCAAGACTTTCACTTAATCGATATCTTGTCTCATTTCAACAGAGAAAGAGTTCCAGAAAGAGTTGTCCATGCTAAGGGATCGTAAGTACATTCAAGCTTTGATAAATTCTTTTATCTTAATACTAACTATCATCAATTGACTTAATATAGCGGTGCTTACGGTTACTTTGAAGTCACTGATGATGTCACCGACTTGACTTGTGCTGATTTCCTCTCAAAGGTCGGCAAGAAAACCAAGGTCTTTACCCGTTTCTCTACTGTTGGTGGTGAAAAGGGATCTGCCGATGCTGCCAGAGACCCTAGAGGTTTCTCAACTAAGTTTTATACTGATGAAGGTAATATCGACTGGGTTTATAATAACACCCCAGTCTTTTTTATTAGAAACCCTTCAAAGTTTCCTATTTTCATTCACACTCAAAAGAGAAATCCTGAAACTAACTTGAAGGATGCAAACATGTTTTGGGACTATTTGGTGAATAACCAAGAGGCTATCCATCAACTTATGCAATTATTCAGCGATCGCGGAACCCCGGCCTCCTACCGTGAAATGAATGGATATAGTGGACACACCTACAAATGGGTTAAATCCGATGGCTCCTTTGTGTACGTTCAAATCCATCTGATCACAGATCAAGGTATCAAGAATCTTACTTGGGATGAAGCTGTCAAGATGCAAGGTGAAAACCCAGATCACGCCCAACAAGACTTGTTTGAAAACATTGCAAATGGAAACTACCCATCTTGGACATGCTATGTTCAAACCATGACCCCAGAACAAGCTGAAAAGTTGCCATTTTCTATTTTCGACTTGACCAAGGTATGGCCTCACAAAGACTTCCCATTGAGACGTTTTGGTAAGCTCGTTTTGAACGAAAATCCAAAGAACTACCATGCTGAGGTAGAACAAGTTGGCTTTTCTCCTTCACACACTGTTCCAGGTATTGAGCCTTCAGCCGATCCTGTTTTGCAATCCAGACTTTTCAGTTATCCTGATGCTCAACGCTACCGTTTGGGTGTCAACTACCAACAAATTCCAGTCAATTGCCCTCTCCATGCATTCAATCCTTTCGAAAGAGATGGTTTTGCCAATGTTAATGGCAATCATGGAAACTTCCCTAACTATCCTTCATCATTTGCTCCTATTAATTACAAGAAAGTCCCAGGGCAAGACACTCATGAACAATGGGTTGGTACTGCTACCAATTTCCATTGGGCTGCCTCTGTTGAACAGGGTGATTATATTCAAGCCACAAAACTCTGGGAATTGTTTGGAAAGACTGGTCAACAAGAAAATTTTGTCTACAACGTTTCATCACACTTGAAGGATGCTGATGCTCAAATTCAAGACCGTGTATTTGACATGTTCTCCAAGGTAAGTTCAGACCTTGGCCGTAAGATTCGTGAAGCTACCAGAAAGGGCTCTCCAAGTTTATAAAATAACAAGCACATTTAAAACGTTTTGTATACTTCCTATATAGTAAAAAAGAAAAAAAAAATATGAAAAAGTTTAAAAATATTTATGATGAAACTAAGAAAGAGCACACGTTAAAGTCACTTAAAATCAAAAGACGAAAGGTGGTAACTGGTATGTTATATACAGTTATCTTACAGTTAATAAAAATCGGTAACTGGTGGTACACATGTTACAATTTTTTTATGTAATAAATATATTTTTCTTTTTTGAGATTCTCCCTTTCCTGTTATCATAGTAAAGTCGAAATTTAAAATCATTAAAAAACCTCTCTAGTTTCTCGACTTTACTTTTTATTTCCTTGTCTGGTTTATTTCTTTCAATAGGTTCGTTCACTCTTTCAATGCAAGCTGCTGTCTCTCATTATTAGAAAAGAGAAAAAAAATCGATTTTGTGATTGCAATGGCTTCTTCATTCCGATTCATTAAACCGTCTCTATTCAGTATCTTTCGATATCGGTTAGTATCGCCATCATCTGTTTCCTCGCAGTTGAGAAGAGTTCCACTGTCTCGTCCATATACCTCCATAACAATCAGACATTTCCAGACTCACAAAAGCAAGAGCCCATACTTTTATCTCAATGCCATTGCTCTCTCGCTAATACACAACGATGATGGTGAAGACCAAGCCAATGATGGCGAAAAGCCCAAACCTACATCTCAACTTACCCGGGAGGAGGTTCTGTACCAGGCCTCACAACGCGATATTGAGAGAAAAAAGAAGGCTATAACGTCAAATTCTTCAATCGGAAAAGCATTCGAAAAAGTTATTTATTACGCTAGGATATATATTTATGAGCCTCTGTCAACTTGCTTTAGATTTATCCATCTGTTTGTGTTATTCGGTCCCGTTTTGTTGTCCTTCCCAATGGTTCTTTTTGGATCAAAAGCATCATACGGTACAACATCTCCTGATAAGATTACCTCTGGATCTTCTCGAGAACGATCTGGTGCTAGATTATGGTACAAATTTCTCACATGGGCTATGGAACAGGCTGGTCCCTCTTTCATCAAGGTACGTTTTTTTGTTTTTTTCATGAATTGTTAATGTCTTTCTATGCACCGTTTATGGTCTTTTATATGTAAGCAACCACGCCTAACGTAATATTTATTTTTTGTTTTTTTACGAGATAGTTGGGTCAATGGGCCGCGTCTAGAACTGATATTTTCCCCGATTTACTTACTACCGAACTCTCTAAGCTACATTCCAATGCAAAACCTCACAGTCTATCAGCAACTAAGAAAGCAATTGAATATTCATTTGGTGGAAAGCCTTTTGATGAGATTTTTGAAGAGTTTATTGAGGAACCTATTGGTGTTGGAGCAATTGCGCAAGTTTACAAAGCAAAACTAAGACCTGAACTTATTGATTATGAACCTGCTAAACAAGACAAATTCTTTTCACTTGCTACTTTAAAATCTGCCTCACTTAAGTCTTCTGATACAGATTTTACAGATTGGGTTGCTGTCAAAGTCTTACATCCACGGGTTTCAAAGATCGTAGAACGCGATATATCAATTATGAAATTTTTTGCCAATGTGATTAATGTTCTCCCAACAATGGAGTGGCTTTCGCTTCCTGGAGAAGTCGAGACCTTTGCTCAGATGATGAGGCAGCAAATGGACCTTAGAATTGAAGCATCCAACTTACAGATCTTCCGCTCCAACTTTGCAGGACATGCAGATATCAAATTCCCTAAGCCATATCTACAATATTCTTCCCAAAATATTCTTGTTGAAGAATACATTACGGCAATTCCAATGCCTGACGTTTTGAAAAACTCTACAGGCGGCCATCTCACAATGGAACGATTAATTTCTAGTAAAGGTCTTGACTCTTTCTTAAAAATGCTTCTGTTAGACAACTTTATTCACGCAGACTTGCATCCAGGTAACATTTATATTCGATTCTATAAGCCTGGTAAACATAATTTGGAAAATCTAGTTTTAGGCAAAAAAGAAGATCCACTCACTAGCTCGAATATTCAAGAGGTAACCAAGAAAATGCTTTCCCTGGCTGACGATAAGGAAAAGTGGTCAGCTGAGCTTGAAAGGCTTTACAATGAAGGTTATCAACCACAGATTTGCTTTATTGATGTGGGTTTGATCACTGAGCTTAACCAAACTAATCGCCGCAACTTTATCGACCTTTTCAAAGCTATTGCTGAGTTTGATGGCTATCGTGTTGGAGAGCTGATGATTGAAAGATCAAGAACACCTGAAACCGCTATCGATCCTGAGTTCTTTGCTCTCAAAACACAACGGCTTGTACAAAACATCAAGGCCCGAACCTTTGCTCTAGGAAATGTCAAAGTTGGTGATTTGCTTGCCCAGATGTTGACCATGGTTCGTGGACATCACGTAAGAATGGAAAGTGACTTTATCACTGTTGTATTGTCTATCCTTTTGTTGGAAGGTATTGGAAGACAGCTTGATCCAAGCATGGACTTGTTTAAATCTTCTATTCCCGTCTTACGTCAACTCGGTAAGCAAGAAACTGGTCTGACCGACGATGCCCTTTCAGTGTTCAAAGTTTGGGTAGCTTTGGAAACAAGACAGTTTATCAACGCGTCAATAGACGATATTCACAACTTGGTTAAATATGACTTTTTGTGTCCAAATAGATGATCATTTTTATTTTTGTTATTTTTTTCTCAATTTATTCTTCTTTTTTTTTATGTTTCTCAATGCCATACAATAGTATTTATAGATTTCTAAACACAAATACGGACTTTTATTATACTTAAAAAAATTCAGCTTGATTTCTAAAGTGTTCTAATATGAAACCAAGTAAGCTGTAGTTTTTTATAAAGATACTTTTGTTTAGTAAACTTTTACTGATTACTCTATAATGTTGTTCATTTCAAATTGTTTATCTACATTAGATAGAGGGTTATTAACAGCTTTATTTTTTTTTGTCATAAGCATAGATTGCTAGAGATAAAATTCCACAATTTCAATTGAAATTCAGCTATTAAAGATTGAGAAGATAATGGTATTATTCAGACATGTGTATATTTGTGTATAGAGGAAAAAATATATTTTATATTGTTATTGTTGACGGTAAAAAAATTAGTAAAAGCATTTCATCTAAGAACAGAAAAAAAAGCTTGAGCATCTTCAAAAAGATCGATTAATGTAGCAGTTGACCATGCCTGAGTAGGAGAAGAGTCGGCACAGAATTGGCCATCTTTGTTAGTTAACTCCGTTAATCCAGCCCAATGAGAGGTTCTAATCCATTGCCTATGCCCCACCATTCTTCTGCTAATTTGTTGAAAGGTTTCTAAAATATCACCACCATATTCTTGCTTTCTCTTGATATCGAAGTATAAGAATGCTCTTAAGAAGAATCCTGTACACCACAACCATTCGGGACCTTGATGATAATTTCTTCCTTTAGCAGTAGCAAAATCATCACTGTCTATATTATTATGGTAATATGGTCGGTAGTTGAGATCGTTTGGATCTAAAGTGGCCATACCAACAGGGCCTCTGATGATCTTATCTGCCATGGAAATTGCTGTGATGGCATGGTCTAAATTGAACAATTCAGGTGCAACAACCATTGCAATTGGAAAGTTTGGTCTTAACTGGTAATCTTCATATGCACTGCTAGATCGATAAAGATCCTTGTAAATTCCACGACGGTGAATAATATGAGGATCAACATCGTATCTTTTATCTTCTCCAGGTGATAAAGGAATATAAAAACATCTCTCAAAGTTTTCTTGAATTTTTTGGTTCCATTCCCTAAATGTGACCTTTAATCCATTTTGATTAACGACATGATCGTATTCGAAAAGACCTCTACGGTGAAGGTCAATTACAAATCTTAAGGTACTCTTCAAAAGGCCAATAATTTCAACAGCTGCACCATCTCTAGGAGTGCCCGGATATCCTTTATTTCCAGCTAAGGTACTCTCACCCATCTTGTCCATCCATGTACCACAATTCCATTGGTTTCCTCCATGGACAAATCCGGTGTTCCAGTCAACATAGATGTATTGATTAAATCCTTCATCGCGCATTTGGGAATCCAAGTTTGGACCCGCATTAGCCTCTCTAAACCTTATGCTTGCTGCATGTCTCTTCAAAATTTCATAAAGAATATCTCTAATTGAAGTTTCTTCTGAAAATGCTCTGGGATCATCTACCGTAACATAATCATCATTAAGAGGAAATCTTCTCTTAACTTTTTCATCCAAAATTTCCTCACCATTAGGCACCTTGGTGATATACTCTTGTATAATTTGAGCAAAAAACCAGGTTGCATCTCTAGCATTATAGCGTGGATTTCTACCAGCATCTAACAGATTTGGAATAAGGCCATGCTTCAGAGTTGCCGCAAATCCTAAAATATGGTCTTTAGCTTCTTTGATACGACCTGTAGTCAAAAGAAGGCCCTTCAGTGACAAAAACACATCACGGCCCCAACATCTCATATAATCACGGCTGAAGTGAGGAAGGCCAGCTGCCATGCACCCGATATTTTCAAAAGGTGTAAGAGAAGTGCTTTTTATCTTACCAACCATTTGTATAGAAGTTAATGCAAGTCTTTGAAGGAAAATTGTCCCGGTTTGAATGTTTCGGGGCATCAGTCCTATTGCTTGTTTTCTGCATGCCCTGTAAGCATTAACAAGAATAAGAGCAAAGTATCTTGGAAGCATAAAGCTAGGCAAAGGGCGGATAGCATCAAAACGAGATTGAAGCCATTCAATATAAGGCTTAATATTAGGGAAATCTTCTTTGTACTTTTGTAATCTATTCACACAATAGTCAAGGGCCCATTGACCTTCTCGTAAGTGATCACTTATCTGGTGCGCAAGGTTATTATCATTGATCATATCTTGTAAAGGTCCAATCCAGCCAACAAGCCCCGCGTAAACTAATGGGCCATAGTTTGGAATGTTGTAAACACCATCGTGGCCAGCACTATAATCACGTTCTTCGCCGTCACATCTATACATGACAACATTGAGATCAAGAAAGTTCATATCTTTAACGGATTCGTCAGCTCCAGAACGTACAAATTTATCCAAATTGTCATCAATGGCATCAATTGAAGTTTTAATTAAAGCAATTGATCCTTGTGGGAAGTATTTGTTTAATTTGATTGTTGTTATCTTTGTTTCTTCATCATATTCAATAGAGGGTGATTCAAGCTCGACCAACTGGGTGGGAATTCCATTTAGCACAGAGTCATCATGTTTGTAGTCCCCAATTCTCTCCAAACTGCAACATGCGGCACTTTCAGCAATAGTTCCTCTTAAATGGACGTCGTTTACTAGAAAAAGTGGATTAAAAGTTAGAAAAAGCGTTTAAGATCTAAAAGGAAAAAATGAAAAAAAAGTTGAAAAAAAAAAAAAAAAAAAAAACTTACATTGTTGATCACTATCGGGATAAAACTTAGTTCTAGCAATCAAAAACCAGCCATCTCCAGTACGAGGATTGACTCTGTGGACAGTTATAAATTGGCCTTCATGATGAACATGCATTTCTTCTGAACTCACTTGGCCCATTTCAGTATGAACGTCATATAAGAGTTTCTTTATTTTAGATATTCCTCCACCAAATGTATATTGTCTTTTTTCGGAAACAATTTCCAAGAGATGAGGATAGCATTCGTCATATCCCATAACAGAGCCAACTGCACAAGCACACATAGCAACGAGTGCGGCGTTAGGAAGAGTATCTTCAACTGTTCTTTTCTGTGCAGGAGTTTCATTGTCATGAGTGCAGTCCATAAATAAGGCATGAATATTAGAAGCTTGAACAAGATGAGAAGTGGAGCTAGGATCGCACAATTCGTCGTACTTTTCAAACGTGACGATCGGCTGTTTAGAAAATGAGCCAATTGGTCTGCCACCATGTCGGTGAACTAATCTAGAAAGCTCTTCAACAGACCATGCTTGCATGGCTTCTCTGATTAAAGATGTTAGGCCAAGGCGTTCGACAAAAATCTTGTCCATCTCCTCAGACCCAGTAAAAAGCTCTGCAACAACATATAAGTCAGATCGAACTAAACGTGCTTTATCAAGCATATATTCACCCACATGAATCGGTGTTGAGTGTGCATTATCAATTCTAAAGCCGTGAAAGTATTTGGCCATCAGCTGAGTATATTTAGTCATTCTTTCCCAAAGATAGGGACTATCTTCTGGACCAGACCCATATCTCAATTTAACACAATCACCCCAAATTATAACCTCCCTACGAAGATAGGCCCTGGATTTGTTACTGGCAAAATCAACAAGTGGATTACCATTCCAAATCCAGCCATTATTCACAAGAGCTACAATCTTATTGTCAGGATGCGTCTTTACTCTGGTAAAATATGTTTCAATAAGAGGGTTTTCTATTGTTACTTCACCAAACTTGGGTCCATGTGAATCAATACGAGTATACTTGATACGATTGTAGAGTTGAGTAAAAATGCCACCAATTTCATTGTCATATTCTTGGTAAAATGGGAGATTGACTTCATTCAGAATTTTGGTAGCTTCTGATTTAACCTTATCAAGATCTTTGGTGATTTGTAAAGCAGAATTATCAGAATCATCTGTTGATAAAAGGCTGATAAGAATTCTAGTTAGTCTTGATACATCAATCTTCTTGATATATCGAGCTTCACCAAATGAATCAAAGTCTACACCAGCGTGTGAAGAAACAAAATGAGCAATAGTTTTCAAAGATTCTCGAGATGTTGATGGTACTTGAATTGGCTCATATTCTGATGGAAGCTTTGGAGTGGAGCTGATCTTACTCCATACGCTTAATAGCTCTTCTATGGTACTCTTCACATCAACTACATAATACTGCCATAAATTCAATTTTGGGATCACCTCATTTTTGATGCCATTCATGATTTTTGTTAAATCATCTATAGAATCAAGTTTTGTGGGATATCCTAATGATTTGAGGTTATTAGAAAAATCCAAAAGTGCATCATCAAGCTCTAGAGCTGGTTTTAAATGAGGAGCAGTTTCAATTGAGTATCCAGCTTCTGGGTGATATCGAAGCCATTCTGAATTATGAGCGGTATGGTTGTAGACAACATCGGTTAAAGAGAGTAGTTGTAGTTCGTGTTCCATGTAAGTAACCAATTCGGAAATATCTTTGACTCCATTCTTGAACAATGACTTGTCAAATGTCAATTGATCATAAATGGAATATGGAGAATTGCTTGATCCACGTTCGTTGAGAGGTGTAAAATGGACCATATTATATCCCTTACTTTTTACATATGAAAGCTTTTTTTTCCAGGTGTCGAGAGGGCCCATCCATTTGGAAATTACTGTTTCTATACTTAACGAATTCAGGGAAAGAGGTTTCCCATCTAAATTGAGACCAGCTGATACAATAAAGTAGAACTTTTTGGTGCAGCTGCGCCTAAAGTTATTCTCTGTGTCAATAATGTCTTGTTCTTGTCTGGAGCTGATTGAATCCTCTTTAGAAGTTTGCTTATCTTCAAGGGAAAGTTGAGTTAAATCAGGTTGCATACAACGTTCGTTGGAAACTGAGCAGCCAGAAGTAAAGATCCCTTCTTTTAATTCTTCAGGAGGTGGGAAGTATGGATCAGTAACTGGAAGATAAGTAAAGAAAAAAGAATATGCACCTGATGATGTGATCTTGACATCTAAATGAGTTTCTTCATTAAAAGATGCTTTTACAGGGTATTGATAGAAGGTTGATCTATCAAACTGTTTTCCAGGGGGGGGAACATTACAATGAAGCACACCTTGATTGACGATATCGGAAGCTGAAAAAATAACAAGTCTAAGGATGTAAGGAGTATCGCCAGGATTTGGGAGCTTAATGAATTGGCCTTTGCCCGCAGGCAATGGTTCGCCCAATTCTGAAAGGGGGAGTGTATATATTTGCATGTATGAAGGTCAAAGGAAAATAGATGAGATGAATAAATAAATAGAATATGAGAAATAAAAGGGCTCAAATAAAAATAATAAATACCAATGAATAAAGAAGAAATAAGAAAAAAAAAAAGTTAAAAAGAATGGGTGTTTTTTGAGTTTAGACGAATTGGGTTCTGGTCGAGGCTATAGGGATGGGATGGTGGATGTATTGAACACCCTAACCCAGGTTGTAGTGTAGAAGAAGGTTGACTGGAGATAGCGGTAGATACGGCTGCTGCTCTTAGTTTTAGGAGGAAAAGTGAGCAGCACAAAATTAATAAAACCTTACTACAATTGCGGGCTTTAAATGTAAAGTCAAGTTATACACTATTTTACTTAACATTGTCAATATAACAGATCATAATCCTCCAAATATCTTAATAAAAGCGAGGGATAAATAGTTGTGGATCATAGAAGATAATAGATAGTTCCTCTGTTGGTGTCAAAAACAGATACGTCATACATCTACCATCTGTAGATATAAAAATTGTAACTACATAACTGCCCTTGACCCCCACTATAGATGATCTTTGGTAGTTCTAATTATAACCTCATGTCTCTTGAACATTTACCATAGTAATTTTGCAAGTTATATAACCCTCATAGCTTCTATACATACTCTACAGTTTGTTTCTTTTTTAAGTCATTGTCTCGCATTTTAAATATTCTTGAATGTTTTCTCCAGCCCAATTGTCTAAAATCAGTTAGCTGATTAGTTATAGGGAAGCAAGCCCTATTATATAATGGTGACTCACCAGCCAGTGTCATTTACACGTGACCATCTGACGTTTTTCGTTATTAAAGCTCCGTATACTGAAAATTACCCATTGGGCTGTGGTCTACTGTGATTGTAAATAATATTTTTGAAACTATAGCACTAATTAATGGGATTTCCTTCATTTGTATTAATAATACACCTTTTTCTTCATTTTTCCCAGTAATTTCTCTCTTTTTCCTTCCATTTTATTCTCCAACTCCTTTTTGACCTTCTTCAAAAGCTATCTTGCATCATTCGTCCTTATATACTATTGATAGCTATTCACCTAGTATTTCATTTTTTTTCGATTTTTTAGCTACACTTTTCAAATACAGCCGCGATGGATCCTTCAGAATACGCTTTTCAAATTGACAAGCTGGATTCTCTTTCCAAAGTCAAGGACATGAAGCCTGAGTCATTCTCAGCCGAAAACCTAGAGCAGGATCTCTTGGGATTCTACTCTTCCAACTTCTCTGACTTTTCTCTTATTGATCTTCCTCAGCCTGAAGTCGTGTCGCCTTCTCAGAAAAGCACACCTTTAAATGTAACTCCTAATCCAGCTTTAATGTTTGTCCCATCGCTTGACGCAGATATTTCAAGTCTATCCTCGGAGTCTCCGATATCTCTCAATAATAGCAATAGCAACGCCTTTGGATCGTTAAGCAATGTTTCATCCTCTCCTATTGTCGACAATAATGCTACTCCAATTTCCAGTTCAGAAACTCCTCAAAACAATGTTAATTTGCCGGAAAAACGAAAAGCCACTCAAAAGACTGATACGAATAAAAAGCCAATAACAAAACCTGCGCCCAAGAAACCCGGCCGTAAGGCAGATCCCAACATACCAGAAAACAAAAGAAAGGCCCAAAACAGAGCTGCTCAAAGAGCATTTAGAGAAAGAAAAGAGCACCACTTGAAAGAATTGGAACAAAGAGTCGAAGAACTTGAAAATCAAGCATTATCTACAAATACCGAGAATGAATTTCTACGAAAGCAAGTAGAGAGATTGCAAAATGAGCTCAAAAAGTATCGTAGTGGAAGAATGAATGTTGCCGGACCAAAGTCTTCGGTGCCAGGACTCGAAGATGGAAAATTCACATTTGAATTTCCTTACTTTAAAAAGTCTGGTGACAAGGATAGTAAGGACCTTTCTCCAAATACATCCGAAATTAACTCGACGGGCTTAACTGGAACTACTCCATTAGAAGCTGAAGATTCTTCCTCGATATATTCAGCCACTATTCCCCAGTTTTCTCGCCCATCATCTTTATCAACACATTCATCATTTTCGGAGCCACATGAGGAGACATTCTGTGAACAATTAAACTTGGCCTGTGGTAATAAAGAAAACCCTATCCCTAAATATAAGACAAAGAATCCTTTGATAATATCGCTATCTGATACACCATCAAATCCTGCTGATGCTCCATCGAATAAAAGCGACATTTTCTCTACAGGATTTGAACTGGACTTTTTGTCAGATTATAAAGATCAAGTTCTTGATCCAGACTTTTTTGCAGCACAGTTGTCTGATCTGGACTACATTGGCTCCAACCAGTTGGAATCTGTTTCTTCTTTACCTGTTTCAAAGGATACTACTACTACAAATTCATCTACCACAGAGCATTTATTTACTACAGAAGTACCTAAGCCACTTGTGAATGAAGATGATGACGAGGATGATGATGATGATGATACTGTACCAGCACAACAACTTATGACATGTACAGCCGTTTGGGACCGAATAAGTGCACATCCAAAGTTTGCAGATCTTGATATCGATGGTCTTTGCGCTGAACTACGAACTAAAGCTAAATGCTCAGAATCTGGTGTTGTTCTCACAGAAAGTGATGTCAACAAAGTATTGAGTTCAATAAGTTAAGGTACTTTTTATGTTTTCCTGTTGTAAATCTTGCTTTTTTTAAAGTTGTTTGCGCAATATTTATTCATTATGATTCTGACTAGCGAAAAAATATCGCCACTATTTGTTTCCCCTTTTTTTTACCCCAGATACCTGGGTTTGTTTGATATTATACTGCCATATATATTATATAATTTTTTAAGTGTTTTAAGTATAATTTTTTTTATGATTGTTGTCTTTAGATCAAGAATTGCAGATACATATATATGTTAAATACCCACAAATTAATACAGATGATTTGATCTTTCAATTAAATTCAATATTTAACAAAGTAAGTTTAATTGTTGTTTTATTTGATTTTTTTCAACAAGAAACATATATATCATTAGTTAATCTTAAGAATATTCATAAAAAAAGAGTTAAATTTACTCAATTCAATCATTTTATTGGCTTTTTACATTATTGTATATTATTGAAAAATTTTAAATTTGATAAAGTTATAATAGAGAAGAAAACGGTTTTCTGTCTTTTTAGGTGTATGTAGATTCTAGGTAAATCTTAATTCATGTAACACAATTGACTGTTGTTACGGTGATTCCATTATGATAATTGTATTTTGTTTAAAATAATTTTGATTCATGTCCTTGACGAATAATAAAACTGTAATGACTTTGAAGTCTCCAACGTACCTTTGTTTTATTATTATTAGCACTGTTTACAAGAATGTCTTTTAAGAGTATGTAAGTCTAATAGTCCATTTAAATGAGTTTTGGCATATTATCAAAGAGCGAAAAGTAATCACCAGATGGTTGCTTGTCCTTTTACTTAAAAAATATATACAAGTTAACTGTATTTGCAAGATCTTATCTAACCATGTTGAAAAAATTACATTTTTTAGGCTTTTGATATTCAAGGTTTGGAGGTGTGGGTGAATGTTTATAGTGGTAAAAAATTGCTGTTGTTTATTTTTTTTTTTTTTGTTTATTTAAAATTCCCATTTGGGTATCATTGATTACCTTACCTACTTACTTTCTCTTCCACTTGACAATTATACAAATATCTTTTTTTTTTCATCACCAAACTATAGATATCAAATTAAAAACAATTCACTCTTTATATTTATACATACCGAAACAATGGTGAGTTTTTTTCTTTTGTTCCTGTTTCTTGATAACTTGTATTAATGTATAAACAATAACGTTAGGCTGAAGTTCGACGAAATAGAAGAGAAACCTCAGGATCATTTACACAGCTAACACCAGATCAAGTTCGAAGACTAAAAGAAGCTTACTCGCTGCTAGATAAGAATGGCGATGGTATTGTTTCAAACACAGACTTGGAGCAAATGCTTACATCTTTAGGCAGAGCACCTTCTAAAAGCTACATTGACGATATGATGGCAGACATGCCTCAACCTATAACCTTTTCTGTATTTTTGACACGAATGTCTGATATGTTGGGAAAGACTGCTCCTAGTGAAGATTTGTTAAATGCTTTCAAGTCATTTGAGCAAGAAGGCGATAATAGAGGGAAAGAAAACACTAGCAGGATACATGTTGATGAGCTAAAGGAAATGCTAATAGAAAGTGGTATGGATGAGCGAGATATAAACGAATCATTAAAGCCATTTTTGAAGCAGGGAGGTTTGGCAGGAGATTGGTTTTACTACAGAGACTTTGTCAACATGTTGAAAGGAGGAGAACTTATTGATTAAGCTCTCTTCTAAGAAACTACGCATATTATGGGCAACTATTATAAATGTCGAAATTGTTGTACAAGATAAGACTGAATATAGATGGTAGCCTAACAGATATATTTACAAATATTTCTTGATAAAATATGACAGGAAAAAAATAAAGCATTTAAAAATACTAAAGTATGCACTTTTTCTTTAGAAATAAATATTCAAATAAGGGTTATTTCATTTTATTGTTTTTTTTTTTTTTTGTTAAATTATTATAATTATTGTGGAAGAATCAATTCATCACAACCCCAATCTTCATAACTTCCATCTGGAAGATACCTCCTAATAATTAAAGGTAGCTTTTGCTGGGCCAACTCCTTCATGGCAATTTGTAAAGGATCAGTTTCACCCTCCAAGTCTACTAGTACAGGGGCGTTCATTGATATTTGTAAGGCACGAGTACCGAGGACTCTGGCGCGTTCATATTTTGTCATGTATGGTGTAGTCATTCGTTCTTCCTTAGGCACTGCCAATTCCTTTTCCGATTTCTTTCTTGGGATAGCACCAGTTTCTACTATATTTTTATTGTCTTCTGGATTTGTTAAGTTTCCTTCCGCATCAAAGTTTTCGTCTACGAATTCATCAGCTTCTTCAAAAGCATTTTCAAAGTTGTCGTTGTAACTGGTATTTGAAGAGGTTAGATTGTGGGATATATATATATATACTGTTTTACAATGTAATGTTATGAAAACAGAGTGAAAGGTTCATTTTACTTACGCGTCTTCACCGTCGGACATTGTGTATAGTAGAGATTTTCTTCAAAATTTAAGTAATTTCTGAGCAAACAAATTATGAAATTTGGGTTTTGTACTTTGGAGATACTTCTGGAAGAAAAAAAAAAAAAATTATAAAGATATATAATCCGATTTCTCAACGGGATATAGCTTGGTTGTTAAAAAATTACTAAGGTGTTGAAAAATTCCCTAAAAAAATTTGTTACAAATCGAAACCCTAACCCAGATATATTATGCTCAAACAGAGCAAAAACCCCGGTTGCCGCACGACACAACCCGAAATGGCTAAAAATTCAACTCCGTATTATAAAATTTTTTTTTTGTTCTTTTTTTTCTTTTTTACCATTTTTCTCATCCAATCCGAAAAAAAATAAAAAAATTTTCAACAGTTTTTTTGTTTTTTTCTTTTTTCCTCTTTTTTTCAGCAATTTCAAGCTTCGATTTTTTTTTTCTCTTTTCTTACCTACATTTATATACATTTTTTCTATCATTTCGATTAGTTTCATATTGATGTGTTTTTGAGATCCATTAGGTTCTTTTTCTCTTGCTATTGTCCATACTCAACCGCCACTTTATTTCAACTGTCAAAAAAAAATCGTCATCTAGGGTTTTCTTTTGATTTTGTCTTTCAGATTTTGTCGGTGTTTGTTTTGTTTTAAAATCGTGTGTAATCAGCTATAAAATTACTTCTCTTATTGAGAATTTCGTTTGTCAAGAACCAAGTCAGTAACCTAAAAAAAAAAAAAAAATGGCCAGTGCGTTACCTTCCGATTCTCAAGCTCAACAAAATGGATATTCTCCAGCTCAAACATTGTATTTCCGTAAGTTTTGAAGCTAATATTCGTTGTCTATTTTTTTTTCATTTTCATTTACTTGGATTAGTTTGGATAATACAGATGGACTTTGGTTCTTATTTTCATATCTATCCTAGGTCCCTTTCGCTTCTTGTTGCCATTAATGCCCCTTTCTAACTTGTCATGAAATTTTTCATTCGTATTTGTAATATAGCCACTATGGATGAATCTTCCACTACAACTAATGCTATGAGAAAGGCAAAATCCAGACCAAAAAAGTATCCGTGCCCAGTAGATGGTTGTGAAAAAGCTTACTCTCGACCATGTTTGTTGGAACAACATATACGGTCTCATAACGACGAACGTCCATACTTGTGTGACTACCCAGGCTGCAACAAAGCATTCTTACGTGACTCTCACCTCAAAACTCACTTACTTTCCCACTCGGTTGAAAAGCCTCTTTATTGTTCCTACTGCGGTAAAGGTTTTAACACCAATCAGCACTTGAATAGACATGAGAGAACTCATGTACCATCTGTTCGTTGCACTTATGCCGGATGTGATGCTGCTTTCAGAAGAGCCTCTCAACTTCGAAAGCACATTTCCGAATGTCATACTTTCCGCAAGGAGCATGTTTGTCCTCACTGTTCCCAAGATTTTGATATTAGAAGTCGTTTGGAAGCTCACATTAGAAAGACTCATGCTGTCAACCCTTCCTATCCCTGCGAAAGCGATGACTGTCAACAAACTTTCCCCAGTTGGCATGCACTTCAAGTACATGTTAAGGCTTGTCATAAAATCATGACTTGCTACTGTGGTCAAAAATTCACTTCTAAGACCAACTTGGGTTTACATATGAAAACTTGCAGACCTCCTCAAGGCTCTTCAACTGGCCATACCTATGTCCAAGACTTGACATGTACTGAGCCACAATGTGTAGCTGCTGGTGCCGTTGCTTTTGATGATAAGGATGCACTTATTTACCATTACCAACAATACCATGGATACATTCCAGACTCTCTTCAAGTCCAGGTGCTCACTCCGGCCTCTTCCTTAGAAGGGGGTGCTTCCAATAACACCACTCCCGATGCTCGTATTCAGCAATCTCAAACTCAAAAACAGCCTTTTAATACTTTCAGAACATATCAGACTCCTCAACAAACCACTAAAAGGGATTCCGCCTCAACCTTGATCGAAAGGATCACCGGCTCAGGTTATGATGCTCAAAGACGTATCATGTGTCCTATTCCTGACTGTCACTACAGATTTGCTCGTGAGTATGACTTGCGTAGACACGTCAAGGCAAAACATCCTCATATCATGTCTGAAAACGGTAAAATGATTGTCGATTATAAGATTGTTCAAGGACCAGATCCAATGGCTCAATTTTCGATTAAACAAGAACCTTTAAGCTACAGTGAACATACCACAGCCAATAATACTCCCACACACACTCCTATTCAAGGAATTTCTCCATCAGCAAATTTTGGGTCTCTTTTAAAGGTAGCAGGAGATATTAACTCTCTTTCCACGTCATCTTCTCCAACTTTCAACCGCAGTAAATCCAGTCTTCTTGATGAAGGTGTTTCTCAGCTCTCCTCACAATCTTCTCTTCCTCCTCTCCCAAGTTATGCCTCAGCGATTTCAGGAATGATGGCCAATACATCATATCTCCAACAACCACTACCGCAACAACAGCAGCAGCAACAACAACAACAACAACAGCAACAACAGCAACAGCGCTACAATTCCCGTGAATCATCTAATTCACATACAAATAATGGAAATAATGATGGCGGGATTAACCACTCTTTAGAAGCTTTATTTGCTACTCTTCCTGCTGAGTTTTTAGGTGATAATTCACATTATTCCAATAATATTCCAGGACAAAAGCCACTTCCATTGGTTCAACAGCAAGCACAACAGCAGTCTCAAATAGGCCGATTTCAATCCTCTTCGGTTCATGTTCCCGGGTTACTTGGAAGTGTGGCCAATAATAATAGATCATACAATAATAACTCTTCACTCCAATCCCCATCATTATCTGCATTATCTTGCCCTACTTCACAAGCCTCTTCATTACATCCTTCTAGAGCAAACACCCCATCTTCTCACACATATGTCAGTAGTCACCCATCTCTACAAAACTCACCCCACTCTTCACAACACTCACCCATGATTTCAAATGTTGATAATCTTGAGATGGCACCATCCCAAGAAATTGACCCCATGATTTTAAATGGATCTGTATAATACTATAGCTTTTCCTACAACAAAAAAAAAAAAACTTTTACTAGTTTTGAGAGAAAAAGCCTACGCCTGAATGATAGAAAAAAAAAAATAAAAAAAATAAACTTGTATACAATTACCGCCTACTTTGTAATCATAGAAACAAAACCGAAAAAAAAAAAAAAAAAAAAAAAATAGAAAAAGATATTTAAAAAATTTTATAACATATATAAAAATTACACAGATAGAATAAACTAAATAAAAAATAGAGAGATAAATCTACAATATTAATGAATGAAATTTTTTTTCCTTTAACTTTTGTTTAGCATCATTAAAGTTTGAGTTGTATCAAGACCGAGATGGTCAGCAAATATTTATAATCAAATGGAAGAATTAAAAGACGAAACAAAAAAAAAAGGTTTCTTTACCTTTTTGGCTTTATTTTCCATTTTGAGTCTTTACAAATTAAGAAATGATGTGTCATTGCTGACACAATGAAATTTATTCTTGACTTTATTTTGTATTTTTTTTTTTTTTTTTTTTGGTCTTTGGTCTTTGTTAAAAAGTTCTTTTGTTCAAACATGATTTTTATTTTATTTATTTGTATTATTTTTAACAATTTTTAAATCATATAAAAAGCGAGTTTGAAAAAAAAAAAAAAGGCTTTTTAGGTATTGAAAAAAGATTATGTAGTAAATTTATTAGGGACTCAATTTTGGTCCAAATAGACTGATGTCATAGACATAACTACAAAAAAAACCGTTTTTTTTTTTTTTTTTAGTTTAGAAACGGTTTTTAACTATACTACACATGTATATCAACATTTTTGTCTTGCACCAAATATTCAGAAATCAAAGCATAGGATAATTCTATAATATTATTGATTATTTTATCATAGAATTTCTAAAATGCCTTTAAAAAGTATTTCCAAGAGTAAAAATAAAAATATACATGAAAAAAAAGAGAAAAATTTTTTTTTTTTTTTTTTTTTTTCTATTTCCATAACTGGATAATTCGGAATTCTTTCCCTGTTTTTTATCTTGGTAAAACCGGCACCAAATTTTTCCATATTATTTATTACGTACAAAAACGAAATCTAATTTTTTGAGCATCGCTAGTTATAAAAATATGTATGTACGTATATATGTATAAAATAAACAAAGAAATAAACAAGTAGCATCTTGAGAGATATATATATTTGGGTATTAAAAGAGGCTGTAATATTTATTTTTTTTTTATTTTACTGTTTTCGGTAGAGTATCCAATTTAATATTTGTAGATGCTAAATCTTAAACACATATATATATATCTATCCTTTAAAAAAATATTTCCCATCTACAAAAAAAAAATAGATCGGAGCGTCGTTAGAAACATAAACGGCGGTTCATCACTACTTTTTTTTTTTTTTTATCGTTCGCATCCATCCTATTATATAAAAACTAGTGGGTTTCAATCTAGATCTTATAGAATAAGTTTATTTTAAAAGATCCGAGATGCTGGAAGATGCATTTAAAAATAATATAGACTATTGAGGTAAAAAAAAAAGGTTTTGAAAGTTCTTTACAAAACAGAAGTTTCCAAAACGAATTTTGAAATATAAAATTCAAATGCAACATCTCATTTGAAAAATAAAAAAATTGTAACGTTAAAAACAAATCAAAACTTGTCAAAAAAAAAAAAAATATTTACAAAATGCAGATAATCATTAAAAAATAAATATAATATATACAAATCTCTATGTATGTATATATAAATGCTAATAAAAAGAGAAAGAGAGAGAGTGAGAAAAAAAAAATTCTATCGGTGGCTCAATTTACAATAATTAACCGAATAAATTTTCAAGTGTAGAACATCCCCAACCTCTCCAGGTAACTAGTCGTAATAATACTCGTATGAAATATGGCTTTACATTATCAAATAGACGTCGGCATCCAGCACCTTCACCTTCAATACCCTCACCCATATCAAGAGTCGATCTTATATCACACATGTGTAAAAAGTTCCACCACTTGTATCGTTGGCATGGGCCAGTTCTCATAAGGTTTTTGGTGATGGGACCTAAAGGTCCATCAATGTATCGCCATTGGAATGGTGAAAACTTTTGACGAGGGTCTGTAGACGGTAGTTGCTTGTCGCCCCAGTGTCCAAGATACATCAACCAGTTGCCTAGTCTTTCTTCTCTCCCGGGCTCGGTACCGTTTGCAAAAGTTATGTTTGCACCATCATAAGTATATGCATAAAAGTTCTTTGCAGGATCCCATAAAGGACCTCTGTCTGTAAAGTCTGATAGTATGTAGTAAGGCAGGTCATGTGAATGTTGGCCTACTGTCGCGTAGTTCGCATGCGTTCCACGACCTGAAAATATTACTGGTCGTTTAGTTGTTCTATTACTTACTGGATACTTTTCTTCATGGAGTTCCGATTCCGAGTCTGAAGAGGTTGTTGTATTAATATTTTGGTTATAACGATTGTTTGGAACTATTGCATTCATTTCTAACAGTTCCATACCCTCATATTTATAAGCTGTACCTCCTCCATGCGCTGACATCCATACCAGCTTTGGTTTACCCTTATAAAATCTGACTAAAGAGTGCTCCCAGTCACCAACGTGATTACCATATGGCCCACCCCCCATAACAAAGGGCCCTAAGTTGAAACTATAAAAATAAAACCAGAATGCATCAACCCAACCATCACCTTTATCGACCACTATTAAAGTGGCCGGCGCATCTTTGAGATAACCTGTTCCAATTTCTGGAATGTTTTTGACACCAGTGATCCATTCGGGGTCTGTGTCAAAGTCAGATAATGCAGTGAGGAAAAGGTCGTCTGTTTTGGGTGGGGGAGATGTGGACGAAGCAGCTGAATTCAAGTATGCACTCTGTAGTGGCTCGAGGTCCGCTAGTTGTAGAGGTGATGACTTTGTAAGATTGGCTCCGTCACCAGTAGTTAAAATGAAATGCTTGATGTATTCTTCTATTGAGTATGGTAGATAAACTTCTTCTGCGTATAAATGAACGACGGGTGCGAAGTCTGTTACGTATTGTGGGATTTCCCCGGGAATTAGAGGTTTGTACTCCTCCGGTAGTGTGTCATTGTTATTACTGAAATCTGTTAAACTTTGTATTATCTGAGATATCGGTAGCGATAGGGATAGGTCTATTTGAGTTAATAAAAAAAGAAATGTCGTAGAGAATTTCATGATCTCAAAAAAAAAAAAAAAATTCTATTTTGTTTGCTTTTATTATTTTTGGTTTTGACGACTGTTGAAAGTCATTGAAGTGATTTGATGTAAGATGGGGTTGCCACTAAAAAAAAATAAAAAAAAACAAACAAACAAATAAACAAACGAGATGAAAGTACTAAAAACTAACAAGAACTAAGTGAACGAAATGAAAGAGATTGTCTAAGTAAAGAAGGCTAAATTTAATCAATAATATATAATATAAAAGAAATGAAGAGGAAAATAAGATGCAATAGAATTATTTAGTAGGTTTGTGAAGAGCTCAGACAGTTTATATAATAGGTATGAAACAAGATGTGGTGCGGCTTTTTTTTATTCTGCGTGCAATTTTACTTAGGGTTGTTTTCCGAACCGACAGTCGGTAGTTATATGTCCGGGTAACTCCTCATACTGAAGCTCATCTAATGACATTCAAAAGTTTGATCTTGCTTAGACTGAGGTAATTTCATTCTATTAAGCAACTGTTTATTCTATTTTATCTAGATATTTTCAAAATAATACGGAATCGGTAATTCAAAACTTCCGAAAAGAGTTTAAAGATATTTCGATTTTTATAAAAAAATAGCTATAATACAACAAATTTACTTTTAGAAATGCCTTTAAATAAAGGTCTTTTTCTCAGAAATGTCTTTGAAAAAGACAAGACAGAATTTGATATATACTCAAATAAACTAATATGATCAATCAAATGATGGTCAAGTCAACTATGACTGGTTAATTTCTAGAATGATTTCACTTTTTCTACCACAGATCTATTTGTTGCGAGAAATAATATACCACAAATGAGCGAAATTTGAAATAGACTGTAATATTTCTATAAATTTCTATATCTACACAAACAGTTTTATCATATCTGGAGTCAAGAGATATGGCATGTTTAATTGCTTTATAATCCATATGTTTTATTTAGCAATCGATGCAAGTTTATATCTGATGTTCAAGGTTGTTACATGTGTTGCATCTAATATTGTAATTTATTGTTACAACTCGAGTATTGACTTTCAAAAAAGTTACCCTGCTTCTTGATAGAAGGTTTTAATTGGCTACTTTGAGTATTTTGAATTTTTTTGGTTGTGTTGAATTTACTAAGGGATTAAGCACAAATTTCAAAGCTAGCCAACCAAACCTTCACTACTGCCAAATTTCTAGTACTACTTGTTTTTTTTTATTTCCCTCTTACATTGGGTTTCCTTTTTTTTTTTCATACTCAATTCCTTTACACCTCCCAACCAATTCCCATTTTTAATTCAACTATACACAACAATGGCTCTTTTCGGAAGTTTCAAGAAATATCCTACCCCAGTTCGTATGTTTTTTGTTTTGTTATTCAGCCTTTAGACAACCTTCTCGACCAACTTTGAAAATAAACGTAATTGATTCGTCCAATAGAATTATTGCTAACCACATCACAACGCTCGTTTCGTTCTTAATTTTATCATATAGTCAAGCCACTCTGGCCATTTTTCACTGGTGGTAAGTAAAAAAAAAATCATTTTTAAAACATTATTTAAATTGATAAGAGGGAGTCTTTTTTTTTTTTGTGAGAAAATAATGTCAAGCAAAAAAACAAACTTTTATTTCAATTCAAAAATTACCAGTATCTCCATAATTGATATTAACATTTTTATTATTTTAATATAGCCATCGTCATCACTTACTTGGTCGGCCTTGGTGCTAAGGCATCTATGAACTGTAAGTAATAAAAAGAGCTTGAATTCTTAATGATAAATGATATTTTAAGCTTTGTCAGTGTTTTATTGACAGAGCTTTATCAACAATCAACCAGTCAACAATTGCTTTGTAAAAGAGTAATTGCATTCATTTTAAATTGTATATTCAATACTAACAATTTTTTTTCCCCCTCTTTATTTCAGCTCCTGAATTCATTAACGATCCAAGAAACCCGCGTTTCGTCGCTGGCGGAAAGATTGAAAAGACCGAACATTAAATGCCGATTTTTTAAGCATCAAATCTTTCTATTCTAATCTCGTTTTTCTTTTTACGGCCAGAAGTAATATACATAGAAATGTATATATAATTCAAATTTATAATTATCTTAAATTTTAGATTACTATTTTTTTTTTCACTTTGAACATTCATAAATTTCTAAAATAGTTTAGAAGTTGATTGTATAGTATAGTAAATTTGTAATTTTTATTTTATTTTTTTCAAAACTATCTATGCTTATTTATTTTTCTGAATCTGACTTATTTTGATCTTCATCATTGATTAAAACCAAAGGAATAAATTCACCACTTAGTTGTTTAACAATGTTTTGTGCTAAAAGAGCATTGTTTTCAGTTGGAGGTAATTTCTTCTTTTCAGTATTACTTTTCTTTTTTGGAGCTTGAGATTTTGGCTTTTCTGTAGGAGTTACATTTTCTTCATCTTCATTTTCATCTTTCTTTTCATCCTTTTTATCTTCCTCAGTCTTTTTCTCTTTTTCATCATCTTCTTTTTCTCCTTCCTTTTTGTCTTCATCTTTTTCACTCATAAATTGATTCCATCGATCAATAACTTCTTTTGCTTCTTGAACTAGCCGTGATCTAGCACCTTCACCTTTGATTCCTAATAAATAGTTAATCAAGTACTTTTCTTTATAGGCTTGAGGCATCTTGATTTCATCTTCCGAGTATATGTGACGCAAGACCCAGTTCTGTTTAGATTTTGCAAACTTCCAGCTTTCTTTGCTGTCTGTATATTGGCGAAGATATGCTAGTTGATCTGACTCTGGTGGAGGTTTTCGTTCTGACTTTGGTAGCTTGACTCTCTTAGGCGGTCTCTTAGCTTTTTGCTCTTCATCTTTGTTTTCTTTTGTCGTAGTACTATTTGAATTTGTCGATATCTTGTCGATTGGTCGTTTCTGTGGATTTAACTGTAAAAGAGGATCATTTTCAACTACATTTTGGACTTTCAGACCTAATCTTTTCCAGGCTGGAACTATGGGTGCAGACATTTTATATATGAAATTTAAAACTTTTTTTTCTTGTTGGTTTATTTTTCTCTGAAATAGTTGAATAGAAAACTTTTTTTTAAATATTAATTGAATGAGTATATAAATGTCGAAAAAAAAAAAAAAATAATTTTCTGATATTGATGATTATACACTTGGTTGACTTCTATGACCTTTGGAAAAATTCTTCATAGTTACCCTACCTTAGAGAATCTTCAAAAAAACAATTTAGTACCTAACCATATATTTACAAAAGTATAGTCATTGATAAATAACTTCATGTTTATTTCATGTCAGATTTGACATCCCATCAACTCAATCTAAGAAATTAAAAAAAAAAAAATTAATAAACAAAAGAAAAAAGGCATTGAAATATTTTGAATTCTTTTTCTTTATTTTTTTGAAAATGGGTTACCTAATATGCAAATGTTTATTGATAACACTGAAGCAAAATTAAGTCTCCTCATAATTTGATTTGATGGCCTCGGGATCAAAAGTAAGATACTCCTAAATTCACCCTTTAAAGTCTTAGTGATAGAACAATTTTTTTTATTTTATTCTTTCAATGCCCTTGATATTAAAAATCTGACATGCATATAAAAAAAAACTATTTTTTTTTTTTTTTTGAAAGTTTAACAGATTGGATTTTTTTGATTTGGTCAATTACTTTTACCGACGATAACATATGAATGGGAATGAAGGATAAGGAACTAAAAAAAAACGGTAAAGATCGATATATAAATATACCTTATGTTTTATCAATAGACACATTTTTGATGGGATATTGATTTTCATTTATTTGTATAGAATAATTTTTGGATCACTTACAGATACTACATGCCATCAAAATCAATCCTTACTTGAAAGAGAAGTTCAATGTTTATTTGAATGAATTATACAAGGAAATATGGTAAACCGTTTAGTGTAAAGTGAATTGTTCTTTAGAGTCTAAAGTCGATACTACGCACCAAAGGTTTGATTTCATTAATATTAAAGATAATATTTTGTACAAAATATATAAAGAAATTTCTCATCAATTAATTGATTTTTCTTTTTTTTGTAAATTTATGTTCTTTGTAATAAATTATTGTATGATTGTATTTTCGCAATCTACTGTTAGATCTATAAAAGATATACCTTTTTGAAATCGATCATATCCTAGTACTATGGACATACAAATTGTCATATACAAATTGTCATATAATACAAATGTCGTAAGACTCCCATCGTGAATCATGCACTTGGATTGATCAGGAATAAATTCATATTTCACATTAATTTACCTTTTGATTGAAAAAAAGTATTTTTTCTAAATATCTGGCTTGTTACTCCATTGAAATTCAATCGAAGCAAATAGTGAATTTAATATTGAAACTGTTTGCAGATCATGACACTATTCCTCAAAGGTAAAAAAAGTATACAAAATTTAAATATTTTTAACTTGTATAAATTTTTTAAAGGCTAAATTTGTTTTGATCAAAGAAGATTTTTTTTTTAATATATGTTCAACTACTGTGTAATATACTAGATGTAGTATCATTCAATTTTGGGGCTATTACTATAACAATATTGTTTTGTCAAAAAAAAAAAAAAAGACTAACAAAACAAAGTAATATTTCTGTACATTCAAATACAAAATGAATATAAAAGAAAAAAGCCTTCTGAATTGGATATTTCAAATTCATTTAACGATCTGAAAGTTCATAAAACGTAGATTCAGGTTTTTTGTCTATTACGATCTTCAATGCAACTCCTTTTTGGGATCGAGCTTGTTTATATATATTTTGTTTTTTTTTTTTGTTGTTACCAACCTTAACAGAGGGCTGGACTGTCAATATAACATTCCTTTGTCATCATAAAGATTGTTTTTTTTTTTTGCTACAGAACTTTAAAAAAAAAAGAAAAAAAAACACTTTTAAATTGCGCAAATTTGATATGATTCTTAATGTTTCTACAGATTAAAATGTTACTAACAGATTAACAAAAATTTTAATTTTACAAATTCAGTTTGCACTTTGATATGCCTGTGTGTGTTTGTGTGTGTGTGTATACACCTTGTTTGTAGTTTAATAGTACTAATGAAAGATGTTTTTTTTGTTTTCATACTTTAATCTAAATATAGAATTATAAGGCCATAGGTCATTTCTCTCTACTAGAATAACAACATTACATATTTAATATACTGGGAAATCTCCTGTTTAATTCATTTTTTTGACAGGTAAATATATATATCTAAACTATTATTTGCTAAAAATGATTATTATTATTATTATTAAGTAGGTAAGAATAATACTACTGAATATTTAAGTGAATTTCAAATACGATATCATGTGTGAACATGTCGCAATGTTGTCTTGCTTCAAAAATCGTTTCATCAGTATTATTATAGTGTAAATAAATGGCTACTTTTTTGACATGTAGTATATTTTAATATCGAAACAAACAACCATAATGACACTAAATATGTTGCTAAATACCTGTCTATAGTATTCTACTATTATAAGAGCTAATAGTAAACCTTCAATCCACGTGATAAAATGTTAAATTCTTGGATTATAAGTGTCAGTTAAATACATTCGAGTACATAATTTTAGCCTGTTAAATTTATTTAAACTTTTAAAATGGGCACCTACTTAACATTTTTTTTTACCAATGAAATTTAAAACTTGTCAAATTAAAATTTTAGTAGGTAGAGAATTCTTTTTTAAAATAGGAGCTATCAAAAATTTTTAAAGTCGAAAAATTTCCTAATTGGATTTCCCGTCAATTTTCCTATTATGCGATTTGCAAATTTAAAAATTTTTTTATACGGAAAACAAACTTAAAAAACGTTTAAGGCATAAAAACTAAAAATGCAAATTCTTTTTAAGATGTACAGGGCTGAGTAGATCATAAATATAATTCCTCGTTTTCAACTGTTTTTTGACCAGCCTAATATAATCCTATGATGATCCTCTAGTATATACTTTTTCTTTTGTTTTTTGTTTTTTTAAAAAAAAGGGTATATGGAAGGGTTTAATTAATAGAACAATGAACCTATCGAATAAACGAAATATATTGAAATATATAGCCTATCGAACCTTGAGTATTTACAGTTTTTGAAAATATCTTGAATACAGCCTTATCTTTTTTATAAAATCTCAATAAATAATAAAAAGACTTTTAATTTTATTTTTTTTAAACCTACAAATTTAATGAGAAAGTACAGATATCGTGAGTTTAGTAAACCTTTTGGTTAGAAATGTAGTTTATATGTACACAAAAAAAGTCAAAGTAATTTTAAAAAGCAAAGCAGTGAGAGAATTTTTTGATGAAAGTCTCATTATTTTTTTTTTTATTATTCATACTTTTTAGGATTTGAATTTTTAATATCTCAGTCTAATTGGTTTCAGTTTTATAATGAGGTTGATAATATCTAATACTAAAACAATAGTATAAATCTAGTAGTATGAAATAATTTAAACAAAGTGTATCATCAACTTGTTTTACTCTCGAACTATTAATTGGATAAAAATTAAACTTTGGAAAGGGTTTTTCTTTATAAATTTCATTTCTGAATATCAATTCAATATTATTTCTTTTTAAGTAATAGTGACAATCTAGGGGGAGAGAGAGAAAGATCTTCGTGGAGGGTAAGAATACAAATGAAGAGTGAAATTAAATTTCAAAGATTATAACAAATAAGATGAAAACAACAAGAACTAATAAAACCTTTGATTAGTACAATATTAATCACGAATAGACCAATGAATTGTCAACTAAAATACAATTACAACTAAACGTAAAGAAGACTCTTTCTCTCTTGTCTTTTATAGTTCCACCAAAAATAGTTGCAAAAAACCCAGATTGATGGAAGCTCTGTTGTCAACTAAATTTTATAAATATTTTTTTCTTGCAGAAAAAGCCAAATAAAACGCGAGCTTTTGAAATTATTCATTGTGAAAAATATTTTACAGTGATAAAATAAGAAGTTATTGTCTTTTATTTTTTTTAAAAAAAATAAAAATTACCCGAAAGCATGTATTGTGCCACAATATAGGTATTTTTTTAAAAAAAAAAGTTGTTTAAATAAAAGGTATTCTTTCTGACACTGCTTATTTCAAGGATTTGGTATATTTTTGCAGATATTCCCATGAAATGTATGTGTAAGTAACATACTGGAGGTAAAAGCTCAGGTACAAAGTATACTGAACATGGTAAAAAACCATAAAACTAAAAGCAAGTTATACCGGAAACTTGTCATTATATATTTGAAATACTTTTGTAAGGAAATGTCATATAGTGTCTACATCAGTAGTTTGAATAGTTAAAAAAAAAAATAGAATATAAAATGGGCCAGAATATATCTCATACTAATTTGACATATTGACCCAAAGTTTTGGAACTCTATGGGTTTTAATGAAGAATCTTCATTAGGCACAAGACAAGTCTTTTAGATAAAAAAAAAGAAAGCCAAATGGGGGTAAACATACTTAGTATTAAACAAACCAGAATAATTTAGTAGAATCTTTATAAAAAAGACTCTTTAAAAAGTAATAAATATGGAGAATGTTTCGTTAGTGGGTTTGAATAAGATGAAAAAGCGCAGATATTTCTGACACAAAAAAAAGATTGCTAAAAAAAGTGACTTAATTTGCCTGAATTTAAAATATAATGAGTTATAAAATTTTGAATGCAACGTAATAAATATGGTACTTTTTTCTAATAAATAAATAAAAGTAACTCAAATAACAATAGCTAAGCTTTTGACTGTCTTTCGCTCTTCTGCCTATGGATGGAATTACTATGGAATGAACATCTAACCATTCTAATGAAAAAGAATAGCTAAATCATAGTTTCTAATTGCTGAATAAAAAGGACTAAAGATTATCAGTTAGACAATAATAGTTATTGATAGACAATTCGAAATATATAATCACATCACTTTCACCTATCTTTAAAAAACTTCAAACATGTAATAATTATAAATGTTTGAATTATAAAATAAATAAATAAATACTCAAAACAAAACTGCTTAATGAAAACATTTATGATTATCATTATTATTTATATTGTTTACTCAAAGTTCAATTTATCTCTGCTTATTTAATAACACTTTTTTTTTTATAAACAGCAGTAAAAAAAAAGAATGAATAAAAAAAGTTTTGAAAGTCAGCCACTATTTTCTTTGAAAAAAAAAGATTTATCATTTGATTAATAGGCCTTAAGCAAAAAAATAGAAATAAAGATATTTATAAAAGCGCGGATTTTGTAAAAAAGAGTTTCTGTTTACAACCTTCTTTTTTTTTGCTTTTTCTATTCTTCTTTCAAGAAAAAAAAAAGATGTGCATAACATTTTTTCTTTGAAACTTTAAACAAAAACCCTGGTAAAGAGCACATGGGCCAAATTCGAAATCAAATTTATAAGTTTTATAAATAAGGGGGTCTAAATATAACTCTTTTTTCGCTTCTTTTAGAATTCAAAAAAAAAAAAAAAAAAGAACTCTTATATTTTTCATGGCTTTCTATTCTTCTATACTTTTGCATGCATCTCTTACCATGTCAACTTTCAAGTGATTACTTCAGCATTAGACATGAGTAGCAAAAAAAAAAGAGAGAGAGCGAGAGCAAGAGAAAGCAAAAGAGAGAAAGGAAGAAGAAAAAAAGCAGAAAATGATTTATTTTTAGATTGCCCCCTCCCTCTTCTTCTTCTTCTTCTATTATTCTTTGACAGGTAATAGAATAATATTTGTTACGGAATAAGTACTAAAAAGGACAACACTTTTTTTTTTCAATGAAAATCATTTGGTAATAAGGTTTTCGGTTTCAATTGGGTTACCAAAAAAAAAAAAAATTTCAAAGCTGCTTTTTTTTTTCTATGTTTATAAAAAAAATAGAGTCTCAACAGCTTCTTTTATTTAATTGGTTTCCATTGATTAGAAAGTAACTTTTTTTTGTTATTTATTAAATGAATCTTTTTAAGATAATTGTTTTATCTTTTTTTTTCAACTTTAAAAATGAAGTATAAAAGGATTAGATTTGAGTTTCAGTCCGTGGATTTATCTTTTGAAATGGTACTGTTATTTATTTTACTTCATGTTGTTTAAAAAAAAGTCACATTCAAAGAGGAATTATATGGATACTTATAGAAATGCATTAAAATTCTGACCATTTTGAATAAAAAACAATACTTAAGTTTGATAAGAAGAAGATGACACTTGTTTCTATTGCTTTTATTGTCATTATTACTGATTGATATAAGACCTAAAGAAGTCTACTAAAAAAATATCAATAAAGAACCAGCAAAATACTATAAAAAATCTTTGTTTGAATTATGTATCATTTATTATTCTTTTTGCTTATTTATTAGAAATCAGCTTAGAAAAATTCAAATATGGAGAAAAAAAAGTGGGTTGGATCGATTGGTCAGGAGTTAGACCCATAGAAAAGATGACAAAAATGATTTTTTTATATATGTATATAGAATTGATAAAAACAAATACTATATATATATTGCTTTTGTTGGAGTCGCTAGCAGATTTTTTTTTTTTTTTTAACAGAAATTGACAGAAAATGTTAGTTTATATTAGAAGTCATTTCCAAATTTGTCTTGTTTTTTTTTTTTTTGTTGCTTAGGATATCGGGAACTAATTAGATATTTTAAAAAGGTATGGAGATCTTTATTTTATTTATTTATCTATATATATATATATATATATATATATAAAAATTCATTTATTTTCATCAAGACCCTAAATTTCGGTACACTAAAGTTATTGATTATTCAAACTAGACGTTTGGATTTTTATCGATAGCCTAACTTGAAATAATAAAAAGACAGACTCCTAAATTGGGATTAAATGGAATTAATAGTGATATAAATAAGATTTGGCTTTTAGAATTACATTTTTTTGTCCAATCAGAGTTTTATTCTTCCGAAATGAATAATAACGGTGATTACATGAGCTCGTAAAAACATCTAGATCAATGGACATAAGAGAATAATAATAAAATATTTAAAGAAGCATTAACGATTAGAATATGTATTTATATTTGCTTTGACAAGGAAACAAATCTGTAATATTCAAGCTATTGCAGTTTTTTTATTTTTTTTTATTTTTTTTTTGTTTGTCTAAAATGATTATTGATCATTTGAGTTGAGTTGAGTTGAGTTGAGTTGGGTTGAAGATAAAACAAGGAGATAAATTCATCGAAATAAGCAAAATACATATAGAAAATGCTACGGAGAAAAAGATCCCATTAAAGGAGATATCGAGGAAAATAATAATCATTTCTGTCCAAAAACTTGAAAAAAAAATAAATAAATAAATGAAAAAGGAAGCTAATGCTAACCATAAAGAGACCAAATGACAGATTGATGCCTCCGTTTTTTTTTTTTTTTTTTACCTAGATGAAATTTTGTATATATTTAATAATTTATTACTTTTTTTACAATAATACATTGAAAGAATGATAATAATAATAATCAATCACTTTCCCAATAAAGGAATTTTTTTATTAATACTTACGTATATTCAACTCACTTGTGCTTTTTTTTTTTTTTTTTTTGTTCCGCCCTACTTAAGTATAAGGCCTTGTATGTTGCATCTGTTTTATTGCAAAATGAAGGATTATCATCAAGGCCCATGATGATAGAGAGAGATAATCATTCAGCCCTGAATGTCTCGGCAAAAAAATAAAAAATTATCGATTCTGAAGACATAAAAGGCGATATTTTTTTTTTTTTTTTTGACAAGGGTACGACAGGAATATATCTATATACAATCCATTGTTATAAGACATATTCAAGGCGATCAAAAGTAAAAAAAAAAATAACAATAACAAAAGGCATGTCTAGTGTACTCAGTGTTAGCCCATTAGTCTCATAATTATAAAACTTTATCATTGTTTCCAAGAAAATACTAAGAAGCTACTACTATACTATCTTTTTTTTTTCTCAAAATGTTTCCTGTAATAAGTCAATTATCTCCGAATGTTGAAAATTCAAAAGGAAAACAAAGTTACCTTTGTATATATAATACTATACAGTCTCTTATTGCTCAAACCATGTATATTCCATATAATGATCAAAGTATGCGAGTTTGACTGTATGATCTACTCTGACTGACAACATGAACATGCCTTTATACTGAACTTTTAAATTTCCTGTTTTGGCAACTCAAGAAATCTATGCTAGGTCTGTAAAGGCAATAGTTTAGTTACTTTGTCTTGTTTTTTCAAAGCCCAAAATTTATACAATACCCAATTTTTATAAAGGGCTGTCGATAAAAAAAAACAAGTACTAACTTTTACCTTATATCTTCATTATCAATTAATGATGATGGTAAATAGACAAATTTTGTTTTTTACCAATTATTTGTTTTTTTTTAGTAACATCCTTTATTTATTATTATTATTTTGATCAAGATCTCATCAATAGATATAATAATAATCGTTGTCTTTTTCAAATGATCTAACCCAAATTTAAAAAAGGTCCCCGATCTTTCATTATCATCATCATCATCAATTTGACAAAACAAAACAAAAAAATAACATGAATTTGGATTTTTTAATGTCAAAAGATTTCTACTTAAATAGTTAAATAGTAGTAGTAGTAATAGCATTTCATTTTTTTTTTTTTTTTTTTTTTTTTTGACTTGATAGACTAAAAAAAATATTAATAATAATATAATAATAAAATTTGTATTATTCAAACATGTCTCTCTCTCTCCTTCTCTCTCTCTCTCTCTCAAGAGCAAGTAAGTTTTAATAAACTCTTATTGCATGTCATTCTTTCTATTATTATTATTACGATACGAAAGAATACTTTTTTTTTTTTATGTAAAATATTTGGAAATTCTTTTGTGGGTTGTAGAAGCTTATTATATTTCTTTGCTTCTAAAATTATATTAATATGATTTCGAAGTTGGTCTTACTAGAATGAGAAAAAAAAAAAAAAAGAGGGTAAGAATAGAACAATATATCATCACTACTCCGGAGATAATGAAATGATTATTCTTATTTTCTTTTTTTTTGAAAGCTCTTAACTCCATAAATGACAGATGTTTTCTTTTCTCTTTTTCTTTCATATTATGATACAAAAAGTTCATTAATTGATGTGTGTATGATTGAGTTGAATGCATAAAAAGATGAACAATATTTAATCAAAAGCATTCTTTATTAAATTTGAGTCAAAAAAAAAGGTCATATCAATAATAACCAAAAGTATTGAAATATGAAAATAAAACAAACAAAACAGAAACAAAAAGAAAAAAAACATTTGACAATGTTGAGATATTTTGAGATATTTTGAAAAGCTTGTTTTTTTTTTGTTCTTTTTGTTTCTTTGAAAAAAGGTCATGATCTGATAAATTAAATACTAACTTGATTCAAAAATCTTTTTCATTTTGAAAATTATGACACCAATAGACGTCCAAATCGAAGCTATATATACGATCATTATTAAAGGGATCTGATTTAATCATAGATAATTTGATTTAATCATAGCTAATCAGATAAATTAAGTTATATTTGACGATTGATTTCTTTTTTGTCATATTAAATTATAATAAATAATAGATTGTAGGATTATCATGAGATTAGAATTCAATTACATCAATCTAATATATATATATATTTTTAATAGAAAAATGGTCTTTTTAAAAAAGAAAAAATATGAGAGGTTTGAAAGATAAACAAATGCCCTTATTTTTAATATTTCTCCATCATTTTTATTTTGATATTTCCTTTTATAAGAGTCTTTAGAAAGAAAGAAAGAGAAAAGGATTAAAAAAAGCCATTTGTCTTTCTACTCCTATAAAAGTTTACAAAGATTTTTTATTGATTGTAAAAAAGAAACATTCTTTTTACAATCATCATTTTTACGGTGTTTGTTTCTGTTTTCTGTTTTCCGTTTCTTCTTTTTCTACTAAAGAATTTCTTTAAAAGAGTATGTAAAGTGAAAAAAAAAAAATGCCCATACAATTCATTCATTCATTCATTCATTCATTCATTCATTCATTCATTTTATGCTTACTTGATGTTAAATGAATATCCGTTTTGTTTCCTTTTAAAGTAGATATATTTAATTCAAAGACTCGGCCTAAAAATAAAACCATTTGGTTTATTTAACAATCTTTAAAGGGTTTTTTTTAAAATTCATATGATTATTATTATTACCTTCTAAGAAAAATATATATAAAAATGCAAACAATATTTGAATTAAAAAGGATGATGATGAAGTACTTTTTTGTTATACTACACCTAGAAAGGAAAAAAAAATAGTATAAAAAAAAACGCCATAGTAAAAAAGAGAGAAAAAAAGCAAGAAAATTAAATAAAAAATAATAAATAATATTCGTAAAACCCATTTAAAAATATATATATATAATCTACCATTGTTCATTTTGAACCATTAAAGATGGTAGCATATATGTTTGTTGAGCTTGTTGAGGAGGATGATGATGATGATGATGCAGTGATTGAGAAGAAGTATTATTATTAGAGGCGGGAGGAGTTGTATTAGAATTATTTGTTGGAATAAAGAGATAGTTGAGATTTGATACTGCAGGATAGGCGGCAGCATTACTGTTATTGTTATGTATAGTAGTGGCTTGATTGACATCGTTATTATTATTGTTGTTGGCCAAAGTTTGAGAAACTGTTGTTGCATCATTATTGTAATAACTTATGCCCAAATTATTAGGAACACTATATTGACATAACGCTGGATTACCTTGTCGGCAAAACCCGTCATAAGGCAGTTGCTGTTCCCCAGCAGCATTACTTGGTTGTTGAAGGAAAAGAGGATGTAGATTTGTTGCAACTGAAACTGGTGTTGAAGTGGCTGATGATGAATCTGCAATAGAAGATGGCGATGAATGACGAATATGACGAGAATGCATTATAGACGTTTTATTTGGTATATTCTTCTTTCTTCTACGATTAAGAGTAGATTCTTTTCGGACTCTAACCTTGTGACCTTGTAATGCAATTTCTTTAATCAAGTCGCTTGAGGTTACTAAGCCTGGGAAATTTTTGGGTGAATATGCAGTGATGATGTTTGATAAAACTTGTGATCTAAACTTTACAACTCCTTGCTCGCTTAATACTTCATACATTGAGAAGCTTATACGATATCGACCTTCTTGTCTAATTGAAAGGTCGTTGAAAATAAATAAAAAGCGTCCTGGAGAAGGATTTCGGACAAAAGTTAGTGATGCAACATTTGTTCCCGCCAGCCGAGACTGGGCTGGAGTGCATGAACTATATGTTGTAGAATCGTCGCTGATTGGAGAATTTTCTGGTGAGAAAATTGGTGAAGAATCTCCATATTCATTGAGTGATAATAGAGTAGCATGTACAATAAAGTTGTTTTTAGATTCATGAGTAACTACATTCCCATTTGAATCTCTGATCTCAATCTGCAGAACTGGTGGAGGATCAACAGGTCTTCTGGCATCAGCTATAATAAATAGGTTAAAAAAAAAGAGAAAGAAACTGTTAGTATAACTAAAAGAAAAAAAAAAAATCTGAATGCAATAAAGTTAAGAATATTCCATACCTTTGGAACCCCAGCCAGTAGCTCTTGCTCTGGTAGGATTTTGGACCAACTGAAGCTGGTAAGAAACATTATTTGAAGACATTATATGATTTTTTATATAAAGAGTATGATGATATTTTGAAAGACCAATGGTTAAAACTGAAGTATGAGATAAAAAAAAATATAGATATATAAGGGAAGCGAAAAAACCAAAAGAACAGAAATAAAAAATATATATAAAAAATCTAAAAAAAAAAAAAAAAAAACGAAGAAGAAAAATGGTCTATATATATTTTTTTTATTCCCTTTTTTTTTTTTTTGATATAATAAGTAATTATACATCTATAAAAGTGGTTTTCAATTATTTATGGATCATATATTATGAATCTATAAATGTAAGTTATAGTTTAGTGGAGATAATTCTTTTGTAATCGATTGGATATAACTAAAAGTTATTGAATTCAAAGTCCATGCGATTCTTCCCTCTTTTACTGGAAGAATCTTGCCTTTTAGGAAATGAGAAAAAAGGTTTTTTTTTGTACTTTTTTAACCCATTCCAAATGCTTGGATCCCTCCCAAAAATGGGATAATACAAATAAATATATATATATATACAAATCATATGAGTCGGCTTAAAAAAAAAATAGCTCTAATTGTGTCCAACTATATCATTTTTGTATTAATAAGACATAAAGAGGGAAAAAAGTCAATCTTGAAATTAAATCTGTTCGATTCTTGCTACGCTGATCATATAAATCTATAAATATCAATATTATATTATTGAACAAGTCACCATTCTTCCATTATGTTAAATATAAATATATTCTTCCAAGAGTTTAGATAACTAAAAGTCATTATCAATTGTAAAGTTATGGTGGTGGTGATGGTGATGATGATGATTGACTTGATATCCAGTGTAGTAGTAAAGCTTTTGATACTAAAGATTATATTATTTTCATGTATAGAAACCAGAATTGTTGATAAGGGTTAATTTCTCCTTATAAATATTTCGCAGAAGCTCGTTTTACCTTTTTTTTTTTTTTTTTGTTTTCGTATAAAATGTGTAGCTTTGGGGGCCACTAAAGAATATATTAATAAAATCGAGAGTGCGTGTCATTTAAAAAAAAAAATTAAAATTAAAAGAATGGGATGCTAAAAATTTACCAAGACTGGTTTTAAAAATATTAAAATTTAATTTAAATTTAACTCAATATTTAGTAAATGATTATTTAAAGCTTGGCAGTTTAAATTATTTTTACGGTATTAAAATTTATTAAATTATTATTAAATTAAATTAGGTAACCCATTGCTAATTAATTGACATTGCTAAAAACAAAATATACACGGATCCGATTCTTTAGCTACAACCCATGTATTATGGATTTAACTTTCTTAACTTCTCCACATTAAGATTTTCATCAACCGTTAGGACGTTATTTTTTATCTTCAATGATAACCTTTTTGAATAAAATTCTTCAATATCTTTAACTCATATTCAATAAAAAAATAAATAAATAAAAAAACAAAGTAAATAATGTTCTATGATAATTGATGAGTTGTGCTGATACTCTCGATAGTATGATATATCTGTTTTAAGTATTACACCCATCAATCAAAAATTCAAAGTTCACATGTGCTAAAACCATCAACCAATCAAATGACAGAATTCACTTGTTTTTTTTTTGTTGATGTTTTTTGTTTTTCTGCTAGATTCCACCAAAACAAAAAATCTCCCCCAACCTTTTCAAAATATTTTTCAGTAATCATTCACTTTGTAACAAATTATATTACATTCGGTTCAACTTCTCACCTAAATCTCACTACTAAAATCATTTTACAACCAACCATTTATATTCTTGTATTTTTTTTTTTTTTAAAAAAAACCTCTTTTTTCTCTTCTCCCTCTCCTTTCTTTCTTTTTGTTTCCATATCATCAATCATCCATTTTTTTGTTTTCTATATCAATCTATCACAATGTCAGTTCCAGCCTTTTCCGATATCTCAAAGTCTTCCAACGATCTCTTGAACAGAGATTTCTACCACTTGGCCCCAGCCAATCTTGAAATCAAGTCCAAGACCCCCAACGGTGTTGCTTTCACTGTCAAGGGTAAGACCAACTCCAAGGATGACTCCATCTTTGGTTCCCTTGAAGCCAAGTACACCGACAAGGCTACTGGCCTTACTCTTACCCAAGGCTGGACCACTGTCAATGCTTTGGACACCAAAATTGAATTGAGCAATGCTTTGATTCCAGGTCTCAAGAGTGAACTTTTGACCACTTACTTCCCAGACCAAAACAAGCGCAACGCTAAGCTCAATTTCCACTTTTCTCAACCCAATTTCTACGGTCGTGCCTTCTTCGACCTTCTTAAGGGACCTACCTTTATTGGTGATGCCACCTTTGGCAACAATGGCTTTGTTTTCGGTACCGAATTCGCCTTTGATGTTTCCACTGGTACCATGAACAGATATGCCGCTGGTTTGGGCTACTTTGCTCCTACCTTCACTGCCTCTGTCACCTCCCAATCCAAGTTCAGCATCTACACTGGTTCTTACTACCACAAGGTCTCCCCAGCTACTGAAGTCGGTGCCAAGGCCGTCTATGACAGCGCTGCCAGCTCTGGTGTCAACCTTGAAGTCGGTACCAAGCACCAACTCGATGACTCTTCTTTCGTCAAGGCTAAGATCAACTCCCAAGCCATTGCCGCTTTGGCCTACTCTCAAGCCCTTAGACCAGGTGTCCGTCTTGGTCTCGGTGTTTCTTTCGACACCCAAAAGTTGAACCAATCTGCTCACAAGCTTGGTCTCTCTCTTACTTTCGAAGCTTAGAGTCTTTTTGTACTTCTATATCGGAGAAAAAAAAATAAAATCACAATTATAATATAGAAAAAAATAAACATGATTTGAAATGATTTTTTATAACTATTTTTTAGCCAATTATCCTTTTTATAATATATATATTTATATATATTGTATACAATGTTTTGATATAAAATGGATGAACCATTTTTTTTTTAGATTTGCACAAAAAGAACGAAAAAACCCGCTTTGTTAAATGTTGAAATTTCATTGAGTTTTTATTTTATAAAGCTCATATATTTACACTTTTAACATACTAATTGTTTTTAAAAGAATATTTTTAATGAAAAATAAATTGAGGAGAAGAATAGTAAAGATATCATTATGATGCCACCGGGCGTGACTGAGATTGATCGTTTGGCAAAAGGATTATCCTTACCCTTTTTATTATTGATTCCATGATAAGGATTACTTGAATTTTTTTCCATCTTCATTGAATTTTGACGTTTCCTGTGTTGTTCATAAGAGTGTTGTTTTCTGAAATGTTGATCGAAATCAAAATGTGGTACATCGTAGTTTGATCCCGATTTATATCCATCTTTTAAATGGCTAGCATCTGTTTGATTTGCTCTTTCCGCTTTTGCCTTTTCTGAAGAGTACTCCTTGTGTTTTACATTGTAGTAGTGATAAGTCTGGGTTCTCATTCTGCGATGAAGAGATGATGCGGCATTTCGGGAACCCGAATATTTGGGACTGCCATAATATGATCGATTGCTACTACTACTGGCATTTGGCGATGATGATGATGTAGATTGCTTCAACTCCAGATCGAAGGATTTTCGACGGTCAGAATCCATTAGGACATCATAAGCTTCTTTCATCCTCGCATATTTTTTGTGTGCTGCTCGTCGCTCTTCCGGCGGTTTATTTCGATTGTGATCTGGATGAAACTTTTTGGCGAGTTGAAAATAATGTTTTTTGATTTCTGCGTTTGTCGCGCTCGACTTTATTCCTAATACATCATAGTGTGAAACTTTATCGGAAGACGATAACGAAGAATATTGGCGTTTAGATGATGATGATGATGATTGATGTTGTAATTTATGGGATATCAACTCTGGACGATGATGATATCTATGCAAGGAGTAATGGTGGATGTTGTTACTTGTTTTATGATGATAATGACGACATAGATTAAGGGGCTTCCAAAAATAATTAGACGTAGTTGTATCTGCTGTGATTTGGATAGAAGCGAAATTTCGGGTTAATGCTGTTAAGATTGGATAAATTACTCTTTGGTGTCTATTTTCATAAGATGGCAAAGATGATGAACAAGATGTTTTGAGTCTTGCATTACAGCAGCCCAAATGTTTTTGAAGGGGGGCTTTGAATGCAATCATCAAAAATGATTTTTTTTGATTGTGTATAAAAAAAAAAAGAAGCAAAAATTACAAAGCCTGTGCTGAGATGAAAATGGAAAGAGATCGTAATATATATGGGATGGAAGCTTTTTTTTTTGAAATTTTTTGGTGATGGATATTGGGGGGGGGGGAATTCCAAATTTATAATTTTAAACGACCACCAGCCTTTGTTAATACTTCAATACTCTTCTGCCTAAAGCCCTCTCATTTAAAAGCCGATATTTCTTTTTCCCTGCTAGGGCTCTATACCAACCAAAATTTGTTTCTGCCAGGGCCCACCAAAGGCACCACCACCACGTAGCAACCTCTCTCTTTTTCCTAAACAAAATTCTTCTTAACCACTTCTCTGCCAGTTGCCATAGTGAACAACTGCAAAAACTTTGTTTTTTTTATAGTTGGTCTTCTGCCCGGATGATACACACACACACACACTATATATTAGTCTATTTTTTATTTTTATTTTTATATATATTTTTTCATACCACCACCCCTTAATTTCTCTCTTCTATTTTTTTTCCTCCCTTTCCTTTTTCATCTCGCTCATTCATTATTTGAACTACTACTAATTTTTAATACATATCAAACCCTTACACTATCATAACTAAGTCACAATGCCACTCTGCGGGGGATCAACTAAACCAGGTATGTTTATTTGTCAAAATATAAACATGTATTTTCTCCTCATTTCAAAACAAAAATCCTTTTTCTTTGGAGTTAAAAAGCCATCAACTGTTTATTAATCATTATCTAACAAAACTAATCCATTTCATACAGTATCTAGAAAAATCGTCATATTAGGAGATGGTGCTTGTGGTAAGACTTCCTTATTAAACGTCTTTACACGAGGTTACTTTCCTCAAGTTTATGAACCTACAGTCTTTGAAAACTATGTCCATGATGTTTTTGTCGACGGTCAGGCAATGCAACTCTCTCTCTGGGATACTGCTGGCCAGGAAGAATTCGACAGACTAAGATCTCTTTCATACAACGATACTCACACAATTATGCTCTGCTTTAGCGTTGACTCCAGAGACTCTCTCGAAAACGTACAAACCAAATGGGTTTCTGAAATCGTCGATCATTGCGAGGGCGTAAAGCTCGTTCTTGTAGCATTAAAGTGCGACTTGAGATCAACAGAGGATGCTGGTTCTCAGCCTCAGCCAAACAACGCCCCCAATGCCAATGCTCCTACTAATGGCCAAACTGCAATTGATGAAAACACTCAAACAATAACTAATACCAACTTGAATAACCCATTAAATGACTCTAATAATAATAATCAAAACTCTAATAAGGCAAAGCCTCCTCCAAAAAGTCTCATTTCTTATGAAGAGGGCTTGGAAGTCGCTAAAAAGATTGGCGCCTTAAGATACCTTGAATGCTCAGCGAAGAAAAACAGAGGTGTAAACGAGGCCTTCACAGAAGCTGCCAGATGTGCTTTGAGTGCTAAGCCAAAGGGTGCCCATGAAGAAGAAGAAAAGTCTGGTTGCATTATTTCATGATATCCTTAATTTTATTTCTCTCTCATCTCTCTTAATCCTTCTTCTTCTTCTTCACACGCTCTTTTTAACACGCCAAATTTTATTTTACTTTTTTTTATCACCATTGGATTTTGCCTTTTATTTTTTTCGTTACATCATTTCTTAATACGTTGTGACACTTGCCACAATTCTCCAATTCTCTTCACTATATAATTTTTATCATTTAATGTTTTTTTTCTATTTTTTTTTGATTTTTTAATATTTTTTCTTATTTGTTCAATAACATTTAGATGTAGTAAACAAAAAAAAAAGGAAATATCTTGATTCATTTATTGCCATCTTCAGTTTCATTAGTAATGTGTAATACGTATAATAATTTTTTTTTTCAAATGTCTATGCTATCGAACAATTTCAACTATTAATTCATTAATGTAGTGAAAAATAATTGAAACAATTAGTGTAAAGTTGATATCATAAACTACTTTTTTTTTAGATCTGAAACCTACATCAATTGAATTTACTGAATATGAAATAATTAATGAGATAATCAGTAAAGGGGAGGGATAAGAGCAAAACACAAAACCTGCTTCCCAATATCTACAAACATCTCTCTATACTATAGTATAAACAAAAAAAAGCCTTTATTGCAATATTATATTTCTTTCAAGTTCAATAATGAGATCAAAAGATTATTATTATTTACAAGACAAAAGTTAAAGATTTAAACAAAAAGATAATCATTAATAAAAACACCATATTTATAAAAAAAAAAACAACATGCAAAGAGTAAGAAGACCATATATTAACAAAAGGAAAAAAAAAAAAGTAAATTCTATTTAACAATCAAAAAATATAAATAAATTAAGAGAAAAGACCAGAAAATAAGAAATAAAAAAAAACTAAATAATAGTTATTAATCCTTTTTTTTATTTTTTATCTTCATTTTTTTGAATTATTTTTTTTTATTCAGTTTAATATTGACCAGCAGCTTGTTGGCATGCCTTCAATTGTTGAAGGTACCAGTCACAGATTTGCATGTTACCATTGTTTTCATCAAGACATCTGGTAAAGTTTCTAGCATCGACTTCACAAGCACGAGATTGTTCTTGAGATTGGGTGGCGGCGGCTGGAGCTGGTTGAGCGGCAACAGCTTGGGCTTCAGCTGGAGCAGCTGGAGCACTGCTGCCACCACCAAACATACCAGAAATACCAGCACCAATGGTGTGTCCAACAGCACTACCGACAGCAACACCGGCAGCAGTGGAGGCCATTTGGGCAAAGAGACCAGGCTGTTGTGGTTGTTGGACAGCAACTGGGGCTTGTGGAGGTGGATGGACGGCACCTGGAGCAGCAGTTGGTGGAGGAACTGGAGCTGCGGATCGGTGAGGAGCAGACAAAGTAGAAGCCTGTCTGGATTGGACAGCTGGGCGTGGTGGAGGAGCTCTTCCGCGAGATCTAGCCATTTTGTATATATGTATTATTTAAAAGTGTGTGTTTGAAAAAGTTTGTTTTTTGATTGTTTTGTACTGTTTTAATACAAAAAAGAAGTAATTGAGTTTTGATTTAAAAAATGCGTTGATGATTTGTTTAAAAAAAAAAGAGAAAGAAAAAAAAAAAAGAGGGAAGGATGACAGAGAAATGGAGGTTTTATATAATTTTTTTTTTTTTTTTTTTTACTATTAAAAATCTAGTAGCAGGTAACGGAGATAGTCTACTATTTTTGATTCAGATCCTTAAAAAGGAACTCTCTGGAATATTCAACGGGGACATTATAACCGGTCCCGTGGTCTTACGAACATCGCCTTCAATTAATATAGCGTCTTTTAAATAATCTTTTGACCTCGTAGTACATTAGTAATGACTCCTCGAGTCGGTCTTAATGTGACAATGTGACTGATATTTCATCTTGTATTAGATGTTGAAAAAAAATATTGGGGCTAGATTGCCGATAGAGCCAAACAACAGTGGCAATTGGCCCAATAAAATCCACCGAAATCTCAGCAATTTTTTTCATTGGGGGAGATCAAATTTTAAGTTTGCTGATGTAAGATCCGTATACCGGCTGACCTAATCTGTATACAGTTTCCTTCTTAACACTTCCATGATTTCTGTAACTACATAATTTATTTTGTAACTGTAATGCCATTTTAGGACTTGGTAGAATATTTTGTAATGACAGTGGTATTACAATTTTTGTCATGGTCACCCTTTTCAACCTTCACGTGACAGTACCATAGCCAATGGGAAGACAGACATTTTGATTATTATATACCAAGTTGAAATATTTTCACAGTAATATGACTTGTGCTGCAAACTCTCATAGTTGTCACAATTTCTTCAATAATACTAGTTTGCTTTCCCCTCCTAAACCTCATAGTCTTTCAAATCATTGTAAATCAATTGGCTTATTTTGACTGTCTTGTTTTTTTTTTCTCAATTTTTTTTTACTACACCAAAAAAAAACTTATTTTTTTCCCTCCTTGAGTATTCACTATCCTTACACCTCATTGTCGTCATCACCACCATCCTTCGTATTTATTAGATATCCACACTCGCATTGCACTCTCTTATATCATACTCACTCATACCTGTTGTTTTAATTCTTTTTCAATAATTATCTCATTAGCAGCAATCAATTTTCACTCACGGTGAGTACATATACCATATTTAAAAACAATATCAGCAATGCTTAGGTCTACTTCATCCACATACCGCTTGGCCTCCAGGCAATTACTATCCAACAAATCTAGATTACAAAACTCTCTTCGAAGTAAACCATCATTTAGAACTTTCACTTCAACATGCATCAACAACTATGCTGTCGGCTACTCACAAGGAGAAAACACTAAGGACTCTCTTAAAAACGTCTCTCAGATTGGCTCCCCAATTGGACCTATCCGCAATATCGAAGATTTTGGCAAGACTACCTTCATTGAAGATTTATCCACCTACAATGACGATGTCATCGATGCCGATAAATCCAATACTAAAATTAGACACTTCACAATCAACTTTGGTCCTCAGCATCCTGCAGCCCACGGTGTGTTGAGATTGATTTTGGAACTTAATGGTGAAGAAATTTTGCGTTCCGATCCTCACATTGGTCTTCTTCATCGTGGTACAGAAAAACTCATTGAATACAAAACTTACTTACAAGCTTTACCTTATTTTGATCGTCTTGATTACGTTTCTATGATGACAAACGAACAAGTCTTCTCATTGGCTGTTGAAAAGCTTCTCAACGTCGAAGTCCCAATCAGAGCTAAATACATTAGAACCATGTTTGGTGAAATCACCCGTATTCTTAACCACTTGATGTCCATTCTTACCCACGCTATGGACGTTGGTGCTTTGACTCCTTTCTTGTGGGGTTTCGAAGAACGTGAAAAGTTGATGGAATTTTATGAACGTGTCTCCGGTGCTCGTCTCCACGCCGCCTACGTAAGACCAGGCGGTGTTTCACAAGACTTACCTCCAGGCCTTCTTGATGATATTTACATGTGGGCCACTCAATTTGGTGACCGTATCGATGAAACCGAAGAATTGCTTACTGATAACCGTATCTGGAAGTTCCGTACCAAGGACATTGGTATTATCTCAGCTGAAGATGCCCTCAACTACTCACTCTCTGGTGTAATGCTTAGAGGTTCCGGTGTTCCATGGGATCTTCGTAAGTCTCAACCATATGATGCTTATGGATTGGTTGACTTCGATGTTGCTATTGGTACCAACGGTGACTGTTACGATCGTTACTTATGCCGTATGACTGAATTCCGTCAATCATTACGAATAATTCATCAATGTATCAACGACATGCCTGCAGGCCCAGTTAAGGTCGAAGATTTCAAGATCAACCCACCTCCTCGAAGCCTTATGAAGGAAGATATGGAGGCCCTTATCCACCACTTTTTACTTTACACTAAGGGTTACTGTGTCCCAGCAGGTGAAACCTATACTGCCATTGAAGCTCCAAAGGGTGAAATGGGTGTCTATGTTGTTTCTGATGGTACCGAACGTCCATACAGATGTAAGATTCGTGCCCCAGGTTTTGCTCACTTGGGTGTCTTTGATCACATTGCTAGAGGTCACTTCTTGCCTGATGCCGTCGCTATTATTGGTACTATGGATATCGTTTTCGGTGAAGTAGATCGTTAAGGTAAACAATTTTTTTTTTGGAAGCATTTGAATAATAGAATCATTAATAATAATATTTTTTTTTTTTTGCAATTTTACAAAAAAAAAAAATATTAAAAAAAAAATAAAAGTAATTAATTCTTGAAAAAAAAAAGACAAAAAAAATAAAAATAAAATGAAAGAGCAATCATTGTTTTAACTTCATATATATTTTCAATCTTTAAATGTATAAAATATATATATACATATCATGTCCTTCTGATAGGAAAACAATAATCAGAAATCTCATAAAGAAAAAAAATGAAATAAATATAAAAAAATATATAAAATCTAAAGTTTTAAAAACTTAACTAATCTAGTTTACTAGTCATTGAAGAAAACTAACCTGAATACAATAATGTTTGAAAAATTAAGCAAATCTTTTTCATAACACCTAATAATATAGCTAACCTACAATAGTCAGTATGACGAAAAATCGTCAACCAGACTTCCAACATAAAGAATTGGTATTATAATGATTGGATTTTGCGTTTCACATTGCTTTATTATACATGTATATAGAGTTTTTTTTTTTTTTTTTTTTTTTTTCATTACTATAAAATCATTGTTCTTTTTTAACCGGATTATATATATACAAATTCAATTCGATGTTGTATAGTTTTTCTAATATCTTGATCTATTTCTGACATTATTAATAAAAACTTTAATCAACTATCAACTGTTTTTTTTATTCTTGATGAACAAATTTGATAGATTGAACAATCAAGATTACTTTTATAAAAAAAAAAACAATTCAAAGTAAATTAAAATGTTGAAAAATTCTCTAAAAAATGTATTTTATTATCAATTGATTAAAAAAAAAAATAAATATAAATAATTTATGAATTTATTAGAACAAAAAAAAAAAGAGAAAAAAACTCAATTATATTATATCCTTTTATCCTTGTTTTATTTTTTTGTGAATTGTTTTTTTTAAATGAATTTTGAATATGATTATTATTTATCTTGACCCAAAAAGTCATCGAGATATGCACTTGGAGCTCTAACATTATCTCTTGAGACTCCGCCCATTGTAGAAGTTCTATTTCCGGCACCCAGGCTTGAAGCAGTATTGTATACAGAGGTGGTGACATTACCACTAGGACCAGCAGCTGTTGTGGGAGCGTAGTATCCCGCTGGCATATATACAGAGGCTCTAGGCATTGGAGCAGAACCACCAGTAGGGCCAATTCCAATACCAGCTGTGGAATTCATTGTTGAAGTAGGTGAATCGACTCCACCATGTCCAAGAGAGCTTTGGTATTGATGTATACTTCCACTTCCCAAGCCGCTATTGAGATGCTGATGTGCGGCAGAGTTCATAACTTCTGCTGTTGGAGAGAAAAACAGGCCTTGATAAGTAGATTTTCTATCACTAATATCACCCCCTGTTGCCCCACCAGCTGGAGCAAGACCCCCGGCTTGACCTGCCAAAGGCTTGTCATGGTATGCACTTTTTCTATTTGGAGCTCTACCATCATCGGCATAATCATCTTCTGTTCCTCGAAGATTCTTTGCAGCAATACCTCCTGCAAGCAAGCCTGCACCTGAGTCATGGTTCTTTGAAAAGGAAGGAAAAAATCTGGAAATTCCAGACTTTTCTTTGACCGGAATAAAGGGAGTGCTATCAGAAGTGTATTCAATGTTTTTGGCATTTCTGGCCAAAAGAAACATGGCAAAGTTCCAAGCAATGACTGCTACAGCTACACCTAATAAAATGGAACCTGCTGCGATGAAAACTGTTCCTTCGGGGAGATTGGATTGAGACATGAATGGGTTATTTTGATTCGAGGGAACTGTAACAGTTGGAATAGGAGGACCAGTATAAGAAAGAGTGGGCAAAGCAGAAGGTTTACCACCACCAGAGAGACCTGGCATAGAAGGTTTAGCATCGTTGTTGAGGGTGTTAACTGCCGTGATTTGAACAGCACTGAGTGTTGGTTTCGATGAACTACCTTCTCCACCTGAAATTGAATTCGTCTTAGTGATAGCAATGGCCGATGCTGTGTTTCTTGGTCTAGTTATACCACCATCTTTAGAAGTTGCTGTTTCAGAAGCTTTATCGTCCTTTTCCGTCTGTGTTGATTCTTCTTTGTCAGTCTTTGCGGTTTCTTCAGTCTTAGCAGTTTCTTCAGTCTTTGCAGTTTCTTGAGGTTTTGAAGTTTCTTCAGTTTTCGGACTATCGTTTGTAGCTGATTCCTTGTTTTCGCTGGTTGCAGCTGGTGTAGCCGATACAGAATTTGATTCTTGATTATTGTTATTTTCTTGAGCTAAAACTGTGGCCGAAAAGAGGCACAGTAATAACACGAGTATTGAAAAAATATTTATGAGTGAAGCATATTTTTTGCTCCTTAGTCCCCTGATTTGTGCACTGTGACGTAAAAACAACATTTTGAGCTAACTTCCTATAAATGGGTAGCAAGCGATTCAAACGAGTGAAAATATCTAGTGATCTGATTTGGGTAGTTATTTTTCTTTATAGTTTTAGTATCAAAAGAATGACATTAAGATAGGTGGAAGCCTAAAAAAGTAGTAAAAAAAAGTTTGAACAAAAGCCTCTTGAGGGATGTTTAAAAATAAATCATGTATTAAAAAAATAGTTCTGCCAAAAGCAAAGCAAAAAAAAACAAACACTGAAGTTGTAATAACTCACATGACTACATAGTTGAAAACCGTTGTATGACATAATGTGACATGCCATTGTTCACGTCGCGAAACTCTGAGCTTTTTTTTTTCTTATTTATTTTCGTGTTCGCGCGTCTTATTTTTCAGTTTTTGTAAAAAAAACTCCAGTATATTTTTTCCACGATATTTTTTTTTTCTCTCATATAAACCTTTTTTTCATTCTCTTCTGTTTCTTTTCCTTTTTTTTCCCTCACTATTTAATTGACATTTTTTTTATTCTTTAGATTTTTTTACTATTCTGCATTACGCTGAATCTTCAGCTTATTTATTATTAGCATTAATTACACCAATTTTTGATCATCAGATACTCGGTCTTTTCATCTGACGCGACAAACACATAAATCACATCCTCACTTCCCATTACATCTAAAGCCACCGATACCACGATACATTAATAAGCATTCAAAATGGATTTAAGTACTTCTTCAAAACAAATTCAGTGTTAGTATATTTGAATTTCTTTATATCTATTTATTTTGTTTACTTTTGCACTTGTTAACCAACCACAAAATTTTGATTATGTAGTAAAAATATTTTACACATTTACGGAGGAAATGTCACCATGTATAACACGGCCAAACTTAGCAGTTCCTGCAATAACATTTACACTAAACAATAACATGATGATGGGAGCAATTGATATCTTTTCATGTCTACAAAGCATCACTGAATCCTCACCAGAAATAATATCAAATTTCGATGAATGCGACTACGCTGTATATTCCACAGATTATACAGAGCCAGGCTCACCGTTAGTAGGTCATGGGATGCTTTCTTGGATTCTATTTGGGGGATTCGCGCAAATTACATCTAATTTATCCAAATCCAAACTGAAGCAATACTTCAAATCAAACTCACAACCAAAAGTAATTGAGCAAGTTCCACCGAACCGCGTCACAACAGGACGTGTATGCTCTAACATAATGTCTGTCATATCAGGCATTGGCAAAGAAATGCTCGAAGTTAGAATTAAACTGGTCCCTCTAAACTCTTTTACGCAACGCGATTATGTCACCTCAATAAACCTTTACAAAAAACTCAGTGCATCTTTACCAAAGTCATTCGAACATCCAGCATGGATGAATTTCGTTTCTCAATCAAACTACAAGGAGATTGTTGCCGATCTTGTCAAGAATGATCCTTCTTATAAACTATCGCATGTTTCTCAAGATTTTTCCTCTAATACTAATACGGGACCAGCGAATTTTAACTCCTTTTCATCAAATAATAGCATTCAAAACAGCATTTCAAAAAGAACCAGAGATAGCATTCTTGAGGATGAACAAGATGATCAACATCACCATTACAACAAGAGAGCAAGATCAGTATCTCCACCTTGTAATGACTCTAGTGATTTACCAAACTTTAATAATGTCATCAAAGACAACAGCAATAACACTGTTGACTTACATGCATTACCACAATCATCAAATCGCGATTCATATTCACGAGCATGCGCTTCTTCTCCAATATCTAACAAGGCTTTTCTAAGGTCTGGATATAATCCCCCCCTTTCTGTTCCTGATACTACTCATAGTGGCTGGGATGATGAAGTCTCTACTTCAAGTACAAAAGCATTAAAAACAAATTCCACAATAACGTCCAGTATACAACAACTCAGCCAATTTTGCTTCAACTGTGGAAGTGTACAGTCCTGCGCATGGAGAAAAGTTCCAGTGAAGGGCAAAAACGGCATTGAAGAATTTGTAAAACTGTGCAACCCATGCGGCATCTGGTATTCAACGAAAGGCGAAATGAGACCAAGCTCACTGTGGGAAAAAGAATCTGATAATGAAGTAGAACCCAAAAAAAGAAGAGCCAAAATTGTAAAGAAAAAGGAACCATCTGAGCCAGCAGCTCCACCGTTAAACATTGCTGCTCAATTGGCTGCCAACATTTCCAAAATTAAAAATGGTGTACCTTTATCTCCAGACTCCAAATACGAAAAGCCAGAAAGCTCAAGAGATTTGGAAAATCTTGTAACTGCAGGCAGAACAAAATCTCGCACCAAAATCTCTTCTTCATCTTCATCAGCTTCTACACCAGCTGTTACTTCTAATATTGCTACTGCTGCTACAAAGAGACGAGGATCAAAACCTACTGAAGACAGTAATGATTCATCTTCAGAGGGATCAAAATCAAAGGGTCGATCCAGAACTCTGAAGAAGCCTGTTTATATATCATCAAAAACACCACCTCCAATTACAACAGATTTGGAAGTCTTAAGTAAGATCACAGCTCTAAGTGCCAAACCAAAACGCAAGTATTCCAAAAAGAAATCTACATCAGTTCCAGCTACACCAGCAGCGACAGCAGGAGATGGAAAGGATGGCAATAATGATAGTACTGAGCAGCAATCTTCTACAAATAGCATTAAAGAAGGTACCGATATCAAGAAACTATCAAAATCAGCTTCAATTCTGAAAGCCAATTCATCCAAAGAGCCCGATAACCTAGAAAGCAATAACAACTCTTCTATTCCCAATTTCCCAAATCTCAACCTTTCTTCTGCATTTAATTTACACCATAAGGCTGATCTTCCAGCAAGTGATCCTGGTGCTTTTTTTTCATTTCTATCCCCTAAACAATCTTCCAGTAGACCTGAAGAAGATACTGTAGCTACACCTAAACGCCAAAGATATACATCCAATGAGTTGAACCAAAGCTCAAAAGAACTACAGAATTTAGACATTCCAAAAACTAATGGCGAAAATCCACAAGAAGAAGATATCTTGACTACACCCAAAAGATTCAAAAAGTATTTAAACGATTTCCCATTATCTTTCACATCACCACCTAAATGGCTTTCAAATTTATTGGGTTCAGGAAAGAAATCTGAGGATTCACCAAAAGCTTCACTCAGTAGCCCTGGAGGTATCGATATTGACGCATTCACCAATAACAATGAAGGCGAGAGGTTTAATCTTAGCGCTATGGATCAAATGTTTCCATCTATTGGTTCAAACAATTCCGCATCGAAAGATACCACTTCTGGAATGCTTGATGATTTTCTTATGGCAAGCTTTGATAACAATAGTACTGCTGGTCTTGAAGAAATTGAAAGAATGTATCCGAACTTTATGCAATCTAGCCAACTTCCATCTTCACACTCCCTTTATTTACCTAACATTCCTCATGAAATTTCTGCTCAAGTTAATAATGCAATTTCTGGCTCAGCAGATGAAGTTAATGGTAATAATGATTCAAATGGAATCAGCTCTAAAAACACTTCCCCTTCCAACAGTGAAACTACAGATGCTGACTATGAAGAGGACGAAGAAGATGAGAGTGATGACAAAGAAAAGCAAGAAGCAGATGATACTAACTTCAATAAGGGAGGTAAAAGTACTAGTTTGATGAATTTGAGACAAGATCAAGAAGGGTATACTGTAAAAAAATTCAAAGAAAGCATTCCTTTTAGTGATCCTTTATCGACTTCCAGCAATCATAAGACGCTCCCTTCATCATCCACCACAGCTACTCCTTTGAGTGTCAATGATGTAGACCAAAAGGGTACAAGTTCTCCAGGATTCACTACAAAAACATCTCCTGATAATGATCCAACTGGAGGTGAACAGAGCGAAAGAAAAGGTACGACCGTTGATGATAATAAATCGGGCACTAGCAATGAAGAAGAAGAAGAGGAGGAAGAGGATTTAAATTCATCTAATTTCAATCCTCCTAGTATTATGGGCATTCAAAGTAAAAGCATGATTAAGTCAGTTAAAGATCGTCAATCAGTCATACTTCCTTCTTCACCACCTGATTTTAGCGAACTAGAAAGTCCTATGGACTAGATATATTAGAAACATTAGAAAGATAATTGTATAATAATTAATGTCATTTTTTCCGTCCTTTTATTTATACTGAAATGTAATGAAATGAAATTAAAGCAGAAAAGTGTAATGCTTATAATAATAGGTTGAATACCATAAATATCCTAGGATAAACTTATTCCAATTCAGAGGTTTTTGTTAATGCCGATAATTAATAATAATATCAATAATATGAAAGAAATTTCCGTATATAATAATGTATTTTTTTTGCTCATAATAGTTGTAGTATGAATGTAAAAACAATCGTTTTCATTTAGCAAACCACTAAACAAAATGATAAGAGGACCACGGCAACTGGAGACTACCAGGGGTTTGCCTCAGTTGACCGCAACCCGAAAATCACATGACATATTCATTTGAATAAAAAAAGACTCCCATCCACTCAAGACGATTTTTGACCAATTTCTATACCTTTCTTTTTAATTTTTTTTCCCCCCATTTACAGCAGAATTGAAAAGGAAATACCAAAACACTATCCATCATTTTCAACTTTTCTTATCCTAAATCAAGTGCAATAATTATAATATCAAAATATTCAAAATGGAATTACCATCAAGTGCCGACCACACCACCTTTACAGATGAGTAAGTTGATAAAATTCCCCATCTTTTATTTTTGATTATAGAAATTAACCGTATATTTATTAGTGAGCTCACATTTTCTGAAAAGATGATAAAAAACTGCAAGCAGCAGCCATTAGTTCCTATTGGCACTTTCTTGACATGTGGCGCTTTAGCACTTTCTGTCAGAGCTAGTAGAAGAGGTAACTCATTCCAAGCCAACAGAATGTTTGTCTGGCGTATAGTGCTACAAGGTCTCACAGTCGTTGCCTTAGTAGGTGGCTCATGGTACTTAGGTCTTGACGAGAAATGGAAGAAGGGTAGAGAAGATGAACTCCGACAAAAGGCTGAAATTAGAGAAAAGATGTGGATTGAGGAATTAGAACGTATCGATCAAGATGCCCGTGAACGACAAGAAAGATCCAGAAGATTCAGAGAAGCAAAGGCCAAAATGGAAGCTGAATCCAAATCCGACGAGTAAGTTGACAACTTCTCGTAAAAAAATTGACGTTTTAATAATATGGTTGACATCTGATACGGGTCTGTATTCTTATCTTGATTGAGTTTGAGACTTATTTACGATAAATTATTATCTGTATGCTTTTACTTTTTTTGTTTTTATTTTTAGTTTTACAATGATATCACAAGCGATATGGCAATGGAAATTTACGATCATTATAACCAATACTTATATTAAAACTATTCTATGTAAATAAATTGCATTTTTATTATTTTTATTATCATTACAATTGTTTTCAACTATAATTGGTTTAAATATTGGTATCACGACTCTTTTCAATATAGATAAAAAACTAATTAGAAATTTAAAATTTCACATAAAAAAAACCAAAGATATAAAAACCTATTGCAAAACTTCAATTTCAAAAAATTCCAGATTAACTAAAATGATACAATAGAAAAATCATCACTGAGAAATTACAAACTATGTATACCCACCAAGATAAGGAAATATTTTAAGTCCCTTTCTATGAAGAGTATAATTCAAAAGGGTATTGGATACTGTCAATAATATCACATCTATCTGTATTTCCTTGAGTAACTGCACCTTCTCCCAAATTGCAAACACTTAGACTCTGATCTGAAACTTTTGGCCAGATGCTATTTCCACATTTCAAGAAATTCCCATGTTTTGCAAACTTTACCCATGTTTTTTGGATTTCTCTACTCAAGGCCTTAAGATCATCAGGAGTGCTTTGGTCAAAATTGCCAAAGGTCAGATACAAATCGTCTTGATGACAGATAGCACCATTACTGCAGAGTGCAAAAGGACTATTAGTTGGATACTGGATTCCTTTCTTGAGCTCATAAACATATGCATTTCCAGAGCTATGAGAAAGAATAGCAGACCTAATATTGTGTTGAATAGAACATCTCCAGTAATAATCAGTAGCAATCTGCTCAAGATACTCTCTAGTAGCATCGGCTCCATTCCCAAGTTGGTAAGCAGGCGCGTCAAGAATTGTCTGGGCACGCACGGCACCCAAGATCTGGGAAAGTGCAGGTTGAATAACAAAACTGGGCATGGGAGTAGTGAATAAACTATTGATCGTGGGACCAGCTTCGTTAGTAGTGAACCCAATCAATAGGTCAACCTTGTTTGGTAATGTACCAGACGACAAGAGTGATGAGTAATCAGCACTGATTAGAGCTCCATCAATGACAGGACCAAGAGGATATGCGTTATTGATAGACAAATCACCAGAAGTTAGGGCCAGGCTGAGGGTCTGAGCTTGAGCTTGCAAAATGTCAGAGACAGACTTAGACTTGACACATGCCTTATCAGCACAATCAAGAGCATTTAAAAATTGACTTGTAATTTTATCATTGGAAACACTTCGCTTATTAAACCCATAAGCTTCAGCATCAGATTGTAAAATAGCTCTTTTGAACAAACCAGAAGCACTTGGAGAACTCATTAAAGCTCTAACTATAGAACCACCAGAGCTGTTGCTAAAAACGGTAATCAGATTTGGATTTCCTCCAAATTTACCAATATTCTTCTTGACCCACTCCAAAGCCTTGATTGTGTCTTTGACAGCAAAGTTAGTACTTCCACCATCATCAAAGAAACCCAAAAGTCCAAGACGGTAGTTATAAGTAACAATAATAACCTTTTCAGCTTCAGCAAATTTAGTACCATCAAATGTAGGATCAGATCCGGACCCAAGGTAATTGGAACCACCATGAATCCAAAATAGGACAGGACGAGATTGAGGTAATAGAGGCTCACATGGAGCCCAAATATTCAAGTAAAGACAATCTTCACTTTCATCGGAGGCACCTTGCTGAGGACATTTTGGAGGGAGCCGGGTACCATTAACTAGGGTTGTGGAATCTTGAGTGAAAGAAACAGGATCTTCAAGTCTTAAATCGCCGACAGGAGGACGTGCATAAGGAATAGACAGGTACTTGTAAATGGGCTTATAACTGCAATCTCCAACAATTCTACCAGTTGACGTAGATACAGAGCATGGGGTTAAGTTGGCTTTGCATGACTTACCTTCAACAAATTTGAAGGTAAGTATGCATTGAGCGTATAAAAGAAGGTTGACAGCAGTTTCCCAACCAAACATGGATAATTTTTGAATATGTTGATGTGCGCTTCAGAGTGCCTAAGAATTCGTTGTAGTGGTGAAAAGAATATTTCGAAACCAGTTGAAATTTAATTGATGAAATGATTTTATTGTGAGATTTTATTAGATATTTGATAATATATTAATTAAAAGGAATAGAATAATAATAAAAATGTTCTTAAAGAAAAAGGGGAAAGTAGGACTATTTAAATGATACTTTTCGAACCTCAAGAAATAAAAAAAAGAAAAAAAGTAGAGCATCTAAAAAATGTTTCAAGTAGAAAATAGTTTCTAAAATAATTATAAAAAGCTTAGAAATACTTTAATTGATATTGCTTATATCAGATACTAATGCCTAGATTTATCTTTACCATGCATTTATGTTTATCAGAATTCAAAACACCAACAGGGGTGTTCAAAATGTTACGATTTTATTTCCGTTGTAAAGAAGCAAAAGGCTATTTCATGAAACTTAGTGAGCTTTATATTTTTTGATTGAATGCTTAAAAAAATAATCTAGATTTACAATAGTTTTAGTTGCTTAAAGTTAAGAGTAGTATAGTAATTGCTGCTAAATAAAGGGTTGTATCTCGCCAGACTTACATATAGCTAAAGTGTTATTGCTGCATCAAAGTGTGAAAGACAAAGAGGCGATACTTGGTTAAGAATGAAAAAGTCATGACCATAAACTAGCCTCCTTTAAAGCGAGTCTGAATAATTTTTAAAGATCATCTCTCATCGCAGATTCTCACAACATTTGCTCCTTAAGAGATATGCAATTAGTGAAGCCTTTTGAGTGGAAATAAGCATGACTTTAGAAAGTTAGTTTAGTTTATAGATTTTTCCTAATAATAAATTGTACTATTAAAGCATTTAAAAGCGACTTTTGTTTGCCATTTAGTCCCTTGTGAGGATAGTTGAAAGTAAGTTGAATCTCAAATACTTCCTAATTCAGGTGTTATCGGGAGTATCTGTTACCCGGCATGTACACTGTTGAAGTCCTAAAACAGAATTTTTATTTATTTGCTTGTTGACAAAAACAAATAAATACCACTAAATTCATACAGGTTTTTGAAATAAATCTAGCTTATTATCCTTTATTTTTCGTTTACTTAAGTAATTCGTCTCAGCTGAATTCGTTCTAGTTCTTATTATTATTTGATTAAAGTTTCAATCAAGCCTCAGTTTTTTATTTCCCGCTGTTTCACATCACTATTATGGTAAGCATGCCTCTCATCCATCCACCCTTTTCCACAATTCTAATTGTCTTTTGATATCATATGTGAGTTTCTTTTACATATCTAATATAGAGTCACGCATACGTTGCCACAAAAAGCATTGAAAATGGTATGTAGAGAATTAGTTTGAAAATTTCGATTTTGCAATTGATATCATTCCAATTTTGAATTTAAAACTCGGCTTCGTAAACTCATCAGTGCAAACACCAATCGTATATTTTCATCTTGAAATACTCATGATTTTACTTTACTAACTGTTAGTTTCCCAATATAGCTCATGCCTCCGATATTTTTTCGGTATGCGCCACTGAAAAGTACACAATCACAGCTTCTGGGGATGGTAAAGTCCTGGCGTGGGATAATTTTTCTAACACACCAGAGCCAGTTCCTATCTGCAGCTCACCTTTAGGATTTCATCATGTGGCCACAAATGGTTCCAATATTTTAGCAGCTGTGGGATATGATGGTAGAATTTCGATTGTCGATTTAACAACCCTTAAACCGGTTGAAATACCTGGTAAGAATTGTATATAATATTAACCATACACAAAAACTTGATTGACTAACTATCGGAAATATCAATTTGTTTAGCTTTTGAAAAACAATCATCAAAGTATTGGGCAGTCGCATTATCCTCCGAAAAGCCTTTGCTAGCTGTTACAACAATTAACGGAACTGTCGACCTTTGGAACCTAGAAAATATCACAGAACCAATACTACAAGGATCTCTAGAAAGCTCAAAAAAAGGATTCGGCCTCACTGTCGACATTTCATCTGACGGCTCTTTAGTAGCAACAGGAAATGAATCAGGGGCATTACTGATATTTAAGACTGAGGGAAATCGTCTTATTTTTTCAATCCCAGGTCATTCCCAACCTATTAGATCAGTCAAATTTTCACCAACAGGCAATCTTTTAGCAGTTGCAGGCGACTCAAAACTTATTTCCATCTATACTACAAATACAGGAGAACATTTCGCCAATCTTTTGGGTCATGAAGGATGGATTTTTTCTCTTGCATGGAGTGAGACAGGCGAATTTCTTTTAAGTTGTTCATACGACGGTAAAGCAAAGATCTGGTCTTTGGAAAACTTGTCTTGCGTTTACAATATTCTGGAAAACAACAAGCCTTTACTGTCAGGTGCATGGCTAAACAAGGGATGGGGTGTCGGAGTAATTGGTGGAAAAAACAAAGGTGTTGTCTTAGTAGGCGAAGAAAAGGCTGTCAGATGGTATAGAGAGGCTGCAGGTCAATAATTGTTAAATTCAATATTTATATACAAGTTAATATATCTGATAGAGCTTAAAAACTATCTTTTTTATTTAATTAGGGCTGTCATGTTCATTAAGTTCGTTATAAAAAAATTACTATATTATTTTACATTAGCAAGACTTTCGGAAGCTTCTTTGAAGACTTGTACAATATTTTTTCCAAAGTTTGAAGGTTTATTTCTTTGCTTCGGCCATTCATCCCCATGTCTAGGATCAGCATTTAAAAATCCCTTTAAACATAACTCTAGGTTTTTCTCTGCAATGTCTGGGTCTCCATTTCCTGAGCTCTTGATATAGACAAGGAATTTATAGTACCAAAGCCAAGCATCTCCATAGTCAGAGTTTTGCTGAATACTTCTTTCAAACCAAACCTTAGCTTTGTCTTGCTTCCCTGTTCTCCAAAACTCTCGGGCAATTGTAACCAAAAGAGCAGGATCATTTTCACAAGCCGCTACAGCTTCACGAATTTTAGTACGTCGTTGCATTGGTTGTTCCAGTAAAATTAATTCAGACCACAATAATCCGGATTTTGGAAGCTCTTGTAATGCTCTTGAGAGCAGTACCTTGGCTTGGGTCTCATTTCCCATTCTCTTTTCAAGACGAACACGCTCAACCCAAAGCTTCTCATTTTTCTCATTTGTTAAGGCTGCAGTCTCCAGAGTAGATCGTGCCTTAACTTTATTGCCCATTTTCTCCTCAAGTTCTGATAATGATAGCCATAAGGGTACAAATTTTGGAGTGGCTCTTGTACCAAGTTTGTAAGTACTTATAGCCAGTTGGATATTGTCCATAGATTGGTATATCTGTCCCTTTTGAACCCATAGTTCAGAGCTTTGTGGATATTTTTCAAGACCTTGAGTTGCAAGCGTCAATGCTGTATCCAGATTATTAAGTTGCCGTTCTAGCTCTACAGATTTGACCCAGATACTTTCTGTATCAGCTTCGACACGGGCTTTACGTAGTAATATTCTTGCCTCATCGTAATTTTTATCTTCAGCTTCCATAGTTATTGCTGCCAACCAAATATCTTCGTTATTAGGATTCTTCTCAAATGCACGCTTCAATATATCTCGTGCGCCTTGAGGATCTCCCGAATTGACTTTTTCTCTTGCATACATCAACCAGAATGTTTCAGTATTGGAATGAGTGGAAACCGCTTTCTCTAGAACTTCAAATAATGATTCAATTTTTCCATGCTCTTTCTCCAGTTGAGCAATAGAAAACCATAGTGATTTAGATTCTGGATAATACTTAATAGCATGCCAGTAGATAGCTCGGGCAGTCTCGTAAGAGCCTCTATTTGTTGCAAGTTTACCGTCTTCAAGCCATACTGACTTGCGATTTTCTTCTTCAATACCTTGCCCAATTGTATGGATTATGATGGCCTTACACGTCAAAATAGAGCCTTCTCTTTCACATTCTTCAGCATCTGATATCCAAAGAGATCTTTCTGGCAGACCCCCTTCTTCTTCCAATTCTTTGACACCTCTTTGTATACGCTTTTCAACCTTTTCAAAAGTGCCTCCAGTCTGTTCTTCAAGTCGAGCTGCTGCAATCCATACGGCCCTAGAAACCTTTAGCATTTTACGAGCTTTATTCAACACCTTTCTAGCATTTGACGGGGTTTCTAGTCTAGCCAAGGCTAGCCACAAATCTTCTGATAATGGAACTAACTCAACGGCTTGGGCAAGTAGAAGCTTTGCGTTGGAAGGATCGTTTTCTAAGTTTACAGCTTCACGCCAAAGGGTATCGGATTTAGGGTTATTTTCTAGTGCCATCTGAATGACTTTTCTTTTAGAAGCCGTGTCCGTCTCTAGATTGGCTGCCTCCTGCCATAGTTTAATACTTGTTGGCAACTGTTGTACTGCCTTTGAAGCAACTTTCTTAGAATCCTCAGGTTTATAGGCTCGCGTTAGTCGAATATATTCTAGCCAAACATCTTCAACATAAGGATTAAATTGACAACCTTCTTCAATTACTGCAATAGCACGCTTTTGGTGACTGGCCAACTCTTCCAAACGCGCCAAACCAATCCAGCCTCTGGGCTCTTTTGGATCAGTTGCTACTAAAGATTTTAATAATGGCCTGATGCGTCGTACATCCCCAATATCCGTCGCTCCAGGTATAAAAGATCCAGTCAGGGATGTTAGATAACCTTTTGGATCAACATTTGTAAATCCTCCAGAGGAATCTTCAGAACCCACCGTGGTAGCTATACCACTACTCGCCTGGTCTAATTTCATGCCTAGCATTTTGTCTCTAGCAGAAGATATGGATCTAAAATCAGTCATAGTACCATCAGCTTGAGTTAAATCATCGTTGGCTTTTATGCTTGTTTCAATTTTTGATTGGTTTTGGGAAGATTCAAGAACCATGTCAGGTACAGCGTAAAACCTTTGTTGCTGCTGTTGTAGTTTGCGCTGTCTTTTATATTTTCTCGTTAAATCTCCCACATCAGGTAGATTTGCCCACTGGTCTTCCGTGACAGATCCTAGAGCTCTCTTAAGATCAACAAACTTCTCGGCTATATTATCAGAATTTTTGCTTTCATCAGCATCTTTATCAGCCGTCTTTTGTGGCTTTTTTTTATGTCGTTCTTCCATGCGTCGATCGATTTCGTTGTAAATTCTCTCTGCCTCCTCATCTTCGGCATCAAGTTGATTTGAAGATGCAAATAGTCCTTCTTCGTTTTCAGGATCTTGAAATCGCTCATCGTTTTCTTCTTCGTTATCATTTTGCTGAGCGTCATCTTCTTTCTTATTTAAAAAATCGCCAGCAATACCTGCTCTGGCGGGGCCAATATCTGATCTCGTTGTAAATCCCGTAGCGCCTCGCCCTAATCCTGGAATATAACCCTCAGGAGGGGTCATATCCAGAAAACTCTTTCGCTCTGACATATTTATTTAATGGTTGATTATTTGGTGACGATCAAGAATTGAAAAATAAAAATAAAAAACCAAAAATTCTATACTGTCTGACAGAAAGTTTCTGTACTGAAATCTGTATTACGCGACAGCTATATCCCATTTAGTATTGATGTATGGCTGAAAACATAACCCTTACCCTGGATAATATTGGAATCAACTTTTCTAAAAAATTTTTTTCAATTATAATTTTTTTGCTTTTTATTCAAGAAACAAAAAACTAATATAAAGTAAAATGACAGACAAATCTACACCAAAAGGAAAGAGATCCATAGAGGACTCTGACATTACAGATACAAAGGCACCACGACTTGACTCCACAAACTCTCCTCATGTGAAAGATCCTGAGAACAATGAAGACGATATGGAATTTGAAGACCCATATGGTGACGATTATGAAGACAGTGATGAAGAGATTTTAGAAGCTGGCGATGACATCGACGAAATTGAAGACGAGGAAAAGATAGGAGAATATGTTGAGACTTCTCAACAACGCGCAATGCAAACAATCAACGAAGATGAAAGCGAAGCATCAGCCAAACCAAAGAATACCCAAAGTATATATCTACCCGGTTTGTCAGAGCCTTTAGGACCTGATGAAGTTATGGAACCAGATCTTTCTAGTTATGACATGCTTCATACAGTAAATGTTACTTGGCCATGCCTTTCATTTGATATTTTGGAAGACAACCTTGGCGACGAAAGACGAAGTTACCCTCATAGTGCTTATATTGTCACTGGTACCCAAGCCCAAAAAGATAGAGATAATGAAATTTCAGTCATGAAGTTCAGTCAACTTTCAAAAACCTTGATCAGAGATGATGATGATGATAGCGATAATGAAGATGATGAGCATGTTGATCCTATCTTAGAAACAAAGTCTTTACCAATTCAAAGCACCACAAACAGAATTAGAAACAATCCATTTTCTCGTAAGACCGGAAAATACTTAACTGCTTCAATGGCTGAAAATGGCAGTGTATACTTGTGGGATTTAACTCAACAATTTAAATCGTTTGATACTCCAGGGACAGTTATTTCGAAAGATATGAAAAAGCCAATTCACACAATAACTGCACATGGAAGAAACGAAGGTTACGCACTTGCTTGGTCTCCATTAATAACAACAGGCTCATTATTGACTGGTGACGTAGAAGGCAAAATCTATCTTACCACTCAAGAGCAATCATCCTGGTCTACCAGCAAAACTCCATTTTTAGGACATGATGGAAGTGTTGAAGAAATTCAATGGAGTGGCTCAGAAAAGACTGTCTTTGCTTCGGGAGGAAGTGACGGCTGCATCAAGGTTTGGGATATTCGTAGCAAACAGCACAAGCCAATGCTTTCAGTTACAGCTTCTCCATCTGATGTTAATGTTATGACATGGAGTCTAAAGAACACTCACTTATTGGCTAGTGGCCACGATGATGGTAGTTGGTCTATGTGGGATTTGAGAAACTTCTCTGGAAAATCCAAGCCTACCCCAGTCGCTTCTTTCGATTTCTTAAAGCAACCAATCACTTCTATTGAGTTTCACCCAACTGAGGACTCTAATGTTGCTGTTGCTAGTGAAGGTCATACTGTTACTTTATGGGATTTGGCCGTTGAGGCAGATGATGAAGAAGTCAAGAAGCAGTTGGAAGGTGATAAGAATTTGGCTGAAATTCCACCTCAACTTCTTTTTGTCCATTACCAAAAGGATGCTAAGGAAGTTCATTGGCACAAGCAAATCCCTGGTGCTCTTATCAGTACAGGTAGTGATGGGTTTACAATTTGGAAATCTATTAGTATGTAGTAGTTATTAGAACAAAAAGTCAAAAAAGTATAAATAATTTGCAATTAAAAATGAAAAAAATATCATGTCTCTTGCTATGAAAGTAACGGTGTTTCACTGTCTGGCTCACTTCTGTCTAAAAGCTTTCGAGTTTCTTTAGCAAACTTTCTATTTCGCATCTCAAAATAGACTGCCATTATTAAGAGAATACCCTGTAAAGAAGCAGCAGTTAAGTATGGCAACCATGAACTCCACTTTGTATCTTCACGGGCTGCCAAACTTGCTGACCAAATAAACCCACCAGGGGTTTGAAGAAGCATCATTGGAATACTCAATGATCCAACATGCTGAAGATGTGCTGTTGTATAAATTTGAGGAAAATATTGTATACCTGCAAGAATAGCACCCAAGATTCCAAGTGAGTTTGCCAAAAGATCGACCTGTTCCGAATTGTACTTCTTATACACATATAGTGAAAATGCTCCGGTAATCACAAAGAAAGACAGACATATCTTTCCAACATATTGAAGTTTGTAGTATTCTTCTTTCGGCTCTAGTGTTTGGTGGCGTGTAAAAATCAGTGCAAAAACTAAGATAAGTGTTGCAGCCAAAGCTTGGACAGTAATCTGTAATATTCCCAGAGAAGCAGCAAAACATTTACCCGCAGTTATAACTTCACAGCATTGATATATTCTTTTTGAAATTAGAAGTATGTTGAAGAATGCACAGAAACCAGATGTGATACCTAGTAATAAAAACCATGGCGAAATCCCTTCTGATGTTTTTCTACGCATAATTCGTATGTGCTGTGGCACATAAGAGACAAAGATTCCTATACATAATGAGAGCGAAATGTAGAAGTTGAAATCAAAAGAACTATCATATGATGAGCAGGTATCAGACATTTATTTTATCTTAATGAATTTAGATTGTGGTAGTTTGAATAAAAGTGGGTGGTTTATTTTTGATAATGGCCTACTTGAATGGTGAGTACAAAAGTTAGATACCATTGTTTTGTATAACAAATAATCAAAAATAATTTGAGTGTGTTTAAGATTGTAAGATATGTATTGGAACTTAAGTCTTAGGTGATAAACTGCTATTAGGGTAAGGGCTCTAATGAGCCAATCAATGCTATTATTATTTTTCTTCCACCATTTTTTGACCTTTAACCTCTCCAAATTTTTTTTTTCCCATTCTTGTTGGCTAATTAGTAACAAAAGTCTCCATTAATCAAACAAATTAACAATGCCTACCACTGCTACCGCTTTCGCCGAAACTACCAGAATTTCAAAAAACCCTGCCGAACTCACAAAGAGAGTTCTTGCATTATACAGAAAGTTCATTAGAAATGTAAGTATAGTTGATATACTAAATTCCTACAATGTTTGTAATACTAATCCTCTGATTCGTTTTTTTCCTAGGCTCCAACCATCGTTGAAACATATGAAATATCATACCCTGCCTCTCTTGTCAGAACGAAAATTAGACAAGAATTTGAACGTCACCGCTTTGTTACAGATTTGACAGTTAGAAACTTTCTCTACGCAAAGGGACAAATGGAATTTCAAGAAACAATCAACTATTGGAAGCAACAACCTCATATTCTCAAATTTTTTGAAGAAGAAGAAGCAGTAAAGGGCAAGCCTAAACCAGCAACATTTGTCGACAAGTTCCTCCAAAACTCATTATAAGCCATCATTTGTATTTTCTTTTGTGAAAAAAAGATCATAAATCATCATCATTTCCCGGCAATATAATATTCATCACTCGAAAATAAATGATACTTTACTGGAGGTTATGTACAAATGAACAAAAACGTACAGCACGCATTTTCTAGTTATTTATTTTCAATTGTTCAATTCTCATCACATTTCGATTTATTATCTATCATACTAAACTTTTAGAAAAACTATGAATATAAAAAAATTAAAAAATTTAAAAACAAACAAACAAAAAACAAACGAATATTGAATTGCAATTTTATATTGTAGGTAAAATGCAAAAAAAGCATTTATTTTAATTTACTCATCAATATATTCTTATTATTTACTGATGTTTATGCTTTTATGCCTGTTTCATTACTTATGGACATGTTGCTAATTTCAGGTAAAATAACTTCTGTAGCTTTCAATGTTTCCTTTAATAAGCCTCCAGAAGGCTCAATTGATTTAACAAATCTTATTAGTTCTTTGCAGAGAGCCCAATTTTGAGCTTCAAATGCAATCTTTAATAATCTTGCAGTGTTCATTAGCGTTTCGCTATGAACATTGGCATCATTTTCAAAGTTTTTCTTTTGGTCTAAAGTGTGTAATACCAAGAGATATCCACTTGCAGTAGACAGTTTGTTCAAATCTAGACATCTCTCAAACAATTGTTGAGGTGAACCTAGTACATCAAACAATCGCTTCCAATATTTTACTTCTGTTTTTCTTGTGCATCCCACAATGACATCAGGCATTTGGGGAAATTGACTGATTAGATTGACGGTATTTGTTAACAATGTACTGGTGTCAAGCTCCTCAGAACTAGATATATTTACCAATACATCATATAGCAAAAACTCAAGCATATGCTCAAAGTAAGTCAGATGTTTGTACAAATTTGCAATTTTTAATGCTCTGTCTGTATCATTGCATTTCAAGTGTGATTCCAAAATGTATGGAAGGAAAAGGTGTGCACTAGTCCATTGCTTGAAATAAGTGAAAGATCCGCTTCTTGTCAAAACAGCATCACAATCAATCCCCATAACAATACCTTTATCAGAGAGCATCGCCAGAGGATAAAGCTCCATAGGCACTGAAATAGGTGTTGCAGACTCAGAACCTGATTCAAACATGTTGTCTTTGTCATTATGACTTCCAAATGTTCCTTGTTTATCATTAACCCATGTTAAAACATTTTTTCCATCAAATGCCCAGATCATATGTCTTGGATCACCCTGAACACCTGAAAACGCATAGTATTCAACGTAGTTATGCAAAACTCGAAATTTGTATTTCATTTCGCTAGTAGCAGTATGATGGTCTTCACTTATACGTGTTTCTAAAAAGGCCCGTGGAATCAATTGTATCAGCATCCCATCTATAAGTAAAAGAATATTACTGCTAGTAATCGAAAATGGAGATTGTGAAGGGTCTACCTTTGGTATACAACTTATCGATCTAATTCGACTAGGAGAATGAATAATTCCAACGAAAGATATTTCAGATACTAGTTCTAGTGATATCTGGCTTTCCTGAATTATAATGTTGTACTGATAGAGAAAATTATTTGCTGTATAAACCATTAGTGAGTTTCCAAGGGTAAAAATAGTAATAGCAACTGCGGGTAATTTTTCGCTGTATAGTAGATTTTCAGAATCTAGATCTAGTTCTCTCGAATAAATTTGAATCTCAAAACCCATACCATTATCAATGGCAAGAATGAGCATATTTCCATACCAGACCATGCCACCTCTTACTGCAAACTCCTTATCAATATCTTCCTCAACAAACAGCTTCCACCTTCCACTGTTCAAGCTATAATGTGTTACACCTCTAACTCCAGCAACTGCGACAAACTTTCCATCAGTGGAAGACGATACATATTTAATTGGCCAATTTTCAGCTATATAACTGGCAGGTATTGGAACATTTATCCATAATAGAGCGTCCTTATCAACAGTTGTAAGACTAGATTGATCTTGACCGCGATAAAGCATCAATTTTGAATCTTTGAAAAGTACAGGATGAGAGATATTTGCTTGAATAAAATTTCCGGTAGCATTCCATCGAAGTGTGTCTAAAAGCCATATTGAATCTCTATTTTTGGGTAGAATGTATATGGCGTCCCCAGAAAATGACCATACTGCTTGATGAATTCCACCCATCCATTTTTCTCTTTGCCTTTGATCTGCAGAACTGATAAAAGACGAAGCGTTAAGCATACCAAAAACTGAATAGAATGCCCAACCCTCTTCATAACCAACAAACCAGCCATACCCATCGGTCGAGCTTGTTACTGTATTTATTCTTCCTGATGATGATGCTGGAGGCTCAATAACTTTTACAAGCACTGCATTCCCATTGTAATCTTTAATGTTATACAAATAAAGCCTACCAGAAGAACAACCAACTGCTACTAGACTGAACCTTGCATTTACTTCAGCTTTGATGGCTTTATCTTCACCATATTTCTTCTTGGTATACTTATGAAGACAATGCCCGTCAAAAAGTTGAGGAACTTTTGAGTTAGGGCCAGTTGAGCTCCTTCGCTTTTCTTCCCTCATGGTGACAGTCCACACAGAGTGATCAGAAAGGATCCAAATAAACAAACGCATTGGTTTATTCCACGTGCTACAAATTATAGTAGGCTTATCGGCTTTATGCTCGAGAGATTTAATATATTTAGAAATCCAATCTAAGTGTGAAAGAATAACTGTTCGAGTTTGGTGGCCAGACGATGATGTTATTGTTGCATTGTTGGACGGCGGGCTAGATTCATTAGTGCTATTTTCGTTATTCCATTTTACAAGCTGAATTGCTGGGGGTGATTTAGTTGAGATCATTAAATCCTCATCCAATGCAATAGCTGTAGACATTTCTGAGTCCATACGGACAATCATTTTGAATTGTAAAAACATTTCTCGAACCCCATTAGCTTCACCAGGTCCAGGGAATGCCGTCCTAATTGGCTGACCTTCGTATATATATAATGGAGAGTCGTCTGAATAAGTGAATATTCCTACTTCTTTGGCTGTCGGTGATTGATAAATTGAATAGGTCAAAATGTTTCCAAGTGTAGTAGTAACCACCATGATCTCACAATCAGGTTGAAGATGAACCTTCTCATTTTCTCCGTAAGTTTCTATCGATTTTTTTGATCGTACATATGATATTACAGGACAAAATGGCTTATAATAAAGTTAAAAAAAAGGGTTAGAACCAAGCAATCAAATTAATTTGTATAACATCAAAACTTACTTTTGGTTGATATAAATAAATTGCATTCCACGTTAAAACTACCATGACATATCCTAGTCGAGACATCTCGAGATATATGATCTTTTGATCTCTAGTAGAATCATGAGCCGGCTCATCTTGAGTTCCTATTAGCCTTTTGTCAATTTTAAGCGGAGGCACCTTGATTTCATTGGGAGTTCCTGCTGGCCAAAACATAATTGATCTAATTTGTGTTTTATGTTAGGTTGGTTGTAAATCCAATACAGTTATCAAGTTGAGTTGACGATGTGATGCAATTGGAAAAAAAAATATTCAATAAATGTTTGTTTAATGAATTAATATGAATAAAAATCTAAAATACTGCTTATTAGAAAAGATATAAATAACATAGATAGAATTAAAGAATGAGAATCGGATTAGTTTTTAAAATTAACCATTTTAACAACTTGTTTCTAACAAGGGATATAGGTGGTAAGTATAGTGGCTTTATAATTCACGTGATTTATGTTACTTATTGTAAATTACACATGCTGCAATATGTTGAGGGCTTTAGTCAACTTGGGCCATTTCCTTTAAAAATAGTTGTTTTAACGATATCCAAGTGAACATCTTTCTATTAAGAAGGTTTAAAAAAAATTATATAAACTATGAGCCCATTATAGAAACACACAAATGTAGAAATGAAAAACAAACTTTTAAAAAATTAGAACAAAACATAAAAACGAATAGCATACAAGAAGACTTATTTACGTAGCCATATTTACTTATTCGAAATAATAAGCAGATGATATAGTAGAATGACTAGCATATAAAAAGCTAAAGCAAAGAGAATTAGTAGTAACACATTTGCTATTTTTACCATATTCCAAAAACCCTTTTATAGAAATGCCTGCCCTAGAAGTTTGGAAGTCTTTATAATTCTTTTTAGAAAAGTCTCATCTTTACAGACAATAGAATTCTGCACAGCGGAAGTCTTTGACAAAACTTTTAGTATATTCATCATTATTGGGCATCCTTTACTTTTGTAAACGGTAAAAGTTTCAGTAGTTGCTATTTCTGAAGGTTGAATTGACTAACAACCAAAGTTAAACTGGATAAAAATTACTCTTATTTTCAAGCTTATGAGTTTAAAAAATTTAACATTGTTTATCCTTTCCATATGTTATGACAAATCCATTGATTGAAGAAGAGCATTCAATTTGTTATAAATAAAGCTGGTAAAATTAAAACATAAAATGGTAATTAGGCTATTGCAAATCCCGACGGTTATCAAATTACATTTTTATTCTGAAAAAAGAAATCGAACTACAAACACATTCACATTCCCAAAAATTAGGAACAATACCCTAAAAAGTTAAGTATAATAACTGAAATACATTTATAAGCTCAGTCGTTGCTTTGAATTTTATGTTGCATTATTAGTTTTTTATTGCCAATATCTATTTAATCAAAGAATACACTTTAATTTTTGTGAAATTCCAAATATTGAATTATTTATTTATGGATATGTTATGGTTATTATATGGTAAAAATAGAAGTGGATCAAAAAAGATGTTTTTTATAATTATACAATGGCCTGTGTGTTTTTAAATTAAAAAATGCTTTATACGGCATTTTTGTATATCTATTAGTCTAGTATGGTACAGTGTTAACAATAAATTTTCAAACTTTTTTTTAACAGTAAATGTGGTTGAAAATGATGAGATGGATCAGAAATGATTTGTGATGCAAATTAATGAAAAAAAAGTCGGTAGATTTTTTTACAGAAAAGATTTCACTTTACTGACATGAAGGTAAAACTTTTAGAGGAAAATCTGTGTTGCACGGACTTGGTGTTCATGACTCTAAAGGAAAATGGTACTAAAGACATAAATTTAATCAATTGAGTGGGTGTTAGCCAAAGGAAGTGACTAAAATTAATCATAATATCTGAGTAGGTTTGAAAATTAAAGCTACCTTATATTTCCTTTCCAGCATTCACTTTATTTAGCATTGTCAAGCCAAATTTAGTTTTGTAGATCCTCATTTGTGTTTGAATGAATTAATAAACGGTTTGAAATATTTTGCCTAGAATATATTAGGCTCTGTACGCTTTGAACAAAGCTGTTAATCTTAATTTGATCTGCTAATACAGACTAGATAGAATGGAATATACCAACGAGAGTGTTGAGGATTGTATAATGATAGGAATAAATTATTTTGTCACCTATCTCAACATCAACTAAGGTTGTTTTTTTACATCATGCTTTACCGATATTTCTTAAGATAATGGTCAAAATATTAAGTGAGTATATTTGAAGATCTGATTATATTTTTGGATTCATTGTGCTTTTTCATGCAAGGTACAGGTTTTACATCCTAATTAATAAGGAATTGATTTTCAACAAAAGCTTTGAGTAATATGAAAAAAATTAAGGATTGGAGAGGAGCGCCTGTGTTTTGTTGTTGATATACCAAGTAAGGCACAATATTTTCCATAAAGGTATATCATTTACAAAATAAATTTAAAGGGTAGTTTTCAAAGAGGAAAAAAAAGCTTCCAAAACGATTCATGTTTTGTTACTTGCAACATTCAATTTTTTATTTGATATTGTAAAAAACAAACTAACAGAGTTCAAAAATGACAATAGTATTTAGTAATTCTAAAAAGTCCACACACTTTTGATATGAAAGAATGGGCAAAGTTTTTTTGATGGACATATATTTACCAATCTATTTTCTTTAAAAAAAATAATATGGTAATCCCATATTTCGACCCTTACGCTTCAAGAGCAATCGCTCTTGAGCTGATATATTTGGATTTGGAATTGTTTAAAAATATATATAAAAATTCAGTGGTGATATAGACATAAAAATTTTACTATGAAAGTGCTATGTTAAAACAACAGTGTTTTTTAAGGCCACATGTTTTATAACTATATACATCGGTCAGCCACATCCTATTTTTAAAATTCTTTGTTTTTACCTTCTTTAATTATCATAGAAGTTATTTTTTTCTGTTTTTTAGCTATGGATATGAGCTAGTCTGAAAAATATTCGTACCAAGACGAATAAAAGGTATTAAAAGTGCAATCTATAGATATAATAAATCTTGAAAACTAATTAACGTTTCAATAAATGAAATGTTATGAATTAAATGAAAAAACTTGGTATTTAAATATTATGATATTATAAAAATTATGAAACTATGAAAAAAAAGACATTAAAAATTAAAATTAGAAAAGTAAGGCTAAAGCCAAAACAATAAACAATGAGCAAGATGCGCTGTTTACTGTGGCCATGTTGACTTGTTCAAGAGTAGTCTCGGAAGGAGCAACAGGAGCAACAGGGGATTCAGTCTCAGGAACAGTGGTAGGAGCGGTGGTAGGAACGGTTGGTGCCTCAGTGGTAGGCTTGCATTCGTCACCTTGGCAAGCTGTAACAGTTGTTTGTGTAAGTACAATAGATGATGAGTCTTCTACAATTGAAGTAACAGTAGAACAGTCATCGTTTTCACAAACAGTTACAGTCTTGGTAATGAGAGTTTCTGTACCTGAGGTTAAGGCTTCGGTAGGCTTGGCTGGAGCTTCAGTTGGTTCAGGCTTTCTGGTAACAACAGAGCATCCGCCATCAGAGCACACAGTGACAGTCTTGGTAACAGTGACAACTTCTGAACTGTGTGGAATTGTGGTTGTAACAGTCTTACAGCCTTCAGCTTCACAAACAGTTACAGTCTTGGTTTCTGGGCATTCTGTTGTGGCGACGCAGCTACCGTTTTCACAGATTGTGACGGTCTTAGTTTCCCAAGATCCACCTGTTGGTGTAGGGGTGGGGGTGATGACTTCACACTTGTCATTTTCGCAGACAGTGACAGTTTCGGTCTTGGTAATACCAGTTGGTTCGCATGGTAAAGTGACAGTGACAGTGGAGCAGCTTCCAGAATCTCCACACTTGGTAACAGTGACAGTGACAGGAGGTTGAGTGATTGTTGTGCATGAGTCTTTATTGCAAACGGTAACTGTTTTGGTTGTTGGAGGAACAGTAACAGTCTCAGTTGATGGGCCAGAGATAGAAGAGGAAGGAACTTCAGTTGGTGCAGCTGAAGATTCGGTACTAGCTTCGGTACTTGCTTCGGTGGATGGAGCAGAGGATTCTGCGGTAGATTCGACAGATGTGGAAGTAGTTTCAACAGAAGTAGTAGACTCTTCAACTGCTGTAGTAGATTCTTCAGCTGCAGTAGATTCTTCAACAGTAGTTGTAGAAGTTTCTTCACCAGCTGCAGTAGAGTCTTCAACAGAAGTAGTCTCTTCAGTGAAGGTTTCAACAGGAGTAGTAGATTCTTCAGTAGAAGTGGATTCTTCAACGGTAGTGGATTCTTCAACAGAAGTAGTTTCTTCAACAGTAGTAGATTCTTCAGCTGTGGTAGATTCTTCAGCAGTGGTAGATTCTTCGCCAGCTGTAGTAGATTCTGTTGAGGTAGAAGCTACTTCTGTGGTAGTAGTAGATTCTTCAGTAATAGAAGTAGTCTCAGCACTAGAAGTTTCCTCGGTTGTTGCACTAGTTTCCTCAGTAGTAGAGGTGGTTTCAGTAGTAGATGTGGCTTCAGTAGTAGAGGTGGTTTCAGTAGTAGAAGTGGTTTCAGTAGTAGAAGTGGCTTCAGTAGTAGAGGTTTCAGCAGTAGTAGAGGTTTCAGCAGTAGTAGATGCCTCGACGGTAGTGGTAGTTTCAGTAGTAGATGTTTCAGTGGTTGAAGTAGTGGTTGAAGTAGTGGTTTGAGGGAAGCACTTAGTAATCCATTCGTCCAAGACTAATGTTTGTCTGGCATATTGTTCCTTGCAAACTTGAGTACATTCCTCAATTTCAATCATAAATCCTCCTGCTGGATTGCAAACACAGGTTTCCCAGTCAGGATATAACCCGTCAGCCATGTCCCATCGGCAGCGATTCTTGATGTGAGAGACAGCTCTTCCACATACTTGAGCACAGCGAAACTCTTCACCAGCATTATACCCGGAAGCAATTGGACTTGCAACGGCCAGTCCAAGAATAAAAAATGATGTGATAATATTTTGTGAAATCATGGTGATGGAGCTCTATATAAAAAAAATTTATTTATGTTAGAATTGAATTGCTTATATTGACAGGAAAAAAAATAAAGTGCTTACCGAATTGTATAAGATATTTGATTATAGAGAAAAAAAGAGAAAAAAAAGAGATTTCTTAGAGGCAACTTTTCTGTTTATATACTTTTTTCTCAATCAAAGTTTTCTAGTATCATATATATATAAAAGAAAAGAAAAGGAAATTTCATTCCATGTAGTCTTTCTTTCAAAAAAAAAAAAAAAAAAAAAAAAAAAAAAAAAAAAAAAAAAAAAAAAAAAAAAAAATAAAAACATAACCTTTTGCAACAATAATGAAAGGGCAAATGATACTATGTTACAATAAAATATAATTAACTACTGCCCAAGGTATAATTACCTTTTAAAACTAATAATATAAAACTATATAGCTCAATAAAAAGTCTATAATGTTTTAAAGAAAAGTAATAACAGTGAATTATATAACAGAAAAGGAGCGGAAATATATTTCTTTTGGGTAAATAGTTCAAGATAATAATAGTTGCTTATTAGTAAATGAACTTCCAGGCCTATTTTCACTAAGTTTCAAAGAAGAAAAAAAAGGGTTTTATTGAAGTCTTGAGCAACCAGATTTTATGTAATCAAAAAATTAATGGAAAGTTTTAACGAGCCACTATTTTTAGCACGAATGTTTCAAATAGTAGTAATTCGAATATTGTTTTAATACCTACACTATATTTAATTCAGCCTATAGCATTTTTTTCTAAAGAAACTTTTTTCCTTCCTAAAGTCTATGCAGCTCTAGCAATACTAGCAATTTTGCCATTGGATAAGCGCGTGGATGAAACACAAACATAAAGAATAAATAGTTCCACAATACTTTCGAAAATATTAGGGTAGCAATTAATACTATGCATTTTATTTACTTCATTCTGTTTCAAATAAACACTCTCATTGGCTAATTTCAAACACAAAAAATTTTAGTATTCGAATTGATGTTGTCGGGACTTGTATCCAGAATCCTTAAATCTTATTTTCAATCTTAAATTCGGCTTAGATTTGGCAGATCATTTTGATTACATAATAATCCCCAAATGATTTATTGTTATACAGTAAGTACAAGGGTATGTATATGGGCTAGCTTGACAATACAACACACAAAACCAGTTGCTATAAATGTACAAAGATATCTAACTGATGAAAGCGCACTAAAAAAGTAGTTAGGTGCTGATTTCAAATAATCAAATTGTTTATCTTCAAATGCTATACCATTATTTGAATTAGGTCAATGAAGATCAATGAAAGTTTAAATCGTTGACATGCCACTATTTGTTGTCAGCATCGTTTTAATTTCTTCAGTTATACTAACAATAACTGAAAAAAAAAAAAAAATCACTACAGTATAGACTCTATTAAAATTCTACCTTGATTATAAACTTCAATATATCATATACAGAATCACCAATTTCAAAACAAACATGTATACTAACTACTACCGAAAAGTATTCAAGAGTTTTAAACAATTGAATTAGCTTTTGAAACAAATGATCAGGCTTCAAAAAAAGTGGAGTTTGCAAAATTAAACGTCAGGTGACCATCTTTCTGCTCATATTCAAGTATATAGGCTTGTTTGAAGGGGGAAAAAAAGATAAAAAGACATTATTACTATTGATGAGGTTTATTGATATCTTTTGCTGTACAGTGAAATTTGTAAAACCTCTTTAACTTATGATAACTATCAAGTCTAAAAAGTGTGTGCAGGAGCTTCTTTTCAAAAGGTCTTCCTTCAATTTTCAATTTTTATGGTTGCTTACAAGGTTTTAGTGTTTATGAATTTTTTTTTTTTTTTTTTTTTTTTTTAAAAAATTAATTAGAACGTATCGTTATTGGCAAATGGAAACTCATCTTATTAGGAGAAACTTGAATACGTGTGACAGCTGGGTACTTCATTCTGGGTAGAATAAATATATTAGATAATACAACAAGTGTAATGAAACCCATAAATGTGTTGCTTTTAATTCTTTTCAGCTAATTTTGCTGTCTCTTTTACTTTCAAGTAACAGATTCAGTATAAAGACGCTAATTCTGGAAAAACACTGGAAACAAATCAAGATGATTTTAATACTGACGATTCAATACAGGTGCATCCACAAGTTTAGTTATTAACCATACTAGTAGTAACAATAATATAATGTGTACCCATTGTGATGAAAATACTTGAGAGACCTCCTTTTAAATTGAGAGTTGTAATACTGATAATAACACTTTCTTTGCACGTTTTTGGAATTTAGGGCTAAATTAGCCGAAGCGTCTCTTAACTGGTCTATATTTCGAAAATTTTACCTTCATAACTCTTGTTTAGAAAACTTGAAGGCGTTTTTAACTTCAGCTTTCCGTTGAGTTTTGAAGTATTATATAAGGACCAACATTTGTTATATTCTATTTTTTTTCTGGTAGGACTGATGAAAATTTCTAAACAATATATATATATATAATTGATAAATCCTAATCTACTATTTTTTCTTCAAAAAGCAGCAATGTTTATTTGTCGCTCCACCTATTTATGATGAGACAGTATCAACTGGAGACTTTAGTATTGAAATGGATTGGATACACTTTAAATATGAGGCAAAATTCTTGCAAAAATGTCAATCTTTTTTAAAGAAAAAATCCCATCATGTTTCACTAAAACCCGTCTGGATGATAACAAATCATTATATTATATAGAGTTTATTTAAAGAATGTGTTTTTTAGACTTTTTATTTTTGTAAGGTTAGATAAATGTTTGGTTAAAAGCTGATATATCTTCCTTTTTTCTCTATTGACAATATAGTTTCGAATCTTGACCTGGTCGTGATAATTGTCTAATAATAAATTTGCAACCAGATCTTTTGTTTGTAATTGAAATTAGTACTTTTTCAGAAATAACTTTGATATGCCGACGGAAAAGTAGGTGAAGTCCCGGCTTCAAATAGAGCAATCTTTGTTGCTTACTATAAATTAATATAATTCACAAGTGTAATTGGTCGACAAAGATATGCTGGCAAGTTTTTTAAGAAATATAGCTAATCATTCACAGTTTTCATGATTCCGAAAAAATATTTTAGACGAAAAAGTTAATCATCATCCTTTGAGGGGCAGATATAATCGTTCTATTCTGAGTCACTATATACCAAGTAATAAATGTTCCAGGATAGAGTCTCTGGAATTATTAACCCTTCATATAAAAGGAATTCATGTCTCGTCCCCTGTATGAATTCTCAAATGGTGAGAACAGAGGAGTATATCTGTAAAAACATAAAAGTTGATGAGGTTACTTATGTAATATTTGTGAAAGATTTGAGATAGCAGTTGTACATTCATTTTAACCAAACTTTTTAAAGCCCTTCTTATGGATTTGATTTTTCCAAGAAGATCTTCATGCATCTTGAAAATTAAATGCTATTTTGAATTGATCATTAGGTTTAAGTCTTAAAAATTTAGTAACAATAAAATCTAGCGAGTTTGTATGTTTCATGTTATCCTTCTCCAGACAATTCTTTGTAAAGCTATAATTGCACTAAAATATATAACAAGAACAGTTCTTTCTCGTCAGTTAATTAATTGGTGGAACTTTTCTTTTTCTTTTTTATCCTTTTATTTAACTTTTTTTTTCTTTTTTTTCCCTTTATTTGGAAGAATTTTTTGAAAAATGTTTTGATCATTTCGTCAGCCTTTTACAGCTGATTGACTCGAGTCCTTGCTATATTTGATTGCAATCGTATTTATTGAATGCTATTTAAAGAGTTGCCCAGATTACCAAGAAATCCTTTTTAACAAAAGCAGCAAAGAATTTTTTTCATTTTTCCCGTAAGTTATGAAAATTTTCAGTTTGATTTTCTCCTCTTTTTATTTTTCTTGAAAGTTGGAAACGTTTTTGGCGCGCAGTTGTTAAAACAATATGTAGCATGTGTTTTATTAGAGTTGAGAGTGCTGCCAGGTATACCGTTATTGGTACTATACCATAGTAAACCATTTATTCTATATAATAAAAAAAACAAGATATATCTATATATAGAAATAGAAGCCAAAAGCAAAACAAAAGTATCTTTAAAGACGCCTTTAGGTTGAAGTCATGGAACATCTATTCCGAACTAGTAATATACTCTACGATTTTTTTTCTAGAAATATGATAAGCAACAAGACGTATTTTTTTTTTGGTTTGCTGGTCAATGATAGCAAAAAAGGTTTTTATCATCGTCATCTTTTAAAAGTGCTGTAAATTGAAATGCATCATAATATTTTCATTCGCTATTTTTCATTATCAGGTCATCAGATATCTTTTTGGCGCATCATAGTTATGTATTTATATGAATATATCGATACTATTAGTTTAACTTTTTATGAAAAAGGTATAGCAAATTTTTTTTTTTTTTTTAATCTTCGTTTTAGTTTTTTTTAATTTTACATATCTATATATTGTTTTGGCTTAATTACCTACTTGAGAAACTTTTGTTGTCCTATCATATGCTTCAGTATACACAAGAAGGTAACATGCTTTTTCTCTTTAATTAGGCCTCATTGATTGTCCTTACACACTCTATTTTAAATCATCGAATCTTTACAAGCAGCATGCATACTTATTTGAATTTAAACAATCTGAATACCAAAAAATGACTTTAAATTTATAGTCTAATGCTGCTTTCTGTACTTTATTTTCCTTTTCCATTATAATTTTTGAAAATTTGTCTATAAAGCAATAGGGAATAAAAGTGCAAATCAAATCGAAAGAGGCAGATTTAAATAAGCAAGATTTTTCATCAGCAATATGATAGGATGGACTAATGCTGAATTTCTTTTTTTCTTTCACTCTTCATCAAAAGCTTTTTTTATAGTTCTACATCCCAGCAGTCTAGCTCTAATCCATCCTTATATTATAACAGATATACTAACATCTATTTATATATAATTGATTGAAAAAAAGTTGTTTGTTTGCTTTAATTATGTATATTGGACGATTTCAAGGTTCACAATAAGATATAAACTTACAATGAACAAACAAATTGTCGATGATCAAAAATGTTTATAAATTGAACTCAACACTATACAACTCACATGTAATCAGTAATAGATATTGCTTTGTTATTTTGAACCATTACTCAATATGGATATAGTTATAAAAACTTCACAACTAAAAAAAAGTCATACTTGTTGTCCATTCTACAAACTTTAAGACTTTGATTTTACTACTGAAAAATATAGAAACATTTTTTAAGAGCAATAAGTAAGCATGATATATACATATTGATTATGAAATGACATCAAGTATAATAGAATTTTTGAAAAACATGCCATTTTTTTTTTTTTTTTATTTCTAATAAATATATTTCACTGATTTTCTACTTTAGCCCACGCAGAGTAAATATTCTATTCAAGTGCTGTGGATATTAAGTAATTTATGTATAGTGATTATTTAAAATAGTTTAGTTGTAGTCCAATCAAAATGCCACTTACTAAATACATATGCTATCATAAGATTAGTTGAAATCTTTTGGCAATAATGCAAATAGACGGATTGGTGTTTTCGAAAAAGAGAAAAAAAAAATTTAAGATATATCCATCGCGAGAGCCAAAAACCCAGCCTGAGACATTACATTTTTCATTGGTCCCAAAACTGGCTCTACTACTAAACGTTTAGCTGAGTCAGGCAAGAAAATGCCTCCCTTCAAAGCGGTTGTGAATAGCCATTCATCGTCATACGAGACGATCAATGAGACATGACTGCGTCTTGAAGTATACTCACATGGATTAAAGAATCTCGGTATTCCTGCAATTCTATTTGGATGTACTTTAGAAATAGTACATTTATTCAAAATCAATTGTAGTTCTTCACACACCGTGTACATAGTCCAAAAATTTCCATTCTTGCCCATTGAATGATCTGGGCGTGAGTAGAAATATTCTGATATAGGAAAATTGTGTATAATTAACTGTCTCCAACTTGGGAAATGAGAAATAACAAGCTTATCAGAAAGATTGTTATTTACATAAGGTTCAGACATGGAAAGAAGTTCTTGGAAGTTGAAACGGGTTGTTCGAATAAAAACATAATCTGAAATAATCCAGCGAACAGTTTTGATGTAAGGGGAAACATTAAATGGTGAAAAAAGATTTTTAACATCTTCAGCAGTAATGGCTTGGTTAGTGCTGAAAATGGAAGTTTTCTTATCGATCAGGCGAACAATTACAGTCTTATCTTCTCTCTCTTTAGATCTTTTGTGGCCACTTTTAGATACAGGACGTACAAGTAAAGCCTTTTTCAAAGCAAAGTCTATCATGTGCAATTTGTCTCTAAGATAGTTTACTTCAGTCCTTAATACCGTATCGTTTTTACTACCACTAGCAGCTTTTGTCGATTCAGGTATCAGTTCATAAACTCTTGATAGGATCTTTCCTGAAATTGAAATTCTTTCTTTCAATTTATTCCAATCTGAAAAGGTTTCATCTAGAAAATTTGGTACAACCTTAGGCAAATGTGAAGCCCCCTCTTTATCAAGCCCTGTAAGACCCTTTGAAACATCATGTAAAGGCGAGATGAATACTTTTTCAACATTAGAATATATCTTTCTAAGATTTTCAGATGCGGATCTTGCAAGCTTTAGCTCATCTTCAGTAGTTTGGTATTTCTTTTTCATATTTTCATAAATTTCCTTTGATTCGGCTTGTGCTTCTTTTTTTTCTTTGACAGCTTTTTCTAATGACTCGTTTAATTTTTTCAAGTCGAGCTCGTATTTCTCTACCAAATCCTGTGATTTCTTTAGTTCGTCAGAGAGTCTTGAAATCTCTTTTTGTGTATACGAATCCATAGTGGATGAAGAGGATTGACGTGCTTCATTTGTTACATGCTTTTCCTCTGGCTGAACGTCATCATCATCATCATCTTCATCACCCATTAGTGCTGAATACATGTTACTCTGGCTTTGTTGGGCAGCTTTAGCTTTCAGTTCTTCTTCTCCTGTATCAAACTGATGAATTTCTAAATCACCGTTTTCATATGCAAGTCTGAATGTTTCTAAATTAGTTTCCCGACAAACTTCAAGCTGTTCTTCAAGGGTTTTTACAAGTGTTTGTAAATCTAATATGAGATATTCACATTCCCTCAATTGTGATTCTCTCAAATCCAACTCTCTTCTCAATCTATCAATTTGATCTGAAAGTGCTTGTTGCGCCTCAACTTTTGAGTGACCGCTTCTTCTTAAATTCGTCAGGTTATTATTCAGATCAGCAATCTGTTGCTCGTATTTCTTGAGTTTTCGTTCAAGCTCAGTTGGATTGGCTCCAGAAGAGGCTTTATTTAAAGCCTCTTGATTTTTGAGCTTGGAAGTTAGCATATTATTAATAGTTGTTAACCCCTCAACTTTGTTAGTGAGCTCAAGACATTTTTGATCTAATTCTTTCAACTTGACAATCTGCTCACTATTTCTTTCTGTCATTTGTCTTAGCTGAATACTCTTAGCCTCATTGTCACGAACAAGCTGATTGAACTGTATTTGAATATCGGGAGTAGATGAAAGTGTGGGTACATTTTGAGGAGAAGGAGACGAATGAAAACTAGCTGGACCAGAAGGAAATCGATTTTCAGAAGGGTCACCTAGAGGGGAATTTGAAGATTCGCGTTGTGAAGCGATAGGTGAAGGGGTATTAGATGACCGTGCAGATGATGACCTTTTTGCTTGTGGCTGTCTATGTTGATGGCCAGACATCTTGGGTGTTGATCGTTATGAATGAAAAAAAAGGTCAATTCAATTCTTTTTCCATTAAGATAAAGAATAGTGGTAAAAAAGTTGCTAGTTGGGGTTGTGTAAATTTCAGTACAATAATTACAGCTGTGGTCTCAAATATACCACAATAATGTGTAAACAAAAAAAACAAACCTCCACAAATATGAAAGTTTGATTTTAGAAAATAAAAAGGCTGGACTGAATCGCTAAATCTTGGTAATGAAAACCCGCCAAAAGTTCATCTTATTATCTTATTTGATTAGTGACACCTGCCAAACTAAAAATACAACTGCATAGTCTTCTATTTTTCTTCGAACTGACAGTGTAAAACCTAATACCCAGCCATCTTTTAAAGAAACATCATATCTATCGCTTAAACAACAAAGCGATTCAAGCAAGCCTTTTTTATTTTAGTTTTATTGCTCTTCCACATTAAATCTACGTTTTATTGAAAAAATTTTCAACTTTATAATCAATTCAATTACCAACAAGCGACATTTCATTAAGGATTAAAAGTTTTCGATATTTGAACTGTCAATAGAATGTCCTCTGGAGAAGTTAGCCAACTTCTACAGAAGGCGAAATCATCGAAACTGGTTGAAAGTTGGGATGATGATTTTGAGTGTGAATCCGATGCTCTGTTTCGGTCATCTCTTTCAAGCACAAACTCTTCTCAAGATGGTCCTATATCTATAGTTGGTGAATCGCAATTTACTCGTAAATCCAAAACTCACAGCAATTCTCAAGCTTTTCGCAATGGCTCAAAGCTATCAACAAACGAATATTTGAATTCATTCCGTGAGGAGGATGATGACGATAACTCGCACGACATGACTTCTCAAACTATCAGAGATACCACAAACAAATTATCAAAGCTAGCACTACAAACACCCAGCCCTAAAAAACCAGCATATAACATGGGAACAATCACCAAAAGTAATGAGGAATCAACAACATTGACAAAGCGACAAAAGGGTAGCGTACGGAATAATAACTCACTACAAAAATGGTCAGAAGATTTGGAGGGTGGTATAGATGACTCTGAATTTAATGTTTCCATGACTCCTACATATCAGAATACATACATCAAAACAAATGAAGTCGCGACACTTCGCGCCAGAAAAAAAGAAGGAAACGATATAAGTTCTGAAAGTAGTATTGTAAAAGGTACTTTTTTTCAACCTCCTTCACGTTCATTTTCCAAGAGTTCACCAACCAAGCAGGTTGAGCAGCCTTCGATAACACACTTACAAAGAAGGCGATCGAAAAAAGCAGCATCAAATTCTAATTTGATACCCGAAGAAGATTTTGAATCAGGGTTTGAAGACGAAGATTTAAACCAAATAGATACCTCTAATATAAGCAAATTCTCAAACTCTGCATCTGCACCACCTCCACTATTACCATCAAATCAACATCCGTCGTATTGGGAAGAAGACAGTTTAACAGGGGACAATACAAATAGCACCAGAAGAGACTCTTTATTTTCCCATACTACATCAACCAATACTGAAAGTGAAGTTGATGGTGAGGATTTTTTTGATGGTGTTGTTTTGCCTGATACACCAATCGACTTCAAGTTGGCGTTAAAAATGCGACAGCAAGAAGCAGCTAGGGAAGAACAAAATCAGCATCTTCCTAATAGAAAGGTTTCTGGTAGCTCAAAGTACGACACAGTTAAAAGCAACCATTCTTCAATTTCTGATGATTATGCGTATGATGCTGCCGAAGAGGCAGATGATGAAATGGATATGCTAAAAGGCTTTGAAATTAGTGGAGACGATGATGATGGTTTCTTAATTAAGAGCGATACCCTTCATAATAATGTCAAGATCAAAAATGCTGGTCCTATTATCAATAAAAGGTCGGCTTTAGCCAATTCCCCTACCAAGAAGCAGCGTTTTCCCCAAAGTACGATACCATCTAGGAACTTTTCGTCATTGAGTCCATCAAAGATGGACAGATTAAGATCGAAAAAGTCTATGCCAGTGCTTAGATCTCAAAAAACCGTTTCTGCTGATTATACATTTGGAACGCAAAAGTCGCTACAAGAACAATTATCAATGTTAGATGAAGAAAGACTAAGAAAGCAAGAAGATGAGATTGTATTTTTACGAAATCGACATTCATCAAATGGTAAACCCAGTCCACAAGTATCAACAAGAAAAGCATCAAACCCATTAAGACACTACCAATCCATGATGTCATTAAATGAGGGAGTTCCATTAGAATCCAGTACCCCAAAGCCGCATCAAACTTCATCACCTAAATCCAAGCCTTCAACTAGATTTTCCAAAGCGCATACTGGTAAAATTCTAGGTGATGGAACAGAATTAGATGATTTAGAAGATCTTTCTGTTGATGTTGATCAAGAATTATCATTTACAGTTAAGCCAGTTGCTAATAGTAAAACAGTTGGACGTCATAGGAACAACATGACGATAGGTCATATTATGTTGAGTAAGTTTAAGTTTATTTTCATTTATTATTTGATGAGATTTACTTACTAATTTTTGTATTTTCATTATTATTATTTTAGATAATTATGTGGAAAAAACAGCAAAGAAAAAGAAAAGTAGCCATAGAAAATCAGCTGGTGGAGGCGAATTACAAGATTTTAGATCATCACCAGGAAATTCCAACAAAAAGTCTAGTAGAAGGCCTCGATTAATTCAACAATTAACGCCGCCAGTTTCAACTACGATCAAAGGATATAATGAGGATATGCATTTTAATGTTAAAACATGTACATGGGAAGGAAACAATGATGATTTGAAACGATTCGAAACAATAAACAACAACACCAAGGCTCCAGGTCTTATTGCATTTATCTCATCTAATGAAATCAAAGTTGTGGGGGATATGGTATTTGACCCATCTAGAATGTGTTGGATTAATATTAATGGGAATGATGAGGATGATCCATTTGCCAACATTGATGATGTTGATTTAACAATCAAGGGTCCACGAGGTCTACAATTACAGTTTTCTTATGGTAATAAAAGCAACAACAACAACAATTATAATAACAATAATGGTAGCACAACCGATTTGTTTAATAACCAACAGGGTAGTTCACAACGAAATTATACAGATCTTAGTATGGCAAGCATGACTACTATGGAAAGTCAGAGGACCAATTGCCAATATGGTAAAGGAGGCGGTAGCTCATTTGAGAGGGGTAATAACAACAATGAAAACTTGTATAACATGTCTGGGGTTAAAAACAATAATAATAAGACAACAGGAGGGGAACTTTATGTTGGGCATGAATTTGATATATCTGAGGACATGATTCGCAAGTTTAAGCAAGTACAAGATCGTTGGGAGCACAAAGTTGGTGGCTGGTTTTCATTAGATGCTGATGATTTCAATGACAAGTCATATTTGAATGAAATTCGTCGCATGGTCATGAAAAAGTAAATTATTATTATTATTATTATTATTAAATATTTAGAGTATATATATTTTTATAACATGGAAATACTAGGGTAACTTTATAATATGGAGTTTTTACCTATATTTATTGATTCATATTTAGAGATACTTTTCAAGTTTACAATAGGCAAGGAATGCGAAGGTACAAGTTACATATGATGTTATAAGGCCACATGACCAAGTTTTTAATGTATGTATACAAAGAGAAATGTTCATGTGATTTATGTTTACTGTTATGTTGGGGCAAAAGAAGAATGGGGGGAGGGGGTGTGTGTTACAACTAGTCATGATTGGTCTACCGGGATTTTATTTTTTTTACAAAGTTGTAATTCAACAACGGTCCGATATAAGCGATTGGCTGGGGAATGCTTTGTTTTTAGTATGTAATAGTTCAGTATAGTAAGATGTTGATACTATAGTACGCAAATGTTACAATTACATTACAAAAAGTGTTCCTCCAATGAAACGAAAATCTCCTCTCACCCCACGACTTTATAAAGTCCAGTTTGTCAACATGTTTTTTTTTTAACTTTTTTCTTTTTATTCATTTATTTTTAATTAGAACTATATGATACTAATGATAAGTAATACCCAACTACTGCTCTTTGTTGCTACACCTGGTCTTATCAAGATAATAAACTTCAGAAGTCTATATAAGTTTTGAGATTTCCTCTCGAACTTTTTTTTTCGTATTTTTATTGTTTACACTTGTTTTCTTTTTTTTTTCTATACATTTTTCTGTTTTCTTAGACTTCAATATCTACAAAAAAAATTTTTTTTACAACAACAACAACAGAAACGGATACACTTTTTTTAATATAGACCATTTAAAGGTTTATTTATCTTCTTTATTTTTTTTAAACAGATCAAAAAACCTTCACCATATCTCGATTAATTGAACTTCCAGGCATGCTGTTGCCTACAGCACTTGCCTCTACTACTACTACCCAAACTTCTATACTGTTTCCTGTACTAGTGTCGAGACCCAAACTTTGTCAAAACAAAAATACATGCAAAGCTAAATCTGCATCATCAGGGCGTCGTCGTTTTATTTCTACTAGCACTAGAAATAATTTTAAGAATGGAAATAGTAAACAACAGTCTAGATCCCAATCATCTTCCTCAGTTGATTCTTCTTCATATTCTAAATTGTTAGAATCCCTTAAAGGAACACTACAAGAATCATGTTCAAAGATCATACCATTTTCATTAGCAGGTATTGGATTTAATTCATCATCTCCTGACAACAATAATAACAACAACAATAACAACAACAACAATAATAATAATAATAATAACAATACTTCTGCATTAGCTGCTTCCGTTGCTCAGATTAATTTAGAATCTCAGAAAGGTTCGCAGACCACTTCTCATCATTACAAACCCCCTACTCCTCCTACTGGCATTCCCCTTTCCAAAATATTTTCAAATACATTCCCGTTACCCATAACCGAGTCTTACGAGCAATGGACAAATCGGGCCAATCTAGAGCAAGCAGAGCATGCAGTTTTATCTCATTTACCATTTTTCCCATCTCCAGATGCCACTCGTCAAGCCAAATCATTGCAAGTTGATATTGGTGACGGGCTTTGGATCAACGAGTTTGAGATTACGCCGCATGACTTTAACGCTGCCAAAGTAGACAGCAACGAACTGGTCATGCTGCATGGCTATGGGGCCGGACTTGCATTTTACTATAGAAACTTTGACGAGATTTCCAAGGTCCCAGGCTGGAGAGTGCATGCACTTGATTTGTTGGGGTATGGCCGGTCTGCCCGCCCAAAGTTTACAGTGAATGCAAAAGATCCTTATGAAAAGATTAAAGAGACGGAAAACTTTTTCATTGATGCTTTGGAACGGTGGAGGATAGTCAAAGGGTTGGACAAGTTTACAGTTGTTGCGCACTCGATGGGTGGATACCTTGCGTCGTCATATGCTACAAAATACCCTGGACATATTAACAAACTGTTGCTGGTATCGCCAGCAGGGGTTCCAAGATCTCCATTTTCGATTTCAGCAAAGGAACGAAGGGCTCGAGGTGAAGTTGATTCAGCAGTGCCAAAGACGTCTGTTGAGATTCCAGCTTGGTTTAATTTTCTTTGGGAACAACATGTGTCGCCATTTTCACTAGTTCGCAATACTGGACCTTTGGGCCCACGGTTTGTGTCTGGATGGACAGCTAGACGGTTTGCCAAGCTTCCTCCTAAGGAGGCTCAAGACTTGCATCGATATGTGTATACCATTTTTAATGCTCCTGGGTCTGGGGAGTATGCATTGAATTATTTATTAGCTCCTGGAGCGCATGCTCGGTGGCCACTTGCTGAGCGTGCTAAAGATATTCCTTGTGAGACTGAATGGATTTATGGGGAGAATGACTGGATGGATGTATCTGGAGCTTTTGAGGCGATTACCAATATTCGGAAAGCTCGTGGAATTAGTAGTCCATTACATATTGTTGAAGAAGCTGGTCATCATATTTATTTAGATAATCCATCAGTTTTCAATGATTTAGTTATTAAAGCTATGAATGAAGTTAAACAAAGAGGAATTTGAATTTTTTTTAATTATTATATATTTTAACTATTAACTTTATTTGAAATAAATCTTGTGTATGTGTTTTTTTTTTTATCTTTTTCTTGTTTTGTAATGATGGAATTTATCAAGAGATTTTTCAACACTTATGATGCCACTTTTTTTTTTCTTTTTATTAAGTGGCAAAATAATAATAATAATATCTTTTTATTTAAAGAGTATATAATAGAAATTGATAATAATAGCAATAATAATAATAATAGTAAAATAGTATATCATTATTGTGTTTTTGTGAATGCTATGATGATGATGATGATGATATGTGTTATTTTCTATATTATCAAATGCCTAGACAAGGAATAGCCACCAACTACAAAAAAACATTCATTTAGCGGCGCAGTGAACGATACCCTTTTTTTTCACCTCTCTTTCTATCTATGTTTAAAAATAATTTTAAAAAAAGTTATTTTAAGAATAAAATTTGTGTTAAAAAAAATATAAATAGATCTTTTGTTTTTTGAAGATATAAAAAAAAAAATTATGGAGAGATGAATCAACAAACGTTTTTTTTTTTTTTGTTTATACTGATTTAATTACTTACTATGGTAATACAAGTTGTTGACCATAATATTATTTAACTATATCCTCTATAGATTGTAGCAACTAATAAAAAATGGTAATGATGAAAATGATAATTCAAATAAATGATTATTATTATTATCATTACCATTTTCAATAATAAATTTATAATATTATTATTATTAAAAGAATTATTAATAATAACCTGTTTTTTTTTTTTTTCTAGACAACAAATGGGATTTAAACTGTTTTTAGTATGTTGAAAGATGTGCTTTGATTGTGCATTAACGTGAGTCTATCTATACTTGATTTTTTGCCCTTTTTTTTTTTTAAATCGTCTTTTCATTCCATTGTTTTGACAAAAAAAAAGAAAACATCAATGTTAATACAATTATTCAAAAATCGTTGATAGTAATAATAATAAAATGATTTAACAATTAGTAATTTAAATCTATATTTTCATTTTTGTTCTATATAGTTTGACCAATTATATAAACTAATATTCAAATTGTTACTTTTAAAAGGACAAAAAAAGTCGTTTAAAATGTGTGTATATATATAAAAGTCTAGACTTTATTTTTGTTATGTTATTATTGTTATAAAAATTTGACTTTTAAGTATATATAGTATTAGATGTTTAAAATACGAAAATAATTATATAGTAAACTGCTTTTAAAGCTTGGTTTGATTTTTTTTTTAAAGACTGGTGATATAAAAGATTTGTCAGAAAGATGGTGGATGCTTTTAAAGAAAACAAACACAAAACAAAAAGGGTTCAACAATATTTGTTTATAAAAAAATACGAGAAAAAATAAATAATTATTATTATTATTATGGGAGGCAGTCTGCAGCAACAGATGAATGATAGAGATCATTTTTAGATAACAAAACACTAGTACAAATATAAACAAGATCTTGAAAATATTTTTTTTTTTACTTTTTTTACGCTTAATCCATGTATATATTTGTTAATAAGATGAGAATTTTTTTTTCAAGGCGATTTGAGATCAAAATGACCGTAAAAAAAAAATAATAATAGTCTTTGAGAGTTACTTTTTTATAAAGGTAAATATTTCAACGGCTGTATTGATTTCCTTTTTATTTTTACTATTATCAGTATAATAATATCAGAGTTTTGGAATTTTAAAATAAAACCCCCCATTTTATATAAAGATCAAAAATGAAGGACTAATTGTATATTTAGTACTTCACTCACTCACTCACTACTATAGATATCTCCAATATCCCAAAAAGGAAACATTTCTCCATTTTTTATATACTCAACAAAAAGAATTTTTCAAAATAAAAGATATCGTTATATGATTGAAATAATATAAAAGATAGTCAAGATAATAAACCAATAATATTCTTTTAAAATCTTATCGTTTATTTTGAATCTACTTTAATCAATTACCTTTTTTTTGTTGTATCTTAGCAAAATAATAATGATAGTTTTAAACTTGTAGGCTCTTTTTTTTTTCTTTCCTTTCTGCTGCTTTTTTTTTGTTGGTTGTTGCAGTAACTTTTTTTTTGTTGATGATGATGAAGATGTTTGTTTGCTACTACTCTTCTTTCTACTCTCCTTCTAAATTCAAATACACTCAACATTTTTTTTTTTAGCTTCTGAAAAAAAAAAAAAAAAAAAAAAAGGGTTTTTTCTTATTTGTCATAGATCTGCAATAGCCCTTAAAGATTTTTTTTTTTTTTTTTTGAAAAAATCGTATGATTGTTTGTCTATTTTTGACTTACAGAAAAGTCCCATATGAAAATCAAAAAAAAAAAAGAATAACTTAAAATTATTATTATTATTATTTAGTAAAATCTGATTTAAATATTTTTTATAGATTTAAAGTATCTTCAAATATTTAACATGAATCTGTTTATTTTATTTGTTTATTTAAAGAAACAATCGATTCTCTTTCTTCATGTTGTATAGACAATTAAGATCAAAAAAATATTAAACAATATATAGATTGATAGTAATAATAAATAGATTTAATTACTGATTTAATATATAAAATAAAAGAAGCTCGTTATCATTAAATGTCATTAAAAATGTTTGTATATAGATATTAAAAGTATATAAAAAAAAGCAAAAAAACAAATTGTTTATTAAAAGCACATATCATAAAAAGAAGGAGAAAAAAAAGAGGAATATCCAGTAATAATAATATTTTTTTTTTGTTTAACTTGTTAAATTGATTAATCAAAAATCAAAATATTCCCTTTGATTTTGAATTCAAAAAAGTTTTCTCTCCCTATAAAATTTTTTTTTATTTATTCTTAGGGGTTTTAGGAGGATGACTGACATTATGGCAATAAGCAACACAAACGCGTTGATTCGATTGACCAGGTGATTGGAATTTAACAAGAATGGTACCACTACAATTATGAAGATCAGGATCTGAAATCTCTTCTCCATTAGGACCTCTCTTCTTTTGTCTCCAAGGTAAAGCCGTCGACTGTGAACACAAGTACTTGTGAGTTTCTCCTGACTTGAACACTCTTGTAGACCTGTGGTTGTACGAGTAGTGGTCTACACTCTTGACTTCCTTAATCAGCATGTTTGCCAACATGCTACGGCCCTCTGGTGTTAGGTATCTAGGACTATCAATGCTCTCGTTCAACTGTCGGTCGCCAATAAACGTCGGATGCAAATAAAAGTGTACACAGATCAATGGCGCGCTGCTGTGGCGGCGTGACGTGATACACTTTTCAAGTGTGCTGTTGAGCTCTTCATATGAAGAAATGCGATAGATTTCTTGCACTGGCTCAGATTTGGCGTCCTCTCCCTTTCGTCGGTAGTTTCGACAGTGCTTGCAGTTGTTGTTGAAAAATCCAGTTGTACTGGCAAACTCAACTGCTGGCTTTAAAAGTGCACACTTTTTGCAGTATAAAAAGTGTTGTTCTTGTGGAGGAGTGTTTTCAAATGCTTGAAATATTGAATTTGAAATATCTGAATCTTGAGGCATTCTCATGTTGGAATATGAAGCTGTATGTTGATGATGTGCTATAGATGATGAAGATGGAGTTGTAGATGCTGGAATTGGAGAAATAAATGAAGCAGGTAAAACCATTGCATGTGGAATATGTGGTTGAGGTTGTTGATGATGATGGTGATGATGATGAGATTGTTGTGGTTGTTGTTGTAAATGTTCTTGTTTAATATGAGGATGATGATGATGATGAATAGATGGAATTACTGCATTTGCTGGAGGAGCTGGTGTTGTTACTAAATTAGATGATGGAATTGGACTATTTGGAATTGTTGGTGGAGATGGATGAGATGATGAAGGAGGAGCTGCCCATTGAACTTGATTTTGAATTCCCAGTTGTTGTTGACCAGTTGAATCAATGTAACCATATTGTATTGGGTACGCTGTTGTTGTTGCTGGTCCCATTTGAGAATCATATCTATATTGACCATGAGCATTTGTATATTGAATATTAGCTGGAGTCATTGAAGTAGATGATTGTTTCCACATTTGAGGATGTTGTTGTTGAGGATGATGAGAAACAGGTTGTTGTTGTTGTTGTTGTGGATAAGGTTGTTGTTGGTGAGCCATTGTAGGCATAGCCGGACTAGCTGGATAACCAGGTTGAGGAATCTGATTAGGTATATTGTACGTGTAATTCTGATGTTGAAGGCTCATAAGGAAATAAAATGTCTATATATCAAAAAGTAGATTTTTGATTGATTATAATAAATAAATGCACGCAACAAAGATTATGGGCAAAGAGAGTCAAAGAATGAAATAAAGAAATTTTGTATATATATATATAGAAAAGTATATATAGAAAAAAGAAAAATATTTTTAAAAACTTTGACTAGATGAAGGAGTATTTATATAAAAAAAAAAAAATAAATAGATTTTAAATATCAATAATACTCAAACGATTAAGAGAGTAAAAAAAATCAAAATAATAATAATAATACTAATAATAAAAATTTAAAACTATCATAACCCAGGTCTATTAAATTCTTGTTACACACAATTTTTTTTTTCTTTTTTAATTTTTGTGCTGGCTATGCGGTTGCCTGCAATATAAATAATCCCTGCAATGTCTGTCTGTGAATCACACAGTAATAGCACCCCGCTATGATTTTAAGGTACACTTTACCACACAGTAACCACTCAATTTGGAAGAGTACTAATGCACCCTTCTTTTTTTTCAACTCTTGTGTTTAGTACTAATAACTCTCTTCTATAGGACTGTCCACGTGCCTTCCTTTAGACATCCATCTTTGTTATTTTTAAATTCCCTTTTCTTACTCTCTTATCAAGTAGTATATATACTTATATATTTGTATTTATATATCTTGATTAATATATATCTTAGATTGTTCTTATTTATTTATTTTTGTTTGTTTTTTTTTTTTAAATGGTGGTAAAAGAAAATAATTCAAACTAGTTTATCGTGTGTTTTATAGTTGGTTATTATAAACCTTGTTGATTTTTTTTTTGTATATCTGTTGAAAAACTTCTTCAAAAAGACAAATTCCACTCAACTTATTTTTTATTATTATTATTATTATTATTATTATCATTTTCTTTTTTTTAAAAAAAAGATTTTGATTTCATAAAAAAATTACACAAAAAAAACAAATGTTTGTGTAAAATTATTAAGGATACTTTTGTCGGTTTAAAGTATTTTTGGTTGATTATTTAATAACCCAATACCTATTACTACTTGTTATAATACCTTCTCTATAGGGTAATACATGGGAAATGGTTGTGTTGTTTATTTTCTAAATATCTAGATTACATATGGCTTGTTTCAACTGTAACCCTATATATATATATATATATATCCCAATCAAATATATTTCTATTTTTATTCCTGATCCAATAAGACTCTTGTTTTACTGATAATCATTTTTTATTCTATCAATTGGTTGTAAAACCTTTCAGTTTTCATATGTTTTCTAGTTTGGAATATTTGTTTATTCAATCTTGTTTTTTTTTTTAAAAATATCAATAATCTCTTACTCAAGTGGGTAGATTTGTACAATTGTTTTTTATCTTATTCAAACATTATCCAATATATATTATGCCGTAGTCAATATAAAAGAATGATTGGATTATGTATATATATATTCTCCAATATAAACTACCTTCAGAATTGTGGGTACTTTGTCCTCTCTCAATACATATTTGCTCTAGATTTTGCACATCTCTTGTCGAGAGTTTTATAAACAGTAATATCAACGTTTGAAAGGTTATGGTTATGTTTAAAAAAGTGTAGTTTTGTATTTTTTTTTTTTTTTTTGTTTATTTATTTACTATACTTGTCATACTTTTCACAACTCTTTTAAAACCTCCTTTTACGTTATCAATTACATGAATCGTTTAAAAATCCTATATATCTTACGCTCTAGAAACTAATATATATACGTTTTCTTTCATTTATTTATTTATTTATTTATCAATTGTAACATTTCGATTTTTTTTATTTAATTCAAAACGAATTTGTTTCTTTTTTTATATTTTGTTGTTTTTTGTTGGTTATGATTTTTTTTTCTTGTTCCTTACATCGTACATTTCTACTTGAGTATATATTCATCTTATAACTTTTTATTAAACCCTTTTATTTTTGTTCAAAGCATGTTACTCAAAACTGTCTTGACATTAATTGATATTTGTTGCTATCTTGTATATATGGCAACTTTTGTGTTTTTTTTTTGTATGTTGTATTATTATAATTATTTTAATCATATAAAAAGGGTTCAAAAGAAAAAAAACAATCGTGTACCTGGAATTTTTGTTCTAGAAAATCACCAATTGGGGATTTAAAATATTGCTGTTTTTAAATATTATTCTGTACTGCTAGTTTATGTTATTCCATTTTTATTCCATTTTGTTATCCATCCAAACTCTATAAATAAAAATATATAAAGACAGGTTAAAATCTCTTGTTTGTTGAACTCGTATAGATTCTGGAGATCAAACCAAAAAAATGATCTTTTGCTTTCTTACAGTTTTGAAAAAAAACAATAAAAATCAAAATTGATAATCAATAAAGTCTCAAAAGTCGTTTCTTATTGAATGTTGCATTTCTTTTTTTTTTTTTATTTCATTTTGTTGTTGTGTTCAACTTATTCAAGTATTTAAATCAGTTTATATTGAATATCTTACAATCATTACCATTTGTTTTATTCCATTTATACTTTTTTATATTGATGTTTTTGAGGGAAAAAACAATTTTTTATGTTTATTTGTTTACTTTTTTTTTTTTTTTTTTTTTTTTTTTTTTTTTTTTTTTTTTTTTTTTTTTTTTTTCCTTTAAATTGAAACTTTGCGCCATTCATTTAAATGGTATATTTGTTTATTCTAGCTCAAACACATATAAAATTCATTCATGTTTTGTTGATTCTTGATTAGTCTTTTTTTTTTTAAACAACAAGAAATCTCGTATTTCCAAACTGTTAGAAATTTTGTTATAATAATGTTCCTTCTTTAGAATCTTCATAGCATCTTTCAAATTTTTATACTTTTGAGCTACATTGTATCTACAAATCTTCATGTAGCTCTTTTAGTTTTATACTCTAAAAAAAATAAAGCTATTGGGTTTACAAATAAAAGGTAATAAAAAAAGATAAAACAAATTTTGAGTATTTATTTTTATTTACTTGGATAATCTCCATATTTTGAATATTTGTAAGGCTATATTAAATAGTGGGGTTTTACAAAATTGATTGATGGTTTTAAGCTAATTTCAGAAATTAGTAACCATTATGATAGTTTGGTTGGTGATGAGATGTCCTTTGTATTATTTATTATCAGCAGTATTATTATTATTATTTTTTTTTACTATAATCACTAATATTATTATTATTATCATTATTGATCCATTTAGAAGTATCTTTTTATAAGTCTTCTAACTCTTCTAAGTCTCATTTTTTTTACTGTCCTTGTGTATTCATTTTTTTTTTGTCTGTATAATTCAGACACAGTTATTATTATACTCCTCTTCTTACATGTCAAAACAAGTGTTTAACTACATCAACAAGCATAGAAGCTAGAAGTATAGAATCAAAACCTAGTTAACCTATCAATGAGCAGAAAAATAATCAAAATGCACTTCAAGATTTCTCAAATCTAATAACTAGTTATTAAACATTAACGACCTAGATGATTCCAAAAATAGAAGATTGGTTTCTATTTATATATATATATATAAAAGATGTCTAAAGTTTTGTTGTTTTTTGGTTTATTCGTTAAATTCTCTTTCTTATATCTCAATTTTCGGTATTCGAGTTTTATTTTTGGCCTCCACTATCTATATATATCTCACAAAATGGAGCGGATGCCGGTTTCTCCAAGGTCGAATATAAAAAAAAAATTGGAAAGAACATTCCGTTTTGGTTTGAAATTGGAATCTTTAAGAAATTCGGTTTTAAATATAGCTATTTCATCTAAACTACTTCAAATATGAATTTAATAATGTTTTCATGTATTATATCACATCTAACTTTTTTTATATTTATTCTTATTTTTTTTTTTTTTTTTTTTTTTTTTTACTTTTGGCTCTTTTAATTCTTCAGCTTTAGGTAATAATTTACCAGTTAATCAGATAAAGAAGTAGTCAACAAGTATTCCTATACTATATTATTTTAAAAAGGTTCAATTTCTTTTACTTCTCTTTTTGTAGTTTTATTTCTTTCTATTCAAAATAAAAATAGATCGTCGTATATACTCTTTTTTTCATATTACTTGTATATTTCATTTTGCCCCTTCATTAATTCCCCATGTTTTAAGTTTCTATTTAATTTTTTTTTAAAAAAAAAAAGTGTATTTGAATTGGAACTTACATTATTCATATTTTTGTAAAGACAAAAAAAATATAAAAATAGAATAATTATAAAAGCTCCAATGAACATCATACTATGATACATCCCTTTCAATCCCTTTTGCACACTGTTGATATTTTTTTTTTTTTTTTTTTTTTTTTTTTTTGAATTTTTTATGGAAACAATATGGATACTAGATACCTTTTCTTTATATTTTTATTTTTTTCGTTAAAAAACTCTTTTTTTTTATTTTAGATATTAACGTATTGGTATTTCTGTAGTTTATTTTTTTGAGTTATTTCTTAATGTAGTATTGTTCGAATACTGTATTACTTTAAAAGAAAAAAAGGTTTCTTATTTGATTTCCCTTTTTAATAATATGGTTTGAAGATATATACTAATAAGATAATCAATCATATGAGATCTCGTAAATTAGTTTTTTTTTAAAGTATTTACTAGCAAGATGTGTAAGTTGTAAGTAGTCGATTTCAAAGTTAAGAATATGATTAATTATTTTCAAAAAATGATAAGAAATCGTAAGATGGATGAGGTTTATTCCAAAGTATCGCAAAAGCAGGAGTCGGTTTTAGTACCCGTAACTTTAAACAATTGATAATTTTACTTTGAATTGCTACTTCTTTTATACTTTTAACTTCAAGAACTTTGCTCGCTGGTGTTTCTAAATGTTTGTAAATATCTAATATCATTCGCATAGGATTACTAGAAGAAATTTTCCTTTCGTAAATTATAGATATCCTTTTTCTGTTTTCAATTTCGTATAAATCTTTTTAAAAAGTAAAAGTAGATAAAAAGTTGGGCTTTAAAAAACCAGTTTTACAAATAAAAAAAAATTCAATTATGGTTACAACTCAAACAAAAGATGAATTGGAACTATCTACTTTGGGAATTTACAATCTGAACGATATGCTTTTACTTTTTTTTTCCAACATATTGATGTGCTGTTAAATCCTAACTACCCTCACTAACGAGACTTTCACTCCTGTAATCCACATTATGATCTACCTTGGGGTTGTTTTGTCACAATGACATGGTCAAACCTCATCATACCCTAGTTATATTGGCTTTTATTCCTTTTATGGGGAATAAAGAAAAAAAATACAATGGTTACAAAAAAATAAAAAATAAAAAAAATAAAAACAATTGGAAATTTATTACCGTATTTTAGAGTTGGTTATATAGTTTTAGAAGAAATGAATTTGATAGCTCATCTCATCTTGAAATCTTTCAAACTTCATCCATCACAACTTTTTTTTTCATCTCTTTCTTCCTCCTCTTCTTCTCACTTTGGTTCAATTTTCAACAAATCAGAACCACCCGCTTTATCTCATTGAGTATTTATGGGGTTAGTTAGACTAAAAGTCATGTCCTGTCGCTAAATGGGTAAATTTCATTTCCTTTTCAATGCTACTTGAGTTTATCTTTCTCGATATTTTTTTTTTATCTTCATATTAGACTTTTTATGTTTAGCCTCCTGAAATATTGTGCAACCTGATTAATCTTAACATTGCCTATATCCAGTAAAGGAGACAAAAAAACTCAAACACATTAAAAGGATTATATAATGACCTTTATTCTCTTAATTTATTCCTGAATTCCTTTTGCTTATATGTTTAAAAAAAAAAACATTTAAAAAAAAAATTGGTTTTGTTTTGTTATTTTTATGTACCAAAACAAAAGAAAAATAGAAATGCACAAAAATTTTAAACCATTTAAACTTTATAAGAGTTGATTGAATGAGTACTGAAAACCACCTAAGACTTTGGCTAATAGTAAATGAATAAATATATGAGAAGAAATAAAATCACTTTTCTGGTAAAAAAAAAAAAAAAAAAAAAAAAAAAAAGAGTTGGTCAGTCAAATAATAATATTCATATCCTCTCCACCTTTTATTACCAAGGGATCATATTATGGAGGTGAAATTTGGCAAGAGAAGGAGAGAGAAATAGAAAAGAAAGATTCTTCGCCACTGCCCTACTATTATGGGTCCCTTTTTGTTTCGCTTTTTTTTATTATATTATTTCACATTTATTTTTTTAAATTGAAGTTTATGGCGGAAGTTGAAGACCAACAAACTGAAATGGTTGGTTAATATTACGACATTACTTTTCTTTTTTTTTTTCGACAATAAAATAATAATATCTAAAACATGTCTTTTTTTCAGCTGCTATGAAAGACTGGTATATCTTTTATACGCATTTTTATTGGTCAATAGAAACATTTGGCTTTCGCGGTCTCCCGAAAATGTCTCGTAGAAAAATAAACCAATCAAATTAGAAGTTGCAATATCTAAAAGTTTATAGATATTGAGAAATCAAAACTGATGAGAAAGTGAGAGAAATAAGCGTTTTGTATAGTATGTGTATAAAATGCTGGAAAGCAAGAGTTATTCACTTAGCCTTTATAGTGCAATCTTTGTTTTTTTTTTTGTATTTTTGTTTGAATCAGTGAAGTTTATAACGAAATTACTCGGTATGAATTTCAAACTTGGGTGCAATTATTTTATTTGGCCAGCATCTAAGAAGTCTTCTTTACATGTCTTTTTACCTGTGGTTACATAAAATAGAAAACGAAGTTAATTCTTCCCAGAAATCATTCTCTATTAAGCACAAAACAAGTAAATGACCAAAGCATTTTCTTTTTATATATAGATATATATCATTAGCTTCGTAATTATTTTGGTGCTTCTTTGCTCGTTAAATGAATGTGGATTGGCTGATGGGTTTAAGTATTCAGTTTAGATAAGCGCATATACATAAAGCAAAATACAACGAAAAAAAAAAATTAGAATTTAATTTCTTTTGAATGCTCTTTTTATAACTGTAAATCGTATTGGTGACGGTTTTTTACTATATATTTTTGTATTTTTACATTTCTTATTTTTGATTTATTGGTTTTATAGAAGACAGCAAATCTTGTATATTAAAAAGAGAATATAAAAAAAGTGGGACATCTTGCTCTGCTAATACACAACTAGACAAAACAATCTTTTTTTTTTAATTATCTTTTGAATTTGTAAATGTTGGGATAAGAAAATCAGTTGACTTCATACGCTACTCAAATTCCTTTATTTGAAAGAAAAAGGGCATTTAATGTATTGTCTTTTTACAGATCTTTATTTGAAATGGACAAACAATTAGGTGTGAAGAGTGCTTCTACATATAGCCAATGTAAGTATTTACATAGAATAATACTTGTAAATATTGGAAAAAAAAAAGTTTAGTAAATTGCTACATATATTGGATTGATTCATGTTTTGCATATTTCTCTTCTTTAATAAATTGATTTTTTCTATATCCATAACTTGAGATTATACAAGCTACAAAGTAGAGACCCTGAACTTGATTATGACATAAAATCTGTCTTTTTTTTTAATTGAACAATAAGTATGATTCATTAATATGAATGTACCTCATATCTGAGTCAAATAAAAGAAGTTCTTTTTAACTAGTATATAGTGTCAGATGTACTACTTGATTAGTTTTTGAAACATTTGACATGATCAACTATTATTATATCAAGCCCTTCTGCAATGAATAGAAACGAGAAAAGCAAACAATAGATAGATAATTGGAATAATACTTTTAGCTGAATTAGTTATCCTGTTAATTTGCTTAAATAGAAGAATATTATATTTACATTGTTGAAGAAAAAAAGAAATAGTTATCTTGCTTTTTTTTCCAATTGATAATGTTGTTCTTTTTTTTTTCACAATTCTTTAGAATACCGCCACCAATATAAAGGGTTTCTTAAAACAAGGTAATAAATAAAAAAGATTATTCAATTAATTTTTCTGGGAAAAAGATGGATCTTACAATATCAATTGAAAGACATACAGGTTTATTAGAATAGTAAAAAACAAACAGGGAAAAATTACAAAAGTCTTTCTATTAGGAATATTTATACGCGAAACATCAAACAAGGCGATATATAACAATTACAAAAGTATTGGAAGAATTATTTGATTCAGATTTATATATTTATCAAGATGTATTTATGTTTTTCCCTTCATTAAAAGGTTCAAGTATATATGCCCATTCATTCTAGAAGCAAAACATAACAAGTTTCTAAATAAAAGGAAAAAAAGGAAATAAAACCTTTTTTTAAGAAGCCTAGAACATATGGACTCTCTGAATAAAAGAAAATAAAAAAAAAACTTTTTTTTGATTTGAAATAACCTTGCGTTGGATACATGAAGAACGGTTAGAATGGCAACATTTTGTTTTGAAAGAAGCATTGCAAATCTTTTTTTTTTTTTTTTTTTCAAACAGTTCACGTCTTCTTTGAGAGCCGATATGCAACTTTTATTTTCATTTTACAACTCTTTTCATTCTGGGATTTTAATAGAAAGTTACCAACAACAGAAGTTTTTTATCAGAGAATGATATATATGCAAAGGGGGGTTTATCTATCTAAATTTGAAGAAAATGATTATTCAAACAAAATTAATAAATCTTTTTTTTTCCTTTGAGACGATTTTCGGTGACTAAAGTTGAAAAAGATATTTTGCAAATTGTACCCAAAACACACTTTGAAACGATTCTAAAATTGGTAAAAAAGTACTTTACAAAAAGAATAAATTGATTAAACAAATTCTGACAGGATTGTTAATTGCCTTTTTGTTTATGTTTCTTTTTTTTATTCATTAATATTGGGTCTTTTAAAATAAATGATTAAAAGAAATAATAATAAAGCAAAAAAGGATGAAAAGGTCTCACCTTGTAAAATTGCCTCTTAATTATCATTATTACAAAAAATTAATAAAGGTTTTATTTTTACTACTATTTGCTATTCTGTAAAAGTAAAAAAGAAACGTTACTCTTATAAAGTTATGTGAAATTTTCTCTTTCATGTAAAATGAACAGATGAGAACAAATATGCGCATTGAATATCATCTTTATTCAAGAAACAAGAAGAAAAGACAATACTCAAAAAAAAAAAAAAGTTTAAAAGACATAGTATAAACTTGCTAAAGTGTTATTGAAATACTACCTTTTGTATTTACATACAGCTTGTCCCAAAATGGGTTTTGTTCTACGGAGAATTTTGAACCGGATTTTCTGACTCTCTCCCTCTTTAATTCAAGGTTTGCCGTGTAAAAGCAATAGCGTCATAAAAAATGCATAAGAGAAAAAAAAATCACATTATAATAAGTTTTTTAAACCACATGGAAGAGTAGTTTGAACAAATATCACAATAGAAAGCTATACTGAAAATAGAATATAGCAGAAAAAAAAATAAGACATATTATTGATCATACATTCAAACAAAAGAAATGAATAAGCAGATTGAAGTAGTTGAATGTCGTATTTTTTATATTGTTTACAAGTATATTCTCATACACATTCCCCTGATTTAAGTTTTTTGTTTTATTTTCAAATGGATTGTCACTGTTTTTTTAAGGGTCCTGACATGACATTCCAAACAGGTAGTTAACGGATTGCATCAAGCGACCTGAATGCTTTGCCAAAATGAAGCAACATATGTTTACTTGATTTATTTTTTTAAGCAAATGGTCTTTTTTTTATTGGTCTTGTGGCATTTGCTGTTGCTGTCAAAAAAGAAATGCCTTGATGGGTGATTGACAACTCTGGAAATAAGCAGTGTCAAAATAAATAAGAATGTTGTCATCTCATCTCACAGCCATCTCATCGCCATAAAAAAAATGAAATAAATATAAAAACATTGATGGAGCCTTACTGTTACTTTAGTGATAGCTGTTATAAATTTGCTTCTGCCAAAATCCTCAGTCATATCTGGGTAAATTATCAAATATTTTTCACTTTATAACTTTGTATATGCACTTTATGATTGGCTGGTCTTATAATCAGGCAACACCAAGTGGGTTAGTTGATACTTTGTAGAAGTCATTGAGATTTATCAAGATAGCTCTATTCCCGCTCAACTTTGGTCCTGGTTTCTCTTAAGGAGTATGCTAATGCCGTCTAAAAAAGAAATTCAGGGTCCTAAGATTATCCGTTAAAAAAAAAAAAATTATCGCTTCACTTTAGTTATCATATCCTTCAGTCACTTTTTTTTACTTACATCTTAAAAATGTCGCAAGATTCCTAAATCTCTATATACGTTAAATAATTATTATGTTAGCGACGTGTAAAATGAAAGCAGATACAAACAACGCTTTTTTTTTTTCTTTTTTTTTGAGCATTCTACTAACGGTCCTGAGATAATTCAAGGAGAAAGATACACAAAGTATTATCGCTTTAAGTTTTTTAGATTGCCTTTTTTTTTATTTTGTTGTTTTCTTATACCCAAAAATATTCTGGACAATGCTTTTCTGATTTGCAAGTCCAAAGCAAAAAGGTGCTTTATTTTTCCTTCTTTTGGCCTTAGTTTCAAACCGATTTTCCGTTACCAAAAAAAAAAAAAAAAAAAAAAAAAAAAAAATCTTGTAAATCAGACCAGATTTTTATTTTAAACCAAGAATTAAGCAATAAACAATATCTATTCATTGTTATTTTGCAAGTAAAAGCAAGTTTTTGCCAACATCTAGTTTATAATTCCCATCTTTTTTTTTTAAAAAAAAAAAAAAGATCTGATGATGACGCATCGTCTATCGTAGATTATAATGGTTTTGCATCTGATAGGACAATAGAATCATCACTTTAAACCATTGAACCTTTTAAACAGATCTATTGAGTTTCAATTTCTTTTTGAACAAAATGACCTCACTATGCGGCTTTAAATTGAACAATATTTAGAAATATACTATAGCAGTTAAAAAACCCTTCACAGCTGTTTAGACAAGAAATTTAAAAATTATGTTTTTAACAGAATGTTTTGAAAACTATAATTTACAACAAAGAGCAAAATAACAACTATCAACAGCATTTCAAATGGTAACCAGCCCTTCAAACTAAGCAAAAAGATGCACTTTATATGTGTTTTAGTCTAGCTCCATATTATGACACTTTTTATTTTTTTATTTTTTTCATTTCGTCTACATGAGATTTTCCATTGACCAAATAAGAAGGAAGGGTACTTTTATCATTATCTTCAAACAGCAACCAAGTTTTTTTAAACATAACATATATTTTCAAACTAACGTTCGATCTGGGTTTTGAAATGGAAAATAAATCTCTCAATCTACATAATTATTATAATCTACCCTTTTTTTTATCTTTAAAAACTTGCTGCTGGTGCTGTCAAAAGCCCATCAATTCTTGTTTTTATTATTTTTTTGATACCGTCACATTTGTATACCCAACTATTTCAAGATTTACTAGATTTGTCTAAATACCCAACTCTCCAATGTACTCCTTCTACAGGTATGCCTGTACACATCCCCAAGATCAACCAACAGTTTTTTGACGATATGGATATGAATTAGACATATCTCACCCCTTTGATATTCAGGGCTTTTCTCTTAAATCAGAAATCAATGCATCAGATCCTATAGGCTGTATACTTGCCCCAACACTGAATTCTATGCGCATAATATATTATGTATAGTATTTAAAGTAACGTTTTTTGCTTTTGTATATCGAAATAAAGGACCCTTTTTTTTTTTTTTTTTTTTTTTTTTTTTTTTTTTTTTTTTTTTTTTTTTGGGTAAAAATTTCCCTTTTTCAAAAGATTTGAAAAATCAAACAGTACATTGGTTAAAGATTATCAGTGCAAATAGAACATGATTATTTTTAAGTTTTTTTTTATTATAAGAAGTCGTTTATTTAATTTTTTTCTTAAAAAAAATTATAAAGATAAAAGCTTTTTAAACTGCATCGCTCTGCTTTTGTTTCTTACTTGGGGTCAGGAATTACATTGTAAAATGTTTGTGCTTGAATTGAAGCAAGCTCCTTTTCCCAGTACGTTGCGCTCCTTGCATTGTCTGTGCCAACAAGAACACCAGACCCCCACGCAGAGCCTGCTCTAGGCTCATCAGTGGCTTGTAATATTGATTGAGCATGTTTATATCCCAATGGAACGTACAAGAGCCCCAAATGGCATGCAATTGATAGCGCATTTATAATTGTAGATTCCTGGCCACCCCCTAAAGATGACGTTGATACAAATATCCCAACGTATTTACCATGTAATGATCCTCTGTAGAATAAAGGGTTGCCGCAAACCTCCCAGAAGTGGAGCCATTGAGGAGGGAAATCACCAAACCGTGACGGAATCCCCCATAAAAACCCATCGTACTGTTCCAATACTGTATATGTTTCAAGCAAAGGGTGCGCCTTTTTAGGTGCTGCAAAGACTTTTTCCAAAACATCTTCTGACAGGGTTTCTGGTAGTCTGTAAATGTCAACAATGCCGCCAACATCTTCAATGCTTGACTTCATGATTTCAGCAAGTTGTGCAACATGCCCATGGAGCGAATAATAAATGATACAAATCCTTTTCATTGTGTATTAGATGGTGTTGAAAATGATGATATACTCATTATAATATAAATTAATGAAAAAAAAATGAAATTTCGTTCTACAGAAAAAGATTTTATGTTGAATTAATCAAACCTATTTATAAAAAGAACTTTGGGAAAGTCCAATTGGTGTGAAGAATAAAAATTCCAAGCTAGTCTTTATAGTACCTAAAATTAATGCTGCTGTTTTTTTTCCTATTGTTGCAAATTGTTCAGCCTTACCATCGTCATTGTTTATTATTAAATCCTTTTCTTTTATCTTTTTCATCACTCAAAAAAAATTATGACCATTACACTTTTAATGTTGGATTCGATGATCGACTACAAAACTGATTTCTAGTATTACCAAGCAATCATTTTATAGCACTTTTAAGTATAAATAGTTCTTTTTTTTTTTCTTCTCTTCTTTCTCTTTTCTTTTACCTTCCACTTCTTTACCCAAAGTTCGTTCGCTTCTTCTTACTACCAACTTTTTTTTTATCTATATAGTAAAGCTTTATTCAAATCTCAGCTCTTTTAGTTTTCCTTTTTATTATTATTTATTCAATTACAAAAATGAAGTTTGCTAACATTGTTGGCTCGATTCTATCAGCCATCCCGTCAGTCTTGGGAGCTATCCATCCTATTGAAGTCAGAGGCCGCCACTTTTTTGATTCAATTACCAAACAGCCCGTATGTCGCTTTATGTTTATCCCTACTACAAAAAAAATTAACACTAACAATTTATTTCATTTAGTTTTTCCTTAAAGGTGTCGATTATCAGCCTGGCGGCTCTTCAGGATTTGGAGGGAACTTTGACCCATTGTCGGATGTCAACACTTGTGCCAGAGATATTTATCTCTTTCAACAACTTGGCGTCAATGTATACCTACAATAACAAATAAATCACATCTATGACAAATTTCTAACATGTTTTACAATTCCTTTTCTAGACTATTCGAGTTTATTCAGTTAATCCTGATTTGAACCATGACGAGTGTATGACTTTACTTGCGAACGCTGGCATTTACTTGGTACTTGATGTCAACTCCCCCATTCCTGGACAATCCCTGAATCGTTATGAACCCTGGTCTTCTTACACCCCAAGTTATGTTAACCATTACTTAAAAGTTGTACACCAATTCTCTGCTTACAACAATACGCTCGGCTTTTTCGCTGGAAATGAAGTTATTAATGATGAGATTTCTGCCAAGGAAAGCTCTCATTACATGAAGGCCATTACCCGTGACATTCATCAATACATGAGAAACAATTGTCCACGTCAGGTTCCTATTGGATACTCAGCTGCCGACGATTTGAGATTTAGAGTCAGTCTTGCCAAGTACATGGAGTGTGGTGACGACGATGTCTCTGTTGACTTTTATGGTGTCAACTCATATCAGTGGTGTGGTTATCAAACCTTTGAGACAAGTGGCTTTGACATTTTGGTCCGCGATTATGAGGACTATACAATTCCCTTGTTTTTATCTGAATATGGATGCAATGCTGTCATGCCTAGATTATTTCAAGAAGTTCAAGCAGTTTATTCCTTGAAAATGACAAATGTATTTTCTGGTGGTTTGATTTATGAGTATGCCCAAGAGCCCAACAATTATGGATTGGTTGATATTCATCAGAATGGCTCTGCCCAGATCATGGTTGACTACAACACATTGCAAGTTATCTACAACACGACAAAGGTATCTTATGATTTTTCCAAGGATATAGATGGCAATAGGCCTAAGCAATGCAAAAAGGCCTATCCCAATTTGAATGCTGCCAACCCCATTCCCGAATGTCCTGCTCCTGAGCTCATAAAGTCTGGTATTAAAGATGCAAAGTTTGGTTCCTATGTCGACGTTACGACAAACACTACACTATTTTCTATTTATACTGTTGAACAAAAGGAACTCGGTAACAAGATGATTTCAACGACAAACGATTGGAAGGCTCCTATTCAAGAGCAACTCCCATGGTTGGGCATGAACAAGTATGTTAATATCGAAGAGGGCGATAAGCCCAAGGATAACGGCATGCCAAATAAGCCCATGCTTGAAGACAAGCCTGGCGCAATAATTAAGTTTAAGGATCATGCAGATAACGAAGAAACGAGTGCTGGTAGTGATCCAATTTCTCGAGTAATTTCTGAAAAGATATCTAATGCAGGTATCAAGATGAGCAAGGAATCTACAGACAAAATTTCAAAATTAATTTTTGCAGGTGTTCTTATGGCACCATTGGTCATGTCTATGATACTCTATGTTGTTTATTAGTAAACAAATTATATCTTTTATGGTTGTTTTATTTTTTTTAAGTTGTAATTTTGAAAGTGTAAGAAAATAAATTTGTATGGTTTAATCAGGGTAACCTTTTGTAATTGGGCTGTTTTTACTGTTGTGCCAGTTTTGTTATCAGGGTCTCTTTTGAAAACAATACAAGCGTCAGTTCAACTTCATTCATCTTTGAAAAGATTTAGAAATAAAAACTTTAAATACCAATAGTGATAAACCTATTATTATTGTTAAAATAGAACAAGGTCTCAAAATCATAATATAATAATATTGTTTTTTTTTTAATAATCATGGAAATAAATACACAAGAATCAGACATGTCTGTCATATTAGTATCCTCAGGATATGATCAAACCATTAAATTCTGGGAAGCATTAAGTGGGATTTGTTCAAGAACTATACAAAATGCTGATGGCCAGGTTAATCGCATGGCAATTACTCCAGACAAGCGATTTCTAGCGGCAGCGGGGGTTCGAACAATTCGATTATACGACATTCGTTCCAACAACCCCAATCCAACAGTAGTATTTGAAGATCATACAGCCAACGTGACGGCTGTGGCGATTCAAGCAGATGGGAAATGGATGGCATCAAGTTCAGAAGATGGAACTGTCAAGGTGTGGGATATGAGAACGGGCCATGTGCAGCGCAACTACAGACACGAAAGCCCAGTAAATGACGTTGTGATCCATCCAAACCAGGGCGAGCTGATTTCATGTGACGACAACGGGTGTGTACGTGTATGGGATCTTGGAGAAGACAAATGCACACACCAACTGATACCAGAAGACGGTGTGCCAATACGGTCAGTGTCAGTGGCAAGTGATGGCACACTAATGGTAGCTGGTGATAATAAGGGCAATGTGTATGTATGGCGCCTTGTCAATACAAAGGATGCAACTGTGGTAGAGGCGGTTTCCAAGTTCAAAGCACACAATCAGTACATTACCAAAGTGCTGCTGTCGCCGGATGTTAAGCACCTAGCAACTTGCTCTGCGGACCATACAACACGTATCTGGGCAACAGAAGATGAATTTAATAAGGAAACAACCCTGAATGGTCATAAGCGCTGGGTTTGGGATTGTGCCTTTAGCGCCGACTCTGCATATTTAGTGACGGCATGTTCGGATCACTACGTCCGACTCTGGGAGTTATCTACTGGAGATGTCATTAGACAGTATGATGGCCATCATAAAGGCGCCATTTCAGTAGCGCTTAACGATGTATGATCTGATCTTGTTTTCCCCCTTGCTTATAGAATTATATTTGTATTATAATGATTATGTTTATTTATTTTTGCACAGTAAGAGAGCTGAGTAAAGATTGAAAAATATATATATTATCTAAAGTATATAATACGATATTTCGTCCTCGAATGGTCGTATTTTTTTTTTTCTGTCGGTTGGTGGATGTAACTGGAATTGTAATAAGAGTACCGTAGTAAGTAATTAATTACACGTGACTCTTGGCGTTACAGACTGAGCTTTTAGAACAGTCATATCCGATACAGAGAAATGGCAGGAAATTGATAAAGGCTCCGGAAAACTCCCGAGTTACAAAACATTTGCTGATCTATTGGTATCTACTTGTTTTATATATTTAGATATGATACGAGTTGAAAAAAAGACGTTATTTTGATGTGTCTGAAAACTTTATAAGAATATCATCATGATACTAATAGTCATTAAATTTGTTACTGAAAGTAAAAACAACCATTTAATTCAGGTTGAATGAAGATATTTCTTTTTCTGATTTCATTGATACTATAAAGACTCTCTCTGCTTGAAAGCACCAAAACAATAAACCATACCCGTTGTTCCATCCATCCACCGTGTGCTGCCCATGCATATAGCCCTAACCCATAAATATCTTTCCCGCCAGAAACCCGAATCTTGTTCAGTCTCGGGATCATTGGCAGAGAGTTATTTATTTTTTTCCTTTTTTCTTTGGAATTTCTAAAATCCTATCAGAAATTCATGACATTTAATCAATTGTACTAAAATTCAAGTAATTGAAAATTTTTTTTCAGACAAATAAAAGCTCGTAGTTTACTGTATATAAGGATTAGCATATAGTTAAATATGTTATGGGCTTAATATGGTAGTAATAACAAAAACACGAATAGTAAAAAAAAAAAAAAGAAAAATTTAAAAGTAATCACCAAGGCTATCGGCACCAAACTCTTCCCTTATTTTTGATTTCCCGTTTGCCATTGAAATTTTTATAAATCTTTAAGATTTTTTCCGATTCTTCTTCTTGACTATCACAAATTCATCAAAATTAGCATTGGAGTACTGTTTTTTTAACTATTATTTTACTATCATCAGCAGGTGTTTTTTCATATCTAAAGTGCTTAGTTTGCTCATTATTTATTTAATACTTCAATAAGAACCCCATTGCGTATTCTCACAGTCCTCTGGTCTGATTTTTTTTATTTTTTTGAATCTCTCCTTGTTTTATATATCTTGTATACCTCTCTCTCCCCTTCTTTTTTTTTCCTATTCTTTTCAAATATTATCAACTAAATGCCTGAAGTTGACCAAGTCACTCACCGATTCAATATCGCGCCTCCTCCCTCATCATCCTCATCCTCCTCTTTTCAACCTTTAAATAAGCCATCTTCACCATATCCTCTACCAAAAATCAATATCGAACTACCTCCATTACCACAGTCTTTGAGTGTATCTCCTCGTCATTCGTCTGATGAAATGGGATTTCATTCATCAAATCAACATCTTCCAAGCCTACCGAATCAAATCATGCAGCAATCTGAATCACAAATGAATGCCCCCGCCTCTTCACCAGAAAAGCAACAATATCAACAACATTCAAAGATATCAATAGCTACCATTAATAACCCTTCATCCCCAGATAACGGGACATCCTCTCCATTATTAGACTCACCAAGCACCAATGACGCTGCAACTCCTCCTACTTATGGGGTTCCTTCATCTACCTCTTCGTCTTCTGCTCTTATACCGCAAGAGCCTGTATCTACAACAATAGCCCCAGTAGCGCCTACTAATACATCTATTACAACAGCATCAACAACCGCACCATCCACTCCTATAATTTCACCAAAGCCTCGTAATGCACATGGTAGTAGGCAAAGCGGATCCAGTTCTGCAAGATCATCTTGGGTTTGGAAATTTTTTATTCAGCTGCCTGAAACTCCCTTCAGAGTTCAGTGCCAATTTACTTTGCCAAACTCAGACACTATTTGCGGTGTCGTTTTAACACGCGACAAAACCGGGAGCACCGGTTCCATGTGCCGACATCTCAACAGAGTTCATCAACTCGTCCCCTCATCACCATTTCCAAACAATAGCAACTCTTCAGCAAACACAGCATCAAATAATCATGATCAACAATCGGCAACACCATCTACTTCTTCTAAAAAGGGTTCTTCTAAATCAGCCGATAATAAGCGGTCTTTTGACTCTACCTCTGAAAATCAGAATACAGACACTCCAAACAAACGTTTAAAATCCCCCACTTCTGCATCACCCTACCAACCCGAGGCTAGCAGTAGCAGCACCACTACAAAGTCGAAATCACGCGCAAAGTCGGGTTCAAAAGCACAAGCTTCGATTTCAACACCCGGTAATAATATTGCTAATGGCCACAATAGTACAACCGCCAGCACACCCACTACTGTAAAATCAAAAGACCCAACCTCTAAATTCACTACGGAATATATTTTAAACAACATTTTGCCTTATTTTATTGAAACTGGCATTGTATTTTATGAACCCGGGTTTCACAGATTCCAAGCACACTTGCTCTCTACTTTGTCCATTCCTGTTCTCCCTGTAGAGTTACAATCTTTTACCAATTTTTGCATCTATGCACAGGCAAGATACCAAAACGTTAGGCAGTCTATTCGTGATGAACTTAAAACTGCACGAGGCCTTATTTCTCTGTGCTGTGGTATTTGGAAGTCTGAGGGCAGTAACGCCACACCTTCAACTAAGCATATTGAACAAAACATGATTCTCATTATTTCTGCTAGATATGTGGACGACAATTGGACTTTGAGAAGACTGCTACTTAAAATGATACCCATCAGGTGGTATACCACGTCAGTAGTACGTCTGATTCAAGATACAGCCATTGATTTTGAGATTTCAGGTCGTATTTTTACTATTGGTATCGATGGCTCGCAGCACTTGCTCAACAAATCGGTCTACAAAAATAATCGATTCCAGCGTTTTATGGACAAGAAATTGTATCCAGACTCTTTGATACCCGTTAATTCGTTGTATCACGGTCTTGATGAAGAGCTGGGGCAATTACAGTTTGATTGCGGAGTCGACCGCCGCAACCTTGTTTTCCAGAGTCTTGTTGCCATTGTTTCAAAAGCCGTGGATGATTTTGTGTATGATCCGGAAAAGGATATCCTTCCAATAGTTATGGAGCTTGAGCGGGTTGCAGACGAACTAAGTGATGCATTGCCACTCCGCCAACAACTCGATAAAATCAACATCATCAGCGATGAGCCAAAGACTGGAGACGATGGAGCCAACTGTACAATCACAAAGTTTTCCAACAATGGGTCTGGAAGAAGAAAGAGTGAACGAAAGTCTACTAGATCTTATGATGACGAAGATGAAGATTACGATTATTTTATGAAACTTTACGATCCAGAAGGAGAATTTAATAATTGTAATAAGGATGATGATGACGAACTTGCTGGTTGGAGATCAGTTTACATTTTAATGAAGAATGCAGTAGCCAACTGGGACCAAGTTTCCAAGTACTGTGATTTCCAAGAAGCAGATGTTATTTTACTTAAGAGTATTGTTGAAATTTTGACACCAATCTTTACGACGATTTCTGATTTGCAAATCAGTTGCTATGACACCGCAGGTGTTACAGCATTTGCAATTGAGACTATGAACAAGAATGTTGCAGACATTATTACTAACCTAAAGAAGGAATACCCAGAAATCATTGTCAACAACGTTGCTATTGCAGAGTTGGCTGATAAGCTTGAAAAGACACAGCAAGATATTATTCAAAATAATTTGCTATTTAGATGCATTGAAGTAATGGATCCTAATTTCAAGCGTATCTATTGGCATGTTGACAGCAAGACTCAAAAGTCTATATCAGAAACATTGCGAAAGGGTGTTCTTTGGGTGAATGATAATAAACGTAAACGAAATCTTTTAGAATTACGAAAACAAAAGAACCAGCAAAATCAATCACAACAACAGAAACAGTCAGAAACAGTTAATAATGAAAATGTTGAAAATAACAATTTGAAACAAGATTTATTATTAGAAAGAGATGATGAAGAAAATGTCAAATGGAGTGATATCTTGCCATCATCAGTTGCTCTTGAAAAGAAAACCATCAAAGAAATTACTAAAACTAATACTGTTGAAGAAGAAGATGATGAGACGAATGAAGAGCCAGGGTTTTTCCGTAACCTTGTTTCTAAAGAAAAGCCAATGGATAGTGTTGAGCTTGAAATTTCAGAATACCTTTTACTTCATACTAGCAAAAAGTTTGTTGATCCATATCAATGGTGGAAGACTAAAGGACAGATTCAATTTCCACAGTTGAGCAAACTGGCGCTTACTTATTTGGCGATTGCTGGATGGAACACAGTTATACACAATCAGCAATTATATGAAGGGTCTGCCATTTTACCATGCACAAGAAGAAGAGGTCGACAGCAAGTTGTAGTAAGATCATATGAAAATAATAATAATAATTCATCAACATCAACAAGTAATGGTACAAATGGAGTAGCCGGAGGAGCAATGTTATTATCTCCGACAGTTAAGATTTCGGAACCGACTCCAGCTACAGTTGCCGGAGCCTTGATGAAGTTAAATAAAGAAGCACTTGCACAAGCACATCATCATCAACAAGGTTCCGATAACGGAGGATCAGAAAGTAATAATACTTTTAACAAAAGTAATAATAATCCGTTGTCACCTTCCTTATCACCAAACAATAACAATAATAATAAAGTTCGAAAAGAAGAAGTTACAGTTGATGGAAATCATAGTGTTACAGTTTTGGAAAGAATTCGACCAGAACAAGAAATGTGTTTGAGATATTGGAGTAGATATTATCGATGATTTTTTTTTTTCAAATTTTTTATTTTATTCCTTTTTTTTTTGTATTATGATAGAAGCATTTTATTTTATTTTATTTTTTTTTTATGTTTACAATTTTTTTTTAATGAGTTTAATGATTAATAGATACATAAGATCATTATGAATGATCATTTTTTGATGAATATTATTAAAAACCATTGAAAATATATCAGTAAAATCAAATCTAAAGTCATATATATGTCTTAAATAAGATATACTTTTGTACGGATAATTATTCTATTGCCATCAATCAATCAATTAAAATTTGATTTTTAAGCAGATAGTACCAAGTATTATGAAAAAAGAGGAATATGAACAACAAATCAAATATACTGCTGCATATCATCATCATCAAACATATGGCTTATAAATACATAAAATGCTTAAACAGAAAAAAGCATGATCTTTTTTTTTTCTGTATAGAAAGAAAAGAAATGAAAAAAAAGCAGCAAACTTAGATAAGAAAAAAAGTTTTTTTTTTTTCAACCTCCTTTTTGCCACTGGAATAAAAATATATGAAAAAAAAAAAAAGGAAGAATGGAAATAATGATAATGATAAAAAGAAAATACTTTTTGCTGCAAAAAACTAAAATTTTCAAAAAAAAAAAAAAAAAAAGGTTTTTTTAATAACCATGGATGTTTTTATTTTAAGTCCGACAACAAAACAATAAAAAAAAGAGGAGAAAAATAAATTATGATTTAAGATTTAGAATTTAAAATTTAGGTCCCAGTGATTACATAATCCGTCAAATCTTTCTTGTTTCGTTTGTTTTTACTGATTTTTTAGATCTATCAGACAACAACAAAAAAAAAAAAGCAAAACTTTGTCTACTATAGTTCTTTGTTTTTTTATATATAAATATTATTAAATACAATCGAAATAGTATAGGAAATACGAGGTAAAAAAATTAAAAAAAATATTTAATGCTTTGAAGATTTAATAATTTCTTTTCATCTTTTTGAAAATCTGAAATAAAACTTTAAAAGAAGTATTTTATAATTACAGATTGAAGAAAGGAGATATATAGAAATTTGGATGTATATACAGTTTGTTTGGTATCATAACCAATAAAATATCTTGATTCTTCTTGTTGTTGTTTATAAAAAAAAAAAAGCTTATCTAATTAGATTGATTTGTCGTCTTCTTTCTCTTTTTGAAAGAAAACCTATCACTCATTCATTGCTCAAAAGATAATGAAAAAAAAAATCATTTCATTGGAATATACATTTTGGGAGAGATTTGGCTATAAATGATGAGCCGTTCAATTGGTTTTTTGGTTTATTTTGATGATGATAAAAATACCAATGAATAGGTATATTTTGTATCGGGAGCAACATCAAAAGAGAGTAGGTAAAAATGAATGAATTATTTATCATCTGTTTTTGGTTAATCTAATGAAAAAAATGAATGGTTTACTTTGAATAAAATATTTGACAAATCATTCATCATCAACTCTTTTTGACACAAGCAAACAAAAATTTTGTTGAATGCCGAAAAAAAAAAAAAAAAAAAAACATTGTTTATCTGGTAATCATATAATATACACCGTAATTGGTATTTTATTTCAAAAAAAATCACCTTTTTAGTTATTTTATATTCCTTTTATCATAATATTACTAATTTTTGAATAATGGAAAAAAAATTATAGATATTTGATTTATGTCTACAACAAAATATGAATGAATGATATGTTGTTGTCAAGTATTATGTATATATGGTCACGGAGTATTATACTATTTGTTATAGAGACTTTTATACATTTATACATGTGAAGACAGCCAAAAAAAAAAAAAAATTCAACAAGAATAGAAAGGAATATAAAATAATAATAATAATAATAAATAAAAATGACAAATCTTTTACATTCTTTTTCTAAAAAGTAAAAGTAACTTTTTTAAACTGTCAATATAATGCGGAGTCAATCCCCGGATTGAATATTTTTGCTAGAGAAAAAAAAAATAAATAAAGGGTTAATTTTCAATAATAATGACATCTTATGTGTCCTAAAATTCAAAAGACTTTACAAAAAAATACAATTTATAAATATAAAAAGGAGTTTTTAATACTCTTTTGATAAATAGATGACTTTTTTTATTTCTTTTTTACAATTTTTGAATATGAAGTTATAACTTTAAAAACAAAATAGTTGGGGAAACTTTATAGACAAAAAAAGAAAGGCCTCCATTAAAACTAATCAAAAATGGCTATATATTTATTTATTTATTATTGATTTCAAATATATTTACATTTTGTTTTCATAAAAAGAAAAAGAAAGCGATCATTAGACGTAAATGGTTGATTGTTTTTTTTTTGTTTGGGGTTGGTTTTTTTTTTTTTTTATTTATTTATTGTTTATTTTATATATAGGGTTTTATTCGGTAAATGAGAGTTTTTGAACATGGGATTTGACTATTATATTATAGGAGAGGAGAAGGAGGAGAATTCTAATAATCATCATCTGTTTATTGTTTGTTCTGTTATATAAAAAAAAAGTAAAATTTTGTTGATTCATCCGAATTATTTTTTTTTTTCTTTTTTTCAAAGTATTAACAAAAAAAAAAAAAAATTCACTACTACCAATCAACCCAATACAATCTTTCTTTCTTTCTTTCTTTATCTTTTTCTTCCTCCTACTTATTTTCCTACCAATACTCACCTCTCTCTCTCTCTCTGCCCTATTAAATAAAATATCAAAGGATTCTTTCCTCTCTCCGAATCTTCTTTTCTTTTTATTTTTTTATTTTAAATATTAGACAATCCCCCTCCCTCCGACGATATCCAAAATAAAATCAAATCTTCATAATAGAATAACTCACAAATACACCTTATAGAATGTCGATATTACAATATGTCTAGTGATCCTTACTCTTCTTCTACTTCTTCAACTACAAATACAACTACACCTGACGAACCAAAACTGTCGGGCTCAAAAAAACAGCAACAACCTTTAAATATTAAAATATCAAAAAATGGTAAACCAGTAAGAGCAGTATCACGGCAAGCTTGTCTCAACTGTCGCGAAAAGAAAATAAAATGTGACGGTGTTAAAACCTGTAAAAATTGCAGCATAAATAAACTCAACTGTGTCTTTGTCAAATCTCACAGAGGTGGCCGAAGAAACCGAAAATTTAATAATAATGAAACTAACAACAACAGCACCTCAGACAAAAACAAGCAACAGCAACTGCCTAAACAATCTTTAAATCAATCAGATTCGTTTCAAAATCATTTTAATAATTCAAATTCTATAATACCTCCTCCCTCTTCGACTACTTCCTCCGGCATTAAACAACAGCCTCAACAAACTTCGGCTTTTGCAATTCAAAAATCTACCCATAATCCGGATCTTAATGGTGCTACTATACAATATCCTATTCAACAACAGCAACAACAGCAATCTTCGTGGCAAAATGGTGTTACGTTCCCTTTAAAATCAGAAACATCTCCTTTATCAGGTATTTTGCCTAATAATAATAATAATAACACTCAAGGATCAGGCCAGCCTCCGCCTTTAAACAATAACAGCGCCGCGTCTTCTGAACAGCCGCTTGAATCTTATAGACAACCATCTCAACACCAACAGCAACAACAACTTGTTACTTCAACATCTCCACAAGGTGTTTTCCCTACTACTGGTTATAGTTCGTCTTTCTTATTACCCTATCCTGTAAATCATTTTCATGAAAGACGTCGAGGTTCAATTAACCTGCCAATGCCCCTACGAAAAAAAGGCTCGTTACCCCCACTTTCAAATTCGCCTCCTAATACCTCATCATCTACTTTAGACTACAATGCACATCCATCTAATAATAACAGCATTAACAACTCTATTAGTTGTGCAGTAGCATCTGAATCGTCTTCAGAATCTTCTCCTCCTTCTTTTAAAGTATCAATTCATCAAAACTCTTCACCTTCTGTAGCACCAACAGTACCACTAATACAAAATTCACAAGTAGCGTCGGTACCACCAGTAGTTACTCCAGTACCACTGCCACCACCACCACCACCAACAACAACAGTAGCAACTTCTCATACTACCTTTAAATACTCTCAAAATATACCACCAATCACTAAACCTTGTTTAGAATCTTCCTCTCCAGACCCTATTACACCTTCTTCTTATGACTTACAGACTTCCGCCACAATACAACAAAAACCCGGAAAAGCCATTCCGCCTTCATATGTTCCAGTGGCTACCCATAATGTTGTCAACCACTCGGCTTATGGCCCCCATCAAGCTACTCACAGTCATAGTTTTCCAGGCTCAGATCCTACGGCTATTCCATTTCCCGCAGCCATGCCACACCCATTATCGATGGAACAGTCAATCCGAAAATTTGGATATCTAAAACCTATTACTGAAATTAGTAAAACTAGTCTTTGTATGTTTTGATTTTTTTTTTCAGATTATTGATGATTTATATCTACTAACACTTTATTATATTTAGACAACCTTGCAAACATTAATGACAGTTTGTTAGCTTCTTTAGATTTACCCTCGAAAGAAATCATCATACTACTAATAGATTTGTATTTTGAATACTTTCATGCAAATTACCCTTTTTTAGAGCCTAAATCTGTCTTTTTAAAAGTCACCGATGTTGTTACAGATTACCCTTTACTACATGCATTATTTTCAATCGGTTCTCGATTTCTTGTCACTGTCAACACAAACCTTTTGCCTGCACAATTTAAGCGCTCACCTCATTTGAAAGCTGCAGAGTATTGGATTGACCGATTTGAAAAACATGAAAATACTCTTGCCTCAAATCCCGTCATTCTCATCAAGTCGCTTCTCATCATGTCTATTTCAAACTGTTCAGCAAGAAGTCTTGCTAAATCTGTAGAATGCATCCTAGAGGCTTATAAAGTATCACATGATTTCCGCATTGAAAAAATGTTTTCGCAACGGTCATTTGAACTGCTCACTAGTATGGAAACAAAAGTCAACACTCCAGAGTATGATATTGCCAACCCCCTACATGCATGCAACAAGTACCTCCATTTGTTTAGAAGAGAAAGTCTTATTAGAACAATATGGAATCTATGGAGTGTTCGTATCCAGCTGGCTCTTCACAATGATTCCCCAGACCTGTTGCCTCCATTTGATGGCGACAACCGTCTCCCGATATCAGACAAATTTTTCACTGACGAAAACTTTACAGACTGGTACAATATTTCGTACTATGACTGGAGAGAACTTGAGGCTGACTTATTGCCCAGTCTTAATCCAAATGACAGAATCCCTGACTTTTACAAACTTTCTGGCGCAATGAAGCCTGAGGACCACGAAGACATTCCTGATAGAGAGTATGGTCTTTACTCAGACTGCAAGATGGCCATTTTATGCATTCACATTCTTTCTCTTTCATACAAACTGCGACAAGATCTCGACGATCGCAGTGCTAACCAATTAGACATTCGATTTCAAATGTTGTACAAAAAGTTGCCTCCTTTGGAACAGGCAGCCAAGATGGGGCCCAACTATGTCTTTGCTTATGCGTGTCTATTTTCCACTTTGCTTTTTCTACACCTTGATAAGATCAGTTCTCACATAGTTGTTACTTCTATTGACGGCTCAAGTATTGCTTCTACTTCTTTTATCTGTGCCTTTATGAAACGGTTTTATGATGAGGACGATGATCAAAGTCCAAGTGGGAAAGCAAAACGGGAACAGTTGTTTGACCACACTGTCCCCAAAATCCGAATCCGATCAAAAGAAGAGATTGACGAGATTTATTCGTCACAAGTGTCTATTTCTTTTGCGCGGTCGTATTTAATGTGCCAATGGGCAACACACTGCCTGTTCCAGATGTTGTTTTGTCTAGACGTTGACTACAAGTTTAATGAGCAAGAAAAAAACAAGCCTGCGGATTTCTATCAAACAGCAAGAGGAATCGAAGATGCTTGGCTGCATTTGTCACCCACGTTTCTCTATGTGGCTTACTATGGTCTTATAATGTTAACAACAGAAGTCGTTTTGCAGTCTGTTGCTTATGAAAAGTACTTTTTGTATACCAACATGTCTGCTGAATCCAAGTCCAAAACGGAAGAGCCTAAATTTGATGACGAAATCTTCAAAGCAAGATTCAAAAGGGAGCTTTTTGATGGAATGAGAGTAGTTCAAACAAGCAACTACTTTTTGTTTTTGGATTACATGGCATGTTGCTCGTTTTATGCGCGATGTCCTCCTTCAGTGTGGTCAGAGCAATTATTTTCCAAGATTGTTCACCAATTGCCCCAATCACTGTTTGTTCATACGAGTCAATACCGAGACAACAACTTGACCTTTACTGGAATTGCCAGCCAGTGGGTCCCCAAGTTGATTGCTGAAGTTGAACTTGATATTGGTCACCGTGTTACTCGATATGTTGGTCGTGTAGGATTCAAACAAATGATATACCCCAACTTGCCGCCTGGTTCAATCAATTTGAGAGATGTGACAAAGCAATACACTGATGAGGATGAAATCATGGCAGAAGTTAATAATGATACCGAACACTTGTTTACTGCTTCTAGAAAACGTCCAAGAGAAGAATCAGATACTAGTGTTGAAACTAATGTTGATTCTAGACAAGAATCTCCAGCTACTGCCACAACAATACTTTTAAAGAAAATAGGGCATGAAGATGATGATGATGATGATGATGATGATGATGATGATGGAAAAGAAAAAGAAGAGGACTGTGTAGATGGTGATTCTGAAAGTAGTAGTTCTTCTAATGATCAAATTGTTACAGATAAACAGTTGATTCGAAAGATTACTAGAAAGTCATCTAGTCCAGGATTTAAACGAATGCCACCTTATGTTGAATCTCCTACTTTTTCTACCAGTTCTTCTGTAGTATCTTCTAATAGTTTGACACTCAAACCAGAAACATTGGAACGATATGATCCTGTCGATACACTTTGTTTATTATCTATTACTTCTTCATCTCCTGATGAGCCACTGCCTCCAGGGACCACTAGCATGAGGCTGTTGCTTGGACACTATGGTCGATACGATCATTTGCTTTTCAAGTTTTGTGCACTTATCAAGCTTCAAGATGTGTTGGGCAAAAGTTGGACAATGGGGGCTCCATTTTTCGATTTCTCATTAAATTTGTCGTTGAAATTTGTTCAATTTTCTTGTGACATTTGTTGTAAACCTTTTCAAAATTGTCAATGTTGGGGGACAGAATTTAATATGAAGAAGAAGAAAAAAAAAAAGTCTTCTCATCCATCTTCTTCTTCTAAAAATAATGATGAAAAAGGAGAAAAAGAAGAAAAAGAAGATTCTTCTTTAAAAGAATAAAGAAAATATTTTTATTATTATGTATATTATTATTAATGAATTTTTGTTTTTTGTTTTTTATATTTATATTTGTAAAGTTTCTTTTTTTTTTTTTTTTAATTTACAAACAAATCTACTACTCTTGTAGCGTGATTTTAAAATTTCTCATTATACACATGGTACTTTCTTATGTAGGTTTATTTATTTATATATATACTATGTATACGATCGGAATAACTAACTTCCAAAAAATAATTATTAATTGAAAAAAAAAAAAAAGAACTCTCTTTTGATTATCTAATTAAAGAAGTTTTATATAATTGAAATCTCTCCTCTTTCCGTTTAACCTTTATTTATTTGATTGCTATTTATTTTTGATATGTAATAATAATAAGATAGAGAGAGGGGGAAATGTTTTGATATTATTATTATTATTATCTGGGGTAGAATGGAAAAGTCGGAGATATTGGTAAAGATGATGACGATATAAGAGAAGAGGCAGGGAGGGGGATTGATTGATTGATTGAGTAATAAAACAAAACCAGTCAGATTTTTGGTTTGAGCCGCACTTGATAGATGGATGAAAATTCCGAATATTTAGTATACATATCAATCAAAACTACTATGTAAAAATTATAATAGGCATTCGGTTTCGAAAAACATGGTTTGTGCGGCTCAACCTGTATAGTATTTCAGTTTACACAACAATTACTACTACAATTACTACTATTACTACTACAACAACCAAGAATTTAAAAAACTACCCCCACATTAACTATATTTTTTTCCATCCTTCTTTTCTTCTTCTTCTTCTTCCGTCCCTTATTCAAAATCACAAGTCAATTGGTACGTATTGTAACTGAGTTACAATAAAAACTTAATCAATCAATTGATAATATAAAACTGATCATGAGTTAATAAAATAAATGAATGGTATCTACGGCAGGTAAAGTAAAAGTATCATTATACCCCCTCTTATAATAATAATAATAATAATAATAATGAAACAAGGTACAAAAAAGTAAAGACAAAGTTTGTGATTGCTTTGCTCTTATAAGATTTTCCTTCTTCTCACTATTTCTCCACACATTCATTATTGAAAAATTTCAAAATATTGCGACGGCAGCAGTTTTTTATAATCGGAACATGAATTCAAAATCAATTTTTTCCCTTTTTTTACAACATTTTCTAAAAAATCCAAAGTATAAATAATTGGTCATATTCCCATTAATTTTGAATATTTTTTCTCTTCTTTTTTCATTATCAAATATCCTCTTTTCTTCTCTTTCTTTCTTATCTTCATACCAATAATTCCCTTTTCTTTTTCAAGAAGCAAACAACAACACACACTTTTTTTTTTATAAAAACAAAAAATGGCTAAAATCCTTCTCGTACTTTATTCTGCTGGCTCTCATGCTGAAGATGAACCACAACTCTTGGGTTGCACTGAAAACGCTTTAGGAATTCAAGACTGGCTTGAATCTCAAGGCCATGAACTCATCATCACTTCTTTCAAAGACGGCCCTGAATTTGAAGCTCTTCTCTCCGACGTTGAGATCATCATCACTACACCCTTCCACCCTGCCTACTTGACTCGTGAACGTCTTCTCAAGGCCAAGAAACTCAAGCTCTGTGTCACTGCCGGTGTTGGCTCTGACCACGTCGACCTCGCAACCGCCAACGAACTCAAGATTGGTGTTCTTGAGGTCACTGGCTCAAACGTTGTTTCTGTCGCTGAACATGCTGTCATGACTATGCTTGTGCTTGTACGCAACTTTGTGCCTGCCCACGACCAGATCCGTAATGGCGAGTGGGACGTTGCCGGAGTTGCCAAGGACTCTTATGACATTGAAGGCAAGGTCATTGCCACTGTTGGTGTTGGCCGTATTGGTTCCCGAATCTTGGAGCGTCTCAAACCATTCAACCCCAAGGAGCTGTTGTACTACGACTACCAGCCTCTTTCCAAGGAGCAGGAGGAAAAGATTGGATGCCGCCGCGTTACTGATTTGGAAGAAATGCTTGGCCAGGCTGATATTGTGACAATCAACTGCCCACTTCATGAGTCAACAAGAGGGTTGTTCAACAAGAAGTTGATTTCAAAGATGAAGCGTGGTGCCTGGCTTGTTAATACTGCTAGAGGTGCAATCTGTGTCAAGGAGGATGTTGCAGAGGCACTCAAGAGCGGTCAGTTGAGAGGGTATGGTGGTGATGTGTGGTTCCCACAACCAGCACCAGCAGACCATCCTTGGAGAACAATGACCAACAAGTATGGATTTGGTAATGCCATGGTTCCACACATGTCTGGTACTACTTTGGATGCTCAGCAACGATATGCAACAGGTGTCAAGAATATTTTGGAGTCGTACTTTTCTGGTAAGAAGGATTATAGACCTCAAGATGTTATTGTTATTGATGGTCATTATGCCTCTCGTTCATATGGTGATGATAAGAAGGTTCATCAATAAGTGTTTTTTTTTTTTATAATTAAACCTTAGTATGATATAAATACAAATATATATATAACCATGTAGGTTGTGATATTATGAATAATGGAAATACAATACCATCAAGGTATCTAAAATGAAATTTGATTAAAAGAGATGATAATTAAACATGGTTTGTCCAAGATATTGGTATTTTTGTTCAAGACTTGTATTTATTATTAACATTACTTGGTATATATAATAATAGTACTCAACAGTTTTTATCTTTTAAAAAGAATGGTATAATCATTATGATAAAGGGTATCATCATTATTATTGAAGGTATCACTATTGAATATATTGAAAGAACTAAAAAAACCAGCAAAAAAAAAATTTTTGTTTGTTTAATTATAAAAAGTGTTACCCTATTTCTACTTTATTTTTGCTTTAAAAAAATGAAATCTTGGTTATTACAATAAAAAGTTGAAAATAAAGAAACAATTAACGAGCAATGTAAATTATAAATGTTTCAAGAAAATTCTATAGTTGAAAAACATTTCAAACAAAAGTTATTATTGATTGCTAATATATTCAAAAGTTTTATTTTTTTTTTGAGTGATATATATATTATTGACTATAGATCTATATATAGTATTATATAATAGTAATCACTCACAACAACAACAGTGATTTTTTTTTTTTTTTTTGAAAGTTTTACTTGATATATTATACAAAATTGAAATTGAATAAATATACTTTTGCTAAAACACTAATTACTATCAATACCAACAGTCATATTTGAAATTACTGAAATAGCAATAAAAACAAGAAAAACAATAATGTTAATAAGAATAATAAAGAAGATCATCATTATAGAGTAATAACCATCTCTCTGCTAATGACGTAAAATAATTTAAAAAAAAAAAAAAAGTCACCCATCTCTTAAATACAAATTAAACAAAAAGAATTGATGATTCAAAGATTCAAAGGTTTTTTTTCCTTGTTTTGAAATGATAGATGAGATGGCATTTAAACGATTTGATATATAGAGATATATCTATATGGGAAGAAAAAAAAAACAATTTGTAAAAGGAATGATTTTATTTGTTTGGTTTGTATTTATTATTATTTTAAAGAATATATATTTTTCTAGAATATGGCGTGTTTAGTTTGGACAATGCGGTATTCTGATCCATTCACTCTCAATATATCAACCATCATCATCATCATCGTTATAAACTCTTGTTGATTTTTTGAAAAATATACATGAAAACTTTATTGATTTATGTTATATATCCAATTTGAATATATATATGGAAATAATTTTATTACCATTTCAGGCAAAATAAGAAGAAGAAGAAGAAATAAGAAAGCAAATGAATAATAGTATATAAATTTTGTTTTCTTACTTTATGTTTGATTAAAATAAAGAAGAGTATGAATTACAATATTAAAAAAAATGGCTGTACTCATTCATACTCAATTTAGAAATAAAAAAAGGGGGGTTTGACGGAATAAAAAAGAAAAAAAAGGGTTCCGAGAAATCTTACGAGAGCACGCGCAGAAAAAGAAACATTTTGTATATTTAATGCAAAGTACCCAGATTGGATGGTGTTTGAAAGAAGAAAGGTTTTCAATCAATGAGTGTTTTTTTTTTTTTTACCAAATAAGTTATATTGACCTGATAATAATAATAAACTTTTTTGTTGTATGTAGAAACAGTTTATGTGCAACATTTATAACAATGATTTTGTTGTTTCTCTTGTTTCTTGTCCTTTCTTATAATCTCCACATATGTATTTTACTCTTGAAAAGTTTTTTTTTAACTTTTTTGGTTGATCATTGGTAGTAGAACACCCTTTTTTTTGTTTTCGTTTCTCTCTCTCAAAATGGATATTTTTTTTTTTTTTGAAAATTTTTCATTCAATATTTCTAGTTAATTAAATTCTTATTTTCATTCTTCTTTTTTTGTTTGTTTGTTTATTTTTTGGTTATATTGATAATGAAGGATATATTAGTAAAATAAATAAAAGTTTTCTAAATGTATATAAAAGACTGTTTAAATGGTATAATAAATATGGTAATAAATATGATATGAACCATCATAATATGTTTCTTTAGATTTTCTTCATTTGGTTACTCAATTTGCAAAACAAAAAGTGCTCTTTTGAAAGCAATAAGAAACAAACGAAAAAAAGTCATGTGGTGGGTGAATGATACATTTTCATCATAAAAAAATTTTCATATCGTCATGATGGACTTTCCTAATTTTTTTTTTGTTTTTTGATCTTCATAGTATTCAAAAAACAATAAATGTAAGTAAGATGATTTTTTTTTTGCTTTGAAAATATATAAAATGTGCGTCACTTTATTTTTTTGTAAACCAAAAAAAAAAATGATTCAATAAACCTGATAAAGCATCATCAACTAGTCATGCCATCATCATATGTGTGAAATTTTTGTATAGCATATTTATACCTAGTTTTTCTTTTTTTATTCTTTTCTTTCTTCTAAAAGGTATTTATTTATTGTATCATAGAGATTTGAGATATTTTTTAATGAGTCAATAAATGTTTTATTTCTTTTTCTTTTTTTTTTAAAAAAAAAAAGAGATTTTTAAATTCCTTTTTCAACGGTTTTTTTCCGTTTTGTACATGGTATGCGTATATATGTTCTGATCGTATTGATAGTAAAAGAAAAAAATCGTTTGATGATTACTTTTTGTTGTCATTCAAATAGGAAACTTTGAAAAGTCATCTATTGTAAAAAAAAAGAGTGAAAGAAAACAAATGACACAATCTTTAAAAGATTTTTTTGATAAGACACATTTTATTTTACTCAGGTTTATATATTCAGGGGGGTGGAATAAGAAGAAGGTAAAAAAAAAAAGACCATAATCGTCTTTTCATATATATATATAACTGAATAAATAATGGGATGTATCGTTTGGTGGTAATGTATGATGATGATGAGATTATGTACCCTCGGTTTAGTCAGCAGATGAAATATGATGGTGCAACTGGTACAACTGATACAACTGGTGTGCACCACTCTTTTTTAATGGTGCACCAGTTGCACCTTTTTTTTCATAATTTTGCACCAGCATATTATACTTCCCAATTGGGAAATCTTCCTTTAAAAACCAATCTATGAGCAAAAAAAAAAAAAAAAAAAAAAAAAAGATATTACAAAAATTTTGTTACTTCATAAAAAAAAAAACATGGCTGAAACGACTTGTTTAAGCCCCCCGTTGTCGGAAACGGGTAGTAATAAATTTTTGATCTTTTGATAACAAAAAAAAAGACATCACACATCACTTCCCCCGCATTTGTATTAATAACTGATTGATAGTAGTAGTAAATATGAATGAATGAGTGATTCTACTCCTCCTCCTTTCTACATTTTGATCTTGGTTTTATTTACTTCTCCGCATTTTATATAATTTTTTTGGTTGCCATTTCATGTATATATAAAAAAAGTAAATATTGGACACTAATATGTCTTGACAGTATATATATAGTGGAGGTTTAAAAGTGTGTGTGTGAATGAAAAGAACTAAAATAAAACTTGTTTATAAATATTTGAAAGACGCAAAAAAGAGTGTGCGCACACTCCCCATTTATACTTTGACTATTGTCAAAATAATAATAATACTGGATTAACAAAATAACTCTTGTTTAATTTACTGATAAGTATCAAAAAAAAAGAACATTTATATTAATAAAAATCATTGAATCTAGAAAGTAAAAATAAAAAACGAGGGAATTATGAAAAAAATCTGTTTGGGAAACTCGACCTTCTTTTTCTTCTTTGTATACAAAAACCACACATGATAACAACAATGCTATATCAATCTATCTCAGACTGTATTAAAATAAGATAAGTAAATAAACAAACAATTACTCCGCATTAAAAAAGATATCAAAAGATAAGAGAGATAAGTTTTATATTGAAGCAAAAAGCTCTGTTTGTGCTATTCATTTTCCAAATTGAGAAGGTTGAAACTCACGTGAAGATAAACCATACGCACGGCTAGATTAAAGTTTTGTGGAGTAAAAAAAAAAAAAAAAAGGGGAATGCGATGGCCATCGTCATTTAAAAGAAGAAGATGCTAATATATATTTAATACTTTCGAATGACCTTATGATGATTGATTATTCAATCTATCTATCTATATCTAGTCTGTTTCTTTTATATGATAGCAAATATTAATGATCAAATCTAATCTTTAAATGACGTTATCAAGCTTTTGTTCTTAATATTTGATAATGATGATATCATATCTTTGAATAAATTAAAAACAATCATCTGCCTTCTCTTTTTTTTTGTTTTTATCTTATCCAAGATATTTGAATTGAATAGACTAACAAATATATCTTTTATTACTTATTATAACATTATCTCATTTCTTAATACTAAAGATAATATATATATATTTTTTAAGTAGAAGAGTTGTAGATAGGTCTATACTGGAGGATGTTTATAAAAAAATCATACACTCTTTTTATAATAGCTGATTTAATTAATCTCATCGCGTCTTAAGCACATGAAACATTATGAAAAAATATAGACCGCCATTCAAAAGATTCTAATATATACACAGAAGCAGTACAAGATATTGCTTTTAGTATAGATTGCAAAAAAAAAAAAAAAAAGAAGGAGGAAAGGTTGTTTTTTTTATTTACCAAGATAAAAAGCGCTAAGAATAAAACACTTGAATGCTCAATATTTATTTCTATTAGTTGAGAAATTTTAAACATGAGTATCAAAATACAAGCTTTGATTGAGCAATAAGGAGATTATTTCTAGTTACTACTTGGTCTGGTTACTACTACTGGTTAATACAAAAAAACCTGGTGATTTTTTCTTTAACAAAAATTTTTTTTAACCTTCGAAAAGAATTTTTTTTTTTTTAGACAAATGTTTCAATCAATCATTTTATACCCTCTCAAAATAAAACGAGGCTCGTCTTTTATTTTTCAATTTGAAATTAATCTTTTTTTTTTTCATTCCCCTCCTCTCATATAATATCAAATGTTTTCTTTAATGGAAATGTAAAAAAAAAATTTCAAAATGGACTGAGAAAATCCGAAATTGTTCATCATCGAAATTAACAATGCAATTAGAATAATATTCATTATATATATTTGTTGAAATAATATTTTTTTTTTTTTTTCAAAGTAGATAGTTTAAAAAAAATTTATTATCGCTTAATTTATTATCAAAACAGTTCAAAAGTAGTTATTGAAAATCATTAGATAATTATTTTTTTTATCATTCTCCGAGTCTCTCTCTCTCTCTGCCTAAATTCAAGTTTCATAATAAAACACTACATGTGCTCCTTTTTTGTATAGTAGTAGTAGTAATAACAATAATAATGATATGATTATAATTGTTATCTGATAACATCATCCTTTTCTCATTCCTCTTCTTTTTAGATAATAACAATAAAAACAGTTCATAATGAGAGAAAAAAACAATAATGAAATAATTGTATTTGTTTTCTAAATTTGATTGGTTAAAGAATTATATATAAAGTTCAAAACCTCTTTAAAAGAGAGAGTGGACCAGTATTAATTAGTATATATTTCTTTGGAGGGCCATATAAAACAATTTGACGGTAATAGAAATAACAGTTTTATTGAATTATTCTTTTATTACTTATTTTGTATATTCATATTTATAAATACCAATGATGAATATATGGTTGTAATATTCCGGATTGTTATAACGCTTTATCGTTATCTTTAGGTATTTGAAAAAATCTTTGCTATGAAATAAAACTGTTGCTGATTTTATTAGTACTATATGAATTTTAGTTTGGTCCTTTTTTTTTCTGTAGATATATATTGCTCAATACAATAATAAAGCACATATCATTATGATAATTTGAAAAAGAGTTGCTGCTGCTTCATTCTTCATCATCCTTTTTTTTTTTTTACATACAAAAAAAAGAGTATTAATTGAACTTTTATGATGCATAGATTAATAAATTATCATCTTATATATAATTCATGACCTCTTTTTTTTTTTTGATTATTATTATTATTTTGTAAACAATGAAGAGTTAAAGGTGAAACCATGATAGAGAAAGAAATTTTACTTTGCTTGCGTCTTCAATTACTGTTCTCTCTCTCTCTCTCTCTTTCTCCAATCAGTTACAACATGTTTAACCTAAATTTGTGCCAGCAAACGAAAATTTAAAAGTCTAGATTTTCTTTTTTTTTTTCGTAATGCGGTAAGTGATCATCTCAACACATGTTTTATATTTGTATAGTAAATTAAATCAAAAAAGAGAGAGAGAAAGAAAGAGAGATGTTGGTACCTTTTTTTTTAATAAATCTTTCAACGGTATTATTATAAATTCATAGATGTGTGTGCCTTTTTTCTAACTTGTACCTTTCTATATATATTTTCTTAGCAATATCTAAATTTCCCTTTTACTTTTTTGTATCATTTATTTCTCCGTAACTTTTTCTAACGTAAGATGAAAATGAATTGAAAATAAAAATAGAATTTCATAGATTTCTTCTTTCAACAGTAGGTTATCTTGTGGTTATTTTTCCAAAGCCTTCTTTTCCAATGTCTTCTTTATTACCAAATATAGACAATTAGTAGTAGGTGATTGAAGTAAAAAAGCGCAATAATGAATAATAAAAAACCCTGAATTATGATGTTGATGGGTTGATGGGTCATCATACTCTATTATTATTATTGTATATAACCAAGGAAACCAGTTATATAAAACTTTAGGCAAGTTTGACAGTAGACAGCAAAGTATCAGAATAAATGGAATAGTAAAGAAAAAAAATTTTTTGTTGTATAGAGAGGTTAATAACCTACCTCCCCAGTGAGAGAATGCGCGCACAGGAAATAATGACCCTCTTTTTCCTCCAAAATAACTTACATCACATACACACTTTTCAACAGGTACGTTATTAAGAACAAGATATATTAAAAGAGGAGAATAGAAAGAAAATCTTTTCAATTGAATAAAAAAAAATTTCTTCATGGGTATATCATTTCCTTTTAGAATATATTGTCCACCATATTTGAAAGGGTTTTTTTTTTTTTTTTGTTCTTTACTATTATTATAATATCTGAATTTCTGTAATATACGTAATAAAATTTTATTACTCATCCTGTTTACAAATAAAAACAACTCAGTGTTTTCTCTCTTTGATTGAATCAGGGCGCAATAAAAAATACGTATATATACCAGTTTTTTTTTTTTACTTCTATGTAAAGAATAATGGAAAAATACGCAATAGAATACCAATTGACTTTTTTTTTTAGTATTTCTTATTTTCAGACATGATATACAGTTTATGACTATACCATCTAGAATAAAGGATTATTTTTATAACATGATTCAAGGTTCTAGATATATATCATTCAAAAAGAAAACTATACGCACTTTTTTTTTAAAAAAAATATTTAGTTTATTGTAATAATATACACTCGAATGAGTTCTTTTATAAGTCTGAATCGAATATATCTCCACTTACTTTCATCTTCTCTTTGAATCAAGAGACAAAGATACATGATCTTGCTCAACGCAGTGTCCACACAACTCTTTCTTTTATTATTAATATTATTATTGTTTATAAAAGAAGAGAAGCACAATAACTAAAAAAAAAAAAAATAGGGAAACTAAAGGCTTATTTGTCTCCAAATTATAATTAGATTGTTAATATATATATAATCAACAAGAGAAAAAAGGCGGGTAGAAAAATTGAATCATTACATTGTAATATTAAACTTTATTCATTATGAAAAAACCTTTAAAGATGAAAAAAAATTTCAAGTTTTGATTCAATGATGATGATGAATAATATAATCCACAATTGATATTCATTTATTAAAGTCAAGTATGAAAAAAAAAGATCAAGACAATGATTAGCATATTATTGTATTTAACGGAATATGAGTAATGTCAAAAGTAACAATAGTAATACAAATAAAAAAAATCCTTTTTTTTTAATTTCAGATCTTCTGTACTTGAATCAAGATGGAAGAAAGCATCATAAAGGAAATTTTTTAAGGTTGTTTAGTATTTTTGAAATGAACCCAAAATTGTTACAATCTCACATAAAATATACATAATATACAAAAAAAAAGGACTGTCTTTAGGAATTATATATTCAAGAAAGAAACAAAATGGAGATATATTTATAATAATAAAAAGAGGATGAGTACAAAAAGTAAGAAAAGTTTACTTGAGATAATTTAAGGGTCTTCTTTCTTAATATTATAATAATAATGTAGGAAAAAAAACAAGAATCTTAGTAAAAAAATACTTGATCTATAAACGTTTCTTTTATAAATAGTAAAAATAACTAAGTATATACTAAATTTGATAAGTTGATTTTTCTTTCTTTTTCAAAACCATGAAATATTCAATTGAGTAAATAAAAAATCAAGAAAAAAAAAAGTGGTACCTCGTATGATTTAGTTTGAACAAAACAAAAAAACTATTTTAAGATGATCAATTTTTTTTGAATTATATAAAAAAATGAGTATAGTTTTAAAAATATAACCTTTCTAGTTATAGAATTAAAATAGTATACAAGACATTCCAAAAATATCTAATTGTTTTCAATTGTACAACGTGTTTATAAGAATTTTTCATCAAGGTTCTCTCAAATGTTTGTTTTTTTTTTTAAAAAAAAAACTAATTAATAAATTGGAAAAAAAAATATCAATATAAAACTATTGACAAAGAGATTTTCATATAAAGTACAAAAAGAGAGATTGAAGAAATTTATTAAGAATATATATGAAGATGATGAAAAATTAACGGTTTTTTTTTTTTTTTTCCCATTCCCCTATTTGTATAATATAGAATGACAAAAAGTGTGAAATATTGCGTGTTACAGAATGTGTTACAGTATTTATGACAGAATCAAACTCCACTTTGTTTGTTCGAGATTATTTTTTTTCTCCATCGAACCGTGAACGGGGAAATTTCCAAGGAACCGAAAAAACCACGCAATCAACCATACGAAGAATTTATATAGATATAGAGATAAAACTATAATGAGTGGGGTTCTTGATCAATTGAAATGTAATAGTTTTGTAATAAACCAAGTAATATTTTATTTTTTTTCACTTTTACTAAACTTTAGTTGAAATCTTTTTTTTCAAAAATCGACGGTGTATGGTATGGGAGACTTTTGAAAAATATATCACAATTGATATATTGATTGATTCAAAGACCTAAATACCAAAACAAAGACTTATTAGTGTTTGGAATATCACTTATTACTACTATTATTCTTCCATATTGAAAACTTTTCAACTATAGATTTTTATAGGCCTTTTTTTTTTTTTATAAATTCTTTTTAGGATAATAAAATCGTGCTGATTATATGAATTTTTGTTGGTAAGCTTACTTTTTGAAAGAAGGAGTCAGCAAAAATGAAATTTTTATACTCGATTTCTTGTAGGAAACATTTTGATCAAATATATCCTTTGTGTATCAATAATTGATTGATCTAAAAGCATCAATCATTCAAAGTAAATTTTAATCAAAAAGAAAAGAAGAGTTATCAATTCTACCGATCATTATCATTATTATTATTGGTTTCTGTCTCTCCTTCTTTAAACGTGTGAATTAATAATAATATCCTGGATTAGAAAGTATAGTCTCTTTTTTCCAAATATTTCTTTTGACAAAAAATATTAGATATTCTATATATATATATATATATGAAATTAGAAAAAAATACTAATGTAGTTAGTTAAAAGATAAACAAAAGTATACGCATTCTCTCTTTTTTATATTTATATTATAAAACCTTGAATTATTATTATTATTATTAAAAATTATTCCGCTCAATTCCTTTTTATTTTGCATAATTTTCAAGATATCATTGAGTAAATCCAAAGAGTGCGTATCTTTTTTTTTCAATATACAAGAGATACGTTGTTGTTATCTTATCTTTTGAAAAAATAAATATTATTATGGTAGTTGATTGATGCTGCTGCAAAACAAAAAAAAAAAAATTTTATACTGAGACCATAAAATTTTGCTGCCAGAATTATTATCGTATCTCTAATCAAAACTTGAAAAAAAAAAAAATAAACTGCCTCAATGTAAACAAACGAGAAAAAAAAAAAGATTTTCTTGTTTTTAGGTTTTTTTTTTTTTTGGGTTTATAAGTAGTGTAAAGGTTTCTTATTGTTGATGGATACAAATATATTTGTTGAAGGAGTTTGTCCGCCTGTAGAAACAAGCACGCGTCAAAGTCAATGGACAGTCAACAGTCTTTAAGCTAATATTTACTACACACATGGGCATAATTAGCTGCCATTATTGAAAGTACTGAAAGTATGGGTTAATAAACAACGAGGATCCACAGCCAAAACATGTGTGTGTATTGACAATTTGTAATGACACATTCTGTCATACAATCATGACACCACCTCTACTAGGCTGTGTGTATGTGTTGTGTACTATGCCAAAAAAAAAAAAAGACCTCTTCTCATAACAACTAATAGTTTTAGCATGTTTATCAAAAATATGACGACAATCTAATACATTTTTTTCAAATCAATCAAATCATTAATGTTGTAGAAATATATTATAACCTTAGAGGTATTTTTTTTATATATCTTTCATAATATGAATAAACTATTCAATAATTCAAATTCAAAAAATAAAATTTTTGACATATATACTACCAAGGTAAGTGTGAGAGATGAGAGGTTTTTTTTTTTTGTTAATATAGTATAGAAATCTTAGGAAAAAAAAAAAGGTACTAAATTAGGTGTGGTACAAAACAAGCCACCACGAGCCTAAATTGGGGGAAAAGAAAAATAAAAAAAACGTCATTATGAGAAAATTACTGTTATGTTTTTGTTAAGATGAGTAAGAGGGGGGGGATAGTGTCATCAGAGTATATTTGTTTTTTGCTAAGATTTATAAACAAATTGCGATTTGTCACGTTTTTTCGTACAAATTATAATAATAAATGTCCATTATTAATAAATGTAATAAGAGTCATCTATTAATATGACTAATAGTAATAATAGTGCAAGTTTAACAGAAAAATTTTTTTTATTTTATTTTATGACTGATTTTTTTCTCTCTTAATCGTCATAGTAACAGGGAAAGATTTTTCCTTCTCGTTCTTACCCCCTCCTCCTCCTCTTCCTCCTCCTCAACCTACCCAACTATAAAAAAAAAAAGATATATATATAGGTTCAATTTCCCAGAATTTTGAATCCTTTTTTTTTTCTTTCTTTTCTCTTCTCTCTTTTTATATTTGCATCATCACAAATTATTTATTTATTTATTAATATCAACAAAGATTTAATATTTATTAACAAGATCAATTATCTTCCTCTGCATTCAAATTATCTTGTTTTTTTATTATTATCAACAGTTATCACCATAGCCCTTTTTTTTAAATCAATCAATACATACAATAATAATCAACAATGTGGGCTCACGATTTTTGCACAGTTTGCGATAAACAATGCGCACCAGGTTCTATGTACTGCTCAGATTCTTGCAAAATGAGCGAACTTAGCCAATCTTCTGAAATCTCCTCCAGCTCTGGAAATGTCTACTCTTCACTCTACACAACCAGCAGACATCAAAGCCTACGGAGTCCATTAGCTCTCTGCGAAGGTCCAAATTGCACTAGCACCAATTGCATTTGCGGAGCAGCTGTCTTTTTTGAAGATGAGGGAGTTTTTGATCTCGAAGATGTAAAGAAGCCAACTAATACTACAGATGTTAAGAATAATGACAGTCTGTTTATCCCAAGAAACGTTCACCAATCTACTATGAAGGCATATCAACAAGAAGAAGAACCACAAGATTATTTCAATTACAAGTTTAGCAATCCATATTATAGCCCCAACCCAATGACTCCAGAACTTAGTCCAACATTGAGTGCTTGCTCAACATCTCCTTTATCAATCCAAAATGAAAACTTTTTATATGCACCAAAGAGTAACTTTACTACAAGTAAAACTAGAATTGATTACTCTCCATTACTTGCTGCTCAACAAAAACAACCAACAAAACAAGATTCATCAATTAGATTGATACCGGATAATGCAATCATTCATACACCTTCATCATTTGCCAATACTTCTGTTAATTATAGAAGATGGTTATCTTCATAAACAACTACAAAAAAAACCAAAAAAAAAAAAACCAAAAGTGCAAACCACCAAAAATATGACCTCAAAAAAAAAATTATTATTATTATTTATATAAACTAATAAAAAGTTGTTAATGATTGTCTTTTATTTATTTATTTATTTTTTTTTTTCATCATCACTTATATAATTATATATATATACACACGACTATAGAGTTTTTTTACTACAAAAATATAATATTTATACAAAGTTTTGAAATTTTTTTTGATTTTATACACGTTTTAAGAACATTTCGGAGAGAAACTGTTGTTTTTGGATTAGACCAGGAGAGTTTGTTTTTATTAGTCTTGTGTATATTTTCATAGAGATTTGAAAGCAAAGTGTAAGCAAAGTGTTATTGTTTCTTTTTTTTTTTGGTCTAAACTCTGTTTTTTTTTTTTGACTAAGAAAATAAATCTAATTAAAATCTTTAATCAGACCATTTAAAACAATGATCGAGAAGATTTTTTTGAAAGAGGCAAAATCAATGTTTTTTTTTTTTTCAAAGTAATTAGAAAAAGAAGAATTTGAAAATCAATTAATGGATCAACAGTAAGGAAAAAAACACGATAGTTTATATCGTATTTGTTTGTATTTTTTGTATTATTATTACAAAATTGATGTTTTATATCATGATCATGATGAAAATTTATTTTGCTCGTTTAACAACAGTAAAAAAAAAAAAAAAAAAAAGAATTTCAAAATCATATATAATTTTGAATACTGTTTTTTTGAATACTTATTTACTTTCTCTCATTCCCGAACATCGGCAGCGATATTTTTATTTTTATTTCAAAAATCCAATTAATTGATTGCATCAAAAATATATATATATTTTTAAAATTTTTTTTTATATTCATAATCGTCGTCGTACTTTTCCGTTTATAAACTTTTGTTAGTTAGTTTTTTTTGTTTGTATCTATTATAGTAAACTATATATAAACTAATACAATAATAACTTTTGAAATTCAATGTAGATATGTTACGTAATTTTTTGTTGTAACAAATTTTGTGACATGTAAAGTAACATACCATCATTATTATTATTACAAATGATTAGTACTAGCAAGTAATTATAGTAACCATAACCTATATAGTACTATCGTCATCGTCATCATCTCTCTCTCTTATTATACACCCCTCTCTTCTTTTTTTTTCATTACAAAAAATGTTTATGAGGGGCGAAGAAGGTCTAATAATGATCAAAAGAAAATTCTGGCATAGGATAGATTATATTAAAATTAGAAATATTATTCCAAACGATTCTTATTATTCTTATTATTATTATTAATGAGGGGTCATATAATAAATCAAACACATTTTTGCTATATTTCATAATTTTTAGGTTAATTCAAAAAAAAAAAAAAACATTTGTTTTTCGGTACTTTCGGGATCTTTCTTTACAAAAAAAAAAGGATGTTCAAAAGTAGAAATTTTTTTTTTATTTTTTTTTTTAAATTCATAGTTATTTCTTTTTTGATATTAACACGATGAGAGAGAGGAGGTATATATAAAAAAAAAGGTTTTTTTTGAAGTCAATTCCCAACAAGAATACAATGCCCACCATTTTTGTTTTTTTTTAAATTTTTTTTCCTAATATTTTTCGATTGCTTCGTTTTAAATAAGAGAAAAAAAAAAAAAAGATGCTATCAAAAAAAAAAAAAAACTAATAGGACTATGATTATAAATTTCCCCTCTCTTTTTTTTCATTTTTTTTCATTTTTTCTATGTTATTGTGAATATATTTGTGTCTTTTAAATATATATATATTTATCATGACATATATTATTACCATATATACAAAATAATAATAATAATAATAATGAATTAATCCTCAAACAATTTACCTTTTTTATAGTGTGGCCTCATCGCAATCCCTATTAAAGAAAAGTGTGTAAAAAAAAAAGGCCAAAATGTGTACTTAAAGTATAAATATAACAAAAAAATCTTGTTATATTACTTTTCTCCTCAAAAATTACCCCAGATTTTTGAAATATTTCTTGATCTTGTCATTACATTTTTTTTTTAAACAAGGAAAGGACTATATATATATATTATGTAACAAAAAAAAAAGAAACTCTCTAGACCTTTTTTTTTATATATATTATATTTTCCTCCTGACACATATCATTGTTTCAAAAAAAAGAGAGAATTACTAATTATCAAATTTGAGTTTTTTTTGGACCCTTTTTTATATCTAATAGCAAAATATATAAAAAAATCACATGGTGGTGATGGTGATGTGTCTGTCTGCTTTCATAATATAACAAAAAAAACAAAAGAAGGCCTCTTCTCCAAAGGCCGAAAAATCAATAAAAAATTTTCATAACAACTCAATTTGTATAAGTGTCTGGACCGATTTTTCAATTTATAACAAGATTTTTTATATTGCTTTTTTTTTTTTTGGACCGGTTTAGGATGTTTTTCAAAGTTCCGGTTTTTTTTTTTATTCAATATTATTATTGTTACCCTGACTTTTGTGTCTGTACACACACATACACACCTTGACATTTAGTGTGGTATAAAAAATTGTTTACATATATTTCCTTTTTAAGTTGTATAACAAAGTTTTGCTTTTTGAAAAAAATTTTTACATTACATAATCATGGGAGAAAGAGGAGAAAAACAACAATAACATCGAATTACGGGTATTTCGTTATGAAAAAATTTTCACAATATAACTATTAGAAACCAATCTGACAACAAGGCAACAATAAATAAAACAAGACAAAAAAAAATATTGTTTTACTAAATTTTTAAAACTATATACAAAAACATGATGCCTATTAAAAAAGAGACACTTTTGTTTTAATCATCAACTTTAAGCGTGTGCCGAATTAGTTGGCTAGTAGTAGTCTGTTGTCAAAAAAAAAAGAGAGTTTCTTACCAAAAAGTATGTTTGGTAACAACAACAAAAAATTGTTTTTTTTCTCTTTTTTTTTTCTAAAGAAGAAGAAAAAGAAGAAATTTAACCTATCAATTTGTCACGCAGATAACTTCTTTTTGAGCACGTTTTCTTGATATCTGAATCATATGTTGTTTAAAAAACCAAAACCAAACAAATAAATGGTTCCTACTACTATGTTTTGATGATGATTATGATTATGATGAAAAAATTTTTTTTTTAAATCTTTTTATTTTTACTTAATCAAGTATTTTCTTTGATGTGATGTGATTATCATCATCTCCTGGAAAAAAATTTTTTTTTTTCTATTTTTGTTGTTAAATTATAAAGGCTTTTTTTTTAGTACCATTTTTAGATGCTTATTCTATGTTTCTATTCCCACATTGTTAATATATATATTTCTTTTTAATTTAAATCAAATGACAAGTGTTTTTTTTTCTTACAGAGTAAATAGTAGTATAGTAGAAGAGGGAAGAAAAAGAAGGGAAACACCTTTTTTTTTTTTTAATTCGGAATACGCCTTTTGATGAAAAATTTCTATAAACAAATAAAAAATCTCCAAAAATAGAGATAAAAAGGAACAATATAATGCCCACTTGATAATGACCAAACTTGGAAATAACAAACAAATAAAAATAAATAAGAGATGAAAGCTTCTTTTTTTTTTTTTCTAGAAAAATTCATTTGTACAAAAATTTTTATATCTATTTTGCTAAGATTTTTTGTTAAATTTTTTGTCAGTTTATTTTTTTTTAACCAAATAATCAAATATTTTTGAAAAAAAGAGTTTTTTTCTCTTAAACTTTTGACCTTTTTCATCTTCACTTTTGTTGAAGAAGATTTTGTTTTTTTCAATAAACTCTTATAAAATTTCACGTTTTTTATCTTTGCCGTTTCTATTGATGTACTCATGTATATACAAATATGGTATTGTTTAACGAGTATCGTAATAGTATACCAATCAGATAACTGATGCCCATCAGGAGGATATGAACTATTATTGTACACTCACTCCGTTATTTTTTTTGTTTTTATGAAATTCTTATTGACAATATAGATATAGAACAATGATTAAATATTTTTCTTTTTTGTACAAATACATAATAATATTTATTAATTTCACCGATAACTCTTTTTTTTTGTACTATTTTAAAAGTATCCAATTGTTCAAAAAATACTCTTTTTTTATTCATTCTTTTCTAAACACAAAAAGCTTATCAACGAATTTACTATTTTTTTTAAATATATTCTCAAAAAAATAAAACGCCGCAGAATTATATAAAACTTAATCTGAAGTTTTCGTTGGACTCGGCTTTATGGGAAAAAAGAAGTTTAAAAATGACTATCAAAAGATATATCGTTTTTTAGGTATATCAAAAGAAATATTGAACCTCGGAAAAAAGATGATGATTGGTTCAATTTTATTTCTTCTTCTTTTTTTTCTTTAACTTTAAAGATCTACCATAAGAGTTAATTCAACCAAAAATTCAAGCTCTTTTTATTTTATTTGCTCTTTTGAATTATTATTTTTTGTTAAATCAAAAAGTTTATTTCAAATCTTTTGATAACTTTTTTTTTTTTAAAAAAAAATGCATAAGACAAAAATACCTTTATACCATAGAATTAAAGGACCCTTTTTTTTTTTTTATCTAAAAATAATAATAAAACAATTGGATTTATTTCATCTCCATTCTTCTTTAGTTATTCTAATATATAATATATATCCATACTCTCGTTTTTTTTTTTTTTTTTTTCATACTTCCTGGTAGAATTGAAAAAAAAAAAATCTATTTGATCCTGTATATATATAAGTAGGAAAAAAAGCCAAACAAAAATTTCTATTACTGGAAATATATAAAATAAACTTTTTTATATTGATTTATTTTTAGGATTTGTATATATATATATCACGAGAATAATCGTTTGATATAAAATGGCTGGCAAACGTCATCAAATATTAACTACAAACAAAAATCGTTTGTTATGACTTGATTAAGAAATAAATGACGAAATTAGTGAATCTTTAGAAAAATATAAACATTTAAAAAAAGAACATTAAATTCTTTGGAAAGTTATTAGTCTTTTGATAATAATACTTTTTTACAATGTTCAACTGTTAATATGATAACTTTAGCGATTATGATGTATATATACTTTTGGATCATCTGCTTTATCTAATCTTGTATGGTTTGTTTAATTCTACATATATTAATATCTCTATCTACTCTGGATATTCAAACATTATATAGATGTTTTCAACAACACTTCTATCTATAGATTTACTTTGAAATTACTATCAAATGACACTTTTATCTTACAAATGATCTCATAGTTTATATTCAAGACTTGATTTCATCTTCTTATGGCGTTAACTCTGTTAAAAATAAATAAATAATAAAAAGAAAGAAAATAAATCCTTTATATAGTATCAATTTGCAGGCACACTACATTGCCTTTCATATATCTAAAAAAACCTTATCAGAAATAGATAAACGAATCTTGGTTCAATTTTATTAACATTATTTATTTCTTGAAGCAAGTATTTTTTTTTGTTATTAAGAAAAAAAAAAAGGGCGGAATTAAAGTCAGATGTATCTAACAAAACTTGTTTTGTCTTTAAACACATGATATGGTTTTGCTTTTGATTGTTTCGAGATTAGAAAAAGAAGGAGGAGGGGGTAGGTAAGAAAATGGTTGTCAAAATTGTTTCTATCAAACCTTCCTCTCTTTCTCTCCTCCTCCTGCCTTGAGGCATCCAACCATCTTTACAAAAAAAACTTATTTTAATTTTTTTCGTGACCTTGAAAAAGAAGGAGAAGAAAGAAGATTTTTATTTTGAGGATTATTTCTCATACAATACGTGGGGAATAATGGATTGTTTATTAAGAATTATTTTAAGTGTGCTAAATCTTTTCGAAGCAGCATTAGTTTGTGCAGAGATTCACTTTTATTTTCCCCATCTTTTTTTTTAACCCCATTTACTATTATTATCAGATCAAAGTTTAGTCATGTACACACACTTTTTTTTTTGAGTTTCGATCTTTTTTTAAACAATAAAAATTTATACAGCCTTTATATTTTAGAAAGTGCTGTTAAATAACATTGATTAGAAAGTTTCTAAAATATATATATTGATCTTAGTAAAAAAGAACCAAGAGATCAGTAGTCTAATATAATTTTTGATACACGTTTTTTTTTGTAGCCATTTCAGGGGGAGAGATTTGCCTCTTCAAAACCTTTATGATCTCTCCTTTCATTATCGTCGATCCGGATTATCAGATAAAACATTTTTTTAGTTTCTGTTGTTTGTTCTCCCCTTTTTTTTTCTTTCTAGGTATTCTAAAAAAATTTAACTTAGTTCACTTTGTATATACAACCTTCAGGTATAAATATCTAATAAAAATTATTAGAAAAAACATTCCGATCTTTATTTATATAAAATAATGGTAAATAAATCAAGGTTTTGATATTCTATAAAACCTCTTTTTGTATGAAAATTTCATCAAACTGGAAACTATGACATGATATTTGTTTTAACAGGCACTTAGTTTGAATTCTTGAGATTTGTTTATTTATTTCAATCAAATGTTTCTGAAACTGCTCACATAGATATTTTTTTTTTTTTAACATGATATAAACTTATCACCATTTTAAGAATAGTAGTTTTAATATATTAAATAAACAAAACATGTTGATCTCGAGTCTTTTTTTTTTTTCCTAATTCAAGGGGAGGTAAACAAATGAATGCAGAATGTAAACACAATTCGTCCTGTCAAACCTGTCAAAAATTACCACTGTTCCACTCCTCATTGTCCAATCACATATTAGCCTAGCCCTAAAGAATATTCCATATGCAACATTTGGGTTCACCTTTTTTTCATTTGATTTTTACACAAAAAAAGACTCAAAGACTCAAAATTAAGCAAGTCCAAAGAGTCATAAATAATAAAACTAATGTTTTAAAATCTTTTACAAATCTTGTGGCTTTTATTCTTCTTCTTCTTCTTATTCTTCTTTTTCGAAAAGTTTTGATTATCTTTTGATATTTTTTTCAAAATGACATCAAGTCACGTATTAAAAGACCAAATGACAGCATCAACACATGTAATTTTTTTTTCTCATAGTAATAACATACGCCACAGACATAAGCCACAATCACTGAAGAAACAACAACAACAATATTTTGGAATCGTTAAAATAATCAAAATGATGTCAAAAAAGATTATATAATAATAATAATAATTTTGTTTATTTGCTAAATTTTTCAATATTTACTATTTTTTTTAGGAAAAATAAATAAATCAACAGATATTCGTTAGAGTAAAGAGGAGAAAGTTTTTAAAAAGACCACATGGTTAGACCTCCTCCTCCTCCTTTCCCTCTACAAAGAAAAAAAAGACCTTTCATTCTTTTAATAACATCGCTCCTTAATTGCTGTCACGGGCCTACTCGAAAGATCTCAGAAGTATGGGCAAGGGGTATTGTATTACACTTGCCTTTGGTAATGTTACATACAATGTCATACACCGAATCAAGTGAAAACCTTTTATCTTATCTTTTTTCTTTTTCTTCCTCTCTTTTGAATAAATCAAATCTTCTTATCAATATTTTAAAATGATAAAAGGTTTATTTATATCTAGTATTAATATATACATATTATTCATAAACATACCAAATTTGAAAAAAAAAGTTTTGTCTGAAATATAAAAGCTAAATAAAAAGGCAGTTCATAGTAATATACTACGCATTTACCCCTCTAGCATTCAGGCAGCAAAAAGAAATACGAGCAAAGCAATAAACTGAAAGATTAACCTATCTTTTTTTGATAACTGGGGGAACAAAAATATCCTAACAAAAAAAAAAAAAATCCTAGTAAAAGTTTTTGATTGCTAAGTCATGGTCTTTTTTAAAGATAAGATAGAGAAGGTACCTTGAATAATTTATTTCAGGCGCTTTTGACCAAAAAAAATTTCAATATAGTCATAGATATATCTTTATTTTTTTTTTTTTTTTTTTTTTTTTTTTTTTTTGCAAAAATTTAGCAAGCAACAAACAAAATTGATAAGAAACTCAATATATGAATGAGTCAAAACTGGTACATGACGTATTTATCAAGTTGATATTTTTATAAGCAAACTTCTTCAGATGTTGAATAAAAAAAAAAAAATAAATCAAATTACAAAAAAATTTCAATGATTGCTGATTGTAAAATATAAATGACGAAATTTAAGCCTATAGAATCAACATGAACCGGTAGACTCTTCAATATACTTGTACAAGGTGATGGACATTTTACAAAGAACTTTAGCAATCATGAACAATATGAGAGAAATGACCAGGGTTATGCTATGCTTTCTTTATGACTTTTGATCTTCAAAATACTCTAGTACTAATTCATAAATTTTTTTTTATTTCAATCATAATGATATTCCATTCTTACAAGCCTAGAGATTCCAAAATACTCAAATATACCTTTATAATACTAAAAAGTACTTATCAGATCATTATTATTGTTGAAATTTTCAAGTTGGGTTGAAAGTTGAAAAAAAAAAAAAAAAAAAAAAAAAAAAAAAAAAAAAAAAAAAAAACGGCTCATTCACAAAAAATACCCAGGTTACCTGATTTACCTTCATAATGTAATATCTCCAATATATACAAAATAATTCAATATACATGAAATGTTTAAAACATCTTCCCCTTAAACAAAATATAGAAAAGACCCCACAAAAGTTGACAGATTAATCGCTACAACTTTCCATAGGATTTAAAGAAATAAAGATCGATCTTTAGATAAATAAAATTAAAACCTTTCCCTTTTGAAATAGGGTTCATTTTAGCTTTGTATTTCTTCTAATTTTTTTTCTAATTTTTTTTGGTATCACGATATATTTATAAAGATATGAGACATATAAAGATCCATATCTGTTTATCTATATTTCTCGGACACAAAAGAGGAAGGTATTTTTAAAGCAAATCTGTACGATAATAAAATGGAATGTCGATTCAACATTCAACATTCAACATTCAACATTCGAGAGATCTTATTCTATTTTTTTTTAAAAATACCAAAAGAATTGACTTTTCAAATGTAATAGTTACTACTACTAAAAAGAGCAACCATCAAGTTTATTACATTTTCATATAGCTATATAGCTACTTGTAGAAACTCCACAATTTTCAAGCATGAAAAAGAAAAGAATTCAAACAAAGTAAAAAAAACTATCATTATTGTTATTTTATTAATCAAGTCTAGTAGATTCAATTTCTTCTTTGTTATAAACCTTTATATGAAAAATTTCATTATACTTTGAGTATTTATTAGCTCAATAAATCATTTTTGAGCATTTATTTTTCACTTGAAAATCATATATTAGATCAACTAATTTTAGTAAAATTACACACAGTCTAGCATTTATTTTTCACTAATAATACAATCTTATGGTCTTGCGCTTTTATTTCACTTAGTTATTGATCAATTTGGCATGAAACTTTTTTAACCAACAAGTAAACTCTAGCATTAAAATATCATCAAACATTAAATATCTACACAGTTGAAAATTACATAACAACCGACTTCAAACACAGATATTGACCCAAAATCATAAAAACAAAGAAATTACAACAATAACATAGAAATCAACATAAAAACTTTTGAATCAACAGTAAAAGAGTTTAAAAAAATGTATATCAGATTTATCGATAACATCAAATAGAGGTATCGACTATAAACTTTACAAACTATAAAGTGTGATTCATGCTTACATAACCAACCAGTGGTGGGTTGTTGAATGCCTTCTTAGGCAGGGTAATCTATACATTTTCACCAGCTTCTTGTAGAATCAATATTCTGGTTGACATTATCCATAATCACTCGGTTGTCTTTTCATCAGCTCTCATCGTACAACACACTCCTTTCATATCTCATATCTTTATGAGGAAAGTCATATAGGATTTCATCATACCCAACTATTTAAAATGGTTGCTCCTGGTTCGTTTAATGTTAATTCGCCTGCTTTTGTGCCATCAGGCCTGATGGCGTCGGAACCAAAACAACATCAACCAGAGTCATCAAACCAAGATCAAGCTCAACAACAACCTTCCACAAATCACCCTCCTTCTTCAGGTAAACAACCTTCACGAAACAAACAGCCAAGAGGACGCAATACAAACAATAGAAAGAACCCCAACAATAGCAATGCATCTCATCGTAACAGAAACCAAAACAATTCATCAGCTTCAAATTCCAACAATAAAAACGCCTCTTCAAAACGTCACCCGAAACCCAAACCGCATACTTCCTCATCTTCAAATTCTTATGACACTGGACTCGACGATTTAGATTTCCCTGCCGACCTGAGAGACTTGAATGCAAGAGGGAAACGAGGACAGGTTTCGATCTCTCATTTACTCGAGTTTTCTACTTCAGACAATGGCCGACAAAGAAGGTTCAGTGGCGGATCAAATTCTCACTCTTCTGGAAGCTTCAGACCCTCAGAAAACAGCAATTGGAAAAAGTCCAAACGTAGATCTAGTTACAGCTACTATCACCAGTTTTCATCAGTTGGCCCACCAGACCATCTCGCATTTATTCAGGCTACCTGCAAGTTTTTCCTAGACCCGGAAACCCCACAGTTGTACAGCAACTTGCTTACAAACCCCAACCAGATTATACCTATGGAAAAAGTGGTCCGAATACTCACAAAGCCATCCACATGTCCAATTTGCTTGGAGGATATTGCAAAGGCCCCTCGCATGCTACCATGTGGACATGTTATGTGCCACCCCTGCTTACTCCGGTTTTTGGATCCCGCAGCGTCCAATCAAAACGTCAACACGACGCCTTCTTCAGATTTTTTTGCAAACCAAGTTCGTATATTGGAAGACGCTAAAAAGCCTCGAGAATGCCCACTGTGCTTTGAACACGTTCGTTTACAAGATACTAAACCAGTCACCTTTTCAAGTTTTGATGCCCAATTCGATACCCCTAAAGAAAATACAGATGTCGTCATGAAGCTGATGTTCCGCCCACATGTCGATATCCACAACAATGGCGAGGACAAAAAGATGCTTTCAATGCCAGTTAGCACACCCGACCTGTCGTCTGAAAAATTCAATTCGATTCCTATAGTTTCCCCAGATGCATTGAATTACTCAAGGTTCATGTACCCCTCTTACGACTACTTACTGGAGCAATACGAGACTGAGATTAAAGATTTGGAAACACAGCGAGACACTGAGTTCTTGCTTTATCCTGATGACCTTTTTAATCTCAAGTATTTCAACATGGCCATCGAAAGCATCAAGCAGTCAATTTCTGATCTTCAACGATCTACCAAATATGATCCTGAAACCATTCTTTCTGCTGAAAAAATAGCACAAATGTCACTCAATGACAAGAAAAATACCAATTCCACTTTAACCCCGGAACAATATCTCGAATCTTTTGATGAGAAATCCGCTTATTATTACTACCAAACTGCCTTTCAATCAGATATCAAATACGTCTTGGCACCACTAGATGCTCGGATTTTGTTTCAAGAATTTCAAGACTACAAAAACTTTCCATCAACTATAATCGTAAAGGTAGAAAGAATTGTGCAAGGCCATTATGCCGACGAACACATGAAGAAAAAGTTGAAATATCTTAATCATTTCCCAGATCATACTGAGGTTGCTTTTATTGAATGTCAATGGCTGAATAATAACAAATCTCATCATCAACAAGACAACAAAGACAAACAAACAACAGCAACAACAACAAATGAAAATGAAAATTTAACCACTAATAATACCACCACCATTACTGAACCAGAAGAAAATGGTTCCGAGACATTTACTTTATCTCAAGAAACAATCAACAGGTTCCGAGAAGAACTTGTGGACCGTGTCAAAACAAGAAAAGAAAAAGAGCGGTTTGAAAACCGTCAAGCAAAGATGTATCAAAAAATTCAAGACAAGCAGTTCCAAGACGAGATCTGGGGCCGACCTCGTGTAGAAGATCCCAGCCGGCACCAAGAAGAATTAAAATCATTTTCAGCTTTTCCAACATTAAAAAAGGAAGATAATAACAATAATATTAATAATAATGCAACATCTGAAGAAGATCAAAATGATTCTTTGTTAAATAATGAATCATCGTCATCAAATCCACAACAAGAACAAAACATAAATTCAAAAGAAAATGAAGAAAATGTTACACAAAAGCAACAATTACAAGATCCAATTAAAAAGTTGGCTGCTACTGTCATTCTTGGAAATAGACAAACTAAAACGGTTTGGGGGACTGATGCAGTATTTACAAAATCTGAAGAAGAAGCTTTACGTCTTGCTCAACAAGAAGCTCAACAAGCTGGATGGACAGATTATTCAAAAGTTCTTGAACTTTATAGTCAAAAAATGATGATGGAATCTTCTTCTTCTCCTTCAACATTAACACAAACAGAAAATTCTGAAAATGGTTCTTCTGTTACTAATAATGATGAATCTAGCAGTAATAAAGGTTCGAAAGGTAAAAAGAAACAAAAACGTTTAGTTTTAATGTCAACTTTAAGATAAATAAATTTATCTAAAACTTTAAAAAAAAAATAAAAAACAGTAAATATATATTTTACAAATCTTCTTTTCTTTTGTTGATAATAATAAAAAAAAAAGTTATAAAGTGTTTTATACATGTTTATCTACTATTATATATATATATATTCTTCAAAAAACCCCATATTTTTAATCTTTCTTTTCAAGTAAATCTGCAATCTTCTTTTCCAAAGATTCAATACGTTCATCTCTTGTCTTTAATTCTTTAATCAAAGAATCAAACTTGGAATCAATCTTCTTGATCATTTCAACAAGGTTAGCAGCAGTTTCAGTTGATGGAGAAGAAGATGAAGAAGATCCATTGACAGTCTTGGACTCAGTTGATGTGGATTTGGAGGCTTCTGTAGGCTTGACAGTATTTACAGACTTGTTTTGGGTGGTGGTAGTAGTAGTAGTAGTGGTATTAGAGGATGCAGAAGGAGCTTTTTCAACGGATTTGGATGGTTGCTTTTCTGCAGAAATAGGAGCAGCTGGCTTAAGTTCTTCCATTTTAGAAATAGCAGCAGCAGATGATGATTCTTCAGTCTTTTTTGGAGCTGGCTTAGAAACTGGCTCATCGTCCCAAGAGCTTTCTTCCTTCTTCAAAGGAGTTGGAAGATCTTCTTCTTGAGTGCTGGCCTTGGCAAGCAATTTGTTAACGTTTTGAGAGCCGTTGAGTAAACTATCCATATCCTTCTTTTCTGAGGGGTCAGATACTGTTGATGATGAAACAGATCGAGTGGCTTCCTTTTTGGGAGAGGTTTGGGCTGAAGATGATGAGCTCTTGGTAGTAGTAGCCTTTGGTGAAGGTGGAACTTCCTTGGGCTTGGGAATTTCCTTGCTAGCCTCGGAAACAGAAACAGTTGGTTTGGTTCCTTCAAACTTGGCTTCCAAACTAAAAACCTTTGGTGGAGAGTTCTTACCTGAAATCCATTCTTCGGCAGTTAAGGCAGGTTCGCCAGCATAGGCTGGTGGATATATATCTTCTTGGAAGGTTTCTGCACGTCTTGGAACAATGAAAGCAATAGGCTCAATAGTAGTGTCTTTGACTGATTTGTAAACTCTGACAACTTCATGTTCATGAACATTGACTGCACGCTTAGGCAAAAATGCAATACCTCTTTGTGGTTCAGATGATTGGAATTCAGAGAGTGGATAGAAGGTATCGTTTTCATATTCAAAATAACGAATGTTACCGTCACCTTTACCAGCAAGATATAAACAGTGTGTGCCTTCATCAAAGTAAGGGATGCAAACACCAGATGAACCGTCAAGGTAAGTGAAGCCACCAATAGGTCCCTTGGAGATGTCAGTTGAGTCCCAAAGAGCAAATTGTCTGTCACTTAATCTGGAGAAACCAGAAGTTGCAAGACGGTCATAGGGTCCAAGCCAGCAGATTCTTGAAGCTTTAGCACCGCCATGGCCAGGACCTTCAGTGACAATCTCCTCTTTTCTTATATCCCAAACGCGAATTTTTTTATCTCTGCAGGTTGTAGCAAGAAGGGAACCGTCGTAATTGAAAGTAAAACTGGTAACGAGATCCTTGTGGGGAAGAGTGTAAATAGCCTCTCCAGTTTCGACATTCCAAATTTTAACTGTAAAGTCTGCAGAAGAACTGGCAAGAATATTTTCTGCAACTGGGTGCCATAAAATATGCCCAACCTTACGAGAGTGGCCGGATAATTTTTTGATAGGGGCAATATCTTTGATTTCCTCGGGATCTTCATAGACAATCTTATAATCGTCGGGAACTCTCCAAATGGCGATCTTTCCATCATCGGAACTAGAGGCTAAAACGTTGTCATCGAAGGGGTTCCAATCAGTATCGAGAACAGTGGCTGTGTGGCCTCTAAAAAGAGGAATTTGATCAGGCAATTTACCACGAACTTCCAGGGGGATTACGGCAAATGAGCCACCTCCTGAAGCGTCCCAGTTTACAGAAAGATATTTGGGGTTGGCCTACACATTTGAAGTTAGAAACCATCATGACACTGAGTCGCATGTTTCGTATAAACACACACACACAAAAAGGGAACATGACTTACCTTAATGAGATTTGAATCCCAAGCATTTTTACTGTAAATTATAAATAATTTTTATAATGATTAGAATATTTTGATGTTTAATATGGGGATGTTGAATGGGATTTGATTTGCTGATAGTTGAAAAGGCTTTATATAAGAGGGATTAATTGAAACTAGGGGAAAACTAAACAAAGAAAAGCTCAAGATCCTGAATGAAATCAATCATGATAGTGATACAAATGTTTAATGGTAAAGCTTTTATTTTTTTTTTTTTTTTTTGAAGCAAAACATCCCACCCAATGGTCGATTACGAAATTGATTGAAACACTCACCTAACTCGAAGATTGTCGTAGAAAAGTTCTTTTTTGGTAGTTTGACCATAAATGTGTCGAAACTTAGAAGCGCGTACAAATCGTCCACTAAACAAGGAAGAAAAAAAGGGGGAGGGAAAAGAATCAGTTAGTACAAAGTCAATACAATTTACAAAACTAAACAAGAATTTTGAAGTTTACCTCATTTTGCCAGTTGAACTAAATACAATTGCAGAAAGGACTTATTTTGGGAAAAGGATGTACTGTTTAAAGGTTTTTGAAAAAATAAAGGAAGTTTAAATTGTCAAGAAGGAGAAAAACAGTAAAAATAGAAGTTAGTGACGTATCGGTTTATGACATTACACACAATGTAACATTGATCGACAATTTCACTGAAATTAAGACTTTCTTCCCAAAAAGGTTTTTGTATTCTGTACATCTTTTAATTATATACATTTCTCTTTATCACATTCACCTGAAATTCCAACTGCTATACATTTTTTAAAGAAGTATCATAAAAGCTACACGGTTGAACTACTTGAAAAAGAGTTATTAAAGATGTGCTCTTTAAAAACTTGCTTCTTGTTAGTGTGAGTAGCTCTGAGTCCTCTGAGGGCATGCTGATTCGCTTTTCAAGACAATGACAACTAGCTGTTACAAGCTAATGTAATACCCATTGATGGAACGCGTGAATCTAGATCTATCCAAAATAGGAAATCAACAAACAATCATGATATTGTTTAGGCAACAACATCCAAGACGCGTCTTTCAATATTCCTCTTGAAACCTTCATTTTACCAATAACCATTATTATTTTAAAATATTTGAATATATACCATAACAGAACCTCAATACCTACAAAAGACTAAATTAGATTCATCTTGATATCAGGAAATATATGATATCTTAATTTGTATAATAATATAACCAAGTAGTACAAAGTGTATGCGTTTATAAAAAAAGTCAAACGCGTAAAATGTAAAATCAAAATAAACAATTAGAAAATTCCTATTTTGTTATTTTTTTTCTATTCCACCTTTTTTTGTTTTTCTTTTTCCTTTATCCAATTGAAAAGTAAACAAATCTATTTTATTATATTTTTTTACTCTTTTTTTGCAATTGAATTTATTGTTTATATTTATTTTTATTATTATTTCTTTTTCTCAAATTTATTCACCTACCTAATCATTCACTTTTCGTCACCATGGATACGCAATCGAACCCTCGAAGACGAAAGAAAACCATCAAAAAGACAGTAAATATGTCTTTGAATACAACTACAACACCATCGGATCACAATTTACCTTCATTTCCAACAACTCCCACAAGAACTTCAGTTACAGAGTCTTCAGCTTCTACAAAATCTTTTCAGTTTGACGCAGGTTCTGTTGTTCAACAGCCTCCCTTAACTTTAAAACCTGGTCTAACATCTCGTCCTCCATTACAACAAAATTTGTATCCAAACCTACCGCCTATGCCACCTGTGATGTCTTCAGAAGCCCTTGATGACGACTATGTATCTTCGATGAGAAACGCAAATGTATTCTTGACATCATCACCTACGTCGCCTTCTTCTTTAGGCTTGGCCACACCTGTAAATCATGGCAAGTCTCAATCATCACTGTCACCTTCACTATTCCACTTACAATCATCTCCTCCTTCACTGTCATTTTCTCCAGGTCAATTTGACTCTGATCTATCAGCTGCATTTGGAGGTCCATTATCACCTCGCCAATTTACAAAAACCTCTTCTTCAGTAGAACCTCCCAAGACTCCAACAAGAGAATCAAACAAATTACCCATGTCTTATAACGAGTCAAAATCAGCATATTCACCTCAAACACCTACTACAGTCTCTCGGCGCAAAAACAAGGTGACCTTTTCAAATGTTGAAAGTCCTCTCCGGTCTTCAATTACTGTATCCCAAGATAACTCTACTGGCATGAACGACCAAAATGTTTTAGCCTCTCCCACTATCCAGGCTTTGCTGGATTCAGCAGAAGTTCATGCAACTCAAAGCATTTCATCTGCACAGTTTAGACACTCTTCGGAACCTAATTCAGGAATGAACGACCCGTTTCAAAACCACACTTCACCGTCTACACCAAGAAAAACCTTTTCAAGCATCATGCAATCATCTCCCCTTTATCCTTCGTTCTATTCTTCCCCTGTTATGGCCATTCCATCTTCTGACACCGCAGGAATTTCAAATATTGCCTCTCATGATATTTTCAGCTCTCCCTCATCTTCTTCAAGACCCGGACAGGCATCTCTATTCTCAGCCTCTCCTTCAAGAGATGAGTTCTTAGATTCTCTAAGCGGGGGATACATCAATGAGAAGATTCCAAATTCATCAATTGTTGCCGGAGTTTCTGGAGGTAAGGATGATGATGGAAAACCTAGACCTCCAGCAACAAGACCAATATTAATAAAGGCTTTTGCTGGAATTGAGCGACCCAATTTTGAGGCTGTTGCTCGTGCTCGCGAAGACTGGAAAATCAAAAGCCGTAAAAATAGGAAACAAGCAGAGCTTAATAGACATGTTTACAAGCAACCACAGGCTGGAAATGCTTCTACTAACACGTCTACACCGATTCCTGACCTTCATACTCACAAAACAGCTCATACTCCTTCACCAAACTCGAAATCTCACAGTATGATTTCTTCAGATTCCCCATTAAAACAGCAAGTTATATTCAAGACTCCATCCACACCAATGACACCTCCGGTTGTTAAAAAGCGAAATTCTCAAGGCAGAAAAGTAACTCCAACTAGCTCGTCTAAGTCATCCCCACACTCCGATATTAATGCTAGTCAAAAACCAACGACACCGATTAAATTTCGATTTTATAACAACCCAAAACATACATCAACTTTCACTCCAGATAGCTACGCAAGAAATCAATTGCATCAATTGAAATTTGGCGATTCAAGTCCTAACATTGGGCCAAAACTATCTTTTCTTCATCCTACCCTTCACCCTCCAAGAGCACTAAAACCTACCACACAAAGTTTAAAAAACCGAGAAAACAAAGCTAACAAAAAAGAGCAATATGAAAAAAGCCTACCTGACCCCAAGACGCCCACAAAAAATCAACTCTGGAAAACAGATGGAGCCACGGTACTGAAAGCCCCTCGAACTACAGGACATCAGCGGCATTCAAAGTTTCAAGAGATGGAATTTAACTCATCAAGAAAGATAAGCTTAAATATTAGCGAGAATGGACAAGCAGTTATTAAGGAAGAGCTTACCCATGCAAATATTATTAAAAATCCTTCTACAAGCCCTTCAAAAAGAAAGTTTCATGAGATTAAAAAGCTGAATCAATCAAAGAACACCCAAATAAAACCTCCTGTTTCAAGCTATAAGCACCCTGAAAACAGTGTTCCACAATACCAAACCGATTTTTACGATTCTGATGATAATTCATCATCTTCGTCTTCGGACTCGTCCTTTGATATCCTAGACGCTGATCCTAATGAAGAAGATCTATTTAAAGCTGTCGAACGACTTCACAAAAGCGATACTCCTCCCGATGTGCAGAAATCGTTATCTTTATCAAGCTATAGCCCAAATAGTTCTATGCAAGGTGAATACATAATACCTGATGATCCTTTTGGATTTCCATTTGGCCCACGACTTGAAGGCCGAGCACGAATGGAAGCATTCCCAGCACCGAAATTTACTACACCGTCTTCATCACCATCAAGACACACTAAGAAAAATACCCTTTTAAATGGTTTTAACACAGAACCTAAAGGGATGATGAGGCAAAGACAACCAAGCGATATACACCATGATGTTTCCCCTTCTGACGAGAAAGAACTTTCACGGTCTACAAGACCTTTGTTCTTTTCTAACTCTCCAAAAAGTCGAAATTCAAACAAACTAAAACCAACATCTTTAGATTCAATGTTCCCCGATTTACATAATACCAATTACAAACAGATGAGCTCGATGAGAAAGTTCAATTTTAATAACTCAAACTTTGAAAAAGAATCTTCACTACTTGACGATTCAGGGACACCAACTAAGAAACCACGCAGGCAGTTTGTTTCTGACTGTAACAGAAATATAAGGCAAAATAAAATGCTGGGCCTAGTAGAGGTTCATGATAAAGTAAATCCTACTACTCCATTGACAACGCTACAAACACCTACACCTCCAACATCGACATCTGCCATCAAGGGGATTAACAACTCTACTGATCCCGGCTCCAGAATCTCTGCTCGGCAAACGGCTGTGCCAAATGCCGATGAATATTCAGAAGTAGAGACAGATTTGGAAGAACGAGGATCTTCTCCCTTGCTTAGTTCTAAAGTTCTGAAAAATATTCGAGAAACAAGATCAAAATTAAGCAAGCTGAAAGATTTCAAAATGGCACTTTCTAATACTGGATCTGGATCCTATCACTGATTTCTTTTCGTATATTTAATATATTTGATGACTGAATACTTTATAAAGTTCAACTTTATTCAATGATTGATGACCGTTTATTATTTTATTTAAGTTTGCTTGATATGATTTAATAATTTTCAAGAAAAAAGCCAGTTATTTGCTACAAAATGGTGCTATGAATTAGATGTCAAACGCAGAAAAAGCAAAATGAATCATTTGTCTTTAGAAATTATCACTGATATAACATCTATTTATGATACGTATTTAATAATAAGATTAATAAATTTATTAGAGTAAAAAAACAGCAATGCAGATGATTAATTGAATTGTGCAATCAACAAAACAAAATTATGGATTTTTAATATTTTTTCAAACTATTCTAGAAATGGACTAAGTAGGAATATCTTTATCTTATTTGGCATAACTAATTTCTTATTCAACGGAAATAGTAGAATCTCTGATTCAAATTGTCCAAAATGATTACTTGTAATTATTTTGCTGTATTCATGTTCTGTAAAAATTAATTAAGGCATATGCGAATTATACAATCTGAATCTGATTTCAAAGAAATTAATACGAAATCGGTTCATTTATTTTAACGAATTTTTTCTTTTTTTTCAATTATATTTTATAACTTGGTAAATCCATAACTGTAGTTGATGCTGAAAACAGTACGTAGCATAAAGAATCTAGTTAAAACAGAAATATTTTTTCAGCTTAATTTGGAAGGTATAGAGTATATTATAAGTATCAAAAATACATGAATAAGCCAGGTTCAACTGTATATCATACCGCTATTTTATTTATTGTACATATACTAGTTTAATTTCGGGGAAAATAGGTGGAGAAGTACAATAGGCAGAAAGAAAGTGCAAAGAAAAAAAGAACAAGAGATATAAAAAAAAATTCAGGGGATATAGACTATTCATCAAACGATTGAAATAAAGTTTTAACTTCTCAGCACAAAAGGTATGAAAATGAACAAGCATATAAGTTCATGAAACTTTACTGGTTCCTTCAAGGAAAGACAGTTATTGTATCATTGGTATATGAAGACAAAAAGCCGGCTAAATACGTATAAGATATCTTTGACTTGTCAATACTGCATCAATGGAAACTCAATCAAAGGAAAGCTTATACTTTATTACTCGAGTCTTATGCGCAAATATGATCCCTTAACCTTAATGAAAAAAAGATTCCTTGACCATTAAAGAATTCAAAGCAGATACTTACATAGACACACAAAAAAACAAGCTTTTTATGAGTTCTTTTTGTTATATATTTTCCTCATGAAGTGAGATGATTGTACAAATAGAAAAAAAAAAGCCATAGGAGGGTATTTGCAATGGATTAAATCAACTAACTAGCTATTATTAAAATGATTAGACACGTCAATATTCTATATTTAGTTTTAGTTAAACTGATATTTCTTTAATTTATTTTGGGGTGGTATGTAATAATGAGATGAACAAAGAACTTTGATAATAAAAGGTGTAGAAGATAATCAGCTCTTTCTTTACACATGTATTATACTAGACTTGTCAGAACCCACTTTTAAAAGATCTATAAAACAGGTAGAAAGTTCCCATAGGTTTTGGGAATTTTCTGATTTTTTTTTCTGGATTGGCATTTTCAACGTTCAATCTAGGTGTCAACTTGACAAAAAAGCAGGCATTATAGTTAGTGTTAATGGTGTTACATACATATTACATATCGTGTAACTGAATTTGATTTGACCTTTTTAATTAAATTTCTTTAATTTGAATTTCCCTCTTCCTACTCCTTTTATCACACCCCTTATTTCTTCCACAAAATTTTAAAAAAGAACAAAAAAAAAATACAAACCAAACCTTTTCTTCTTTTACTTCTTTTATATTTTGTATTTTACACATTTATAAAAACCTCAGTTTCAACACTCAGAAGAACTCTGCAATTGTAACACTATTTTTTAGATTTTTTTTTTTTTTTTTTCAACAATAGCATGGCGTACACTCCATCTCACTCTCGATCAAAGTCTTATGGGGCCAGTCCCCTTCCTCCACCTCCAACTGATCAGAGTCTGGGCCCAACCTCATACACTCAGCCTTCACACATCTATAGAAGACATTCGAGAAAAAAGTCGTCGCAAATCCTCGTAGAGCCTTTTGGCGCGCCAACCATAAATCATATGCCAATGTCACCAACTATAGCGGTACCTCAAGGTTTGGAGCCAATTTTACAGACTGGTCCACCTCCAATGCTACATTCCAAGAGATCCATTGGCAACATGAATAGCCCTCTTTCACCATCTTCACAATCGTCAATCTCTTCATCTCCTCCGTCGTCGACTTTGCATACTCCAAGCTCGTTAGCACCAGAATCTCATTCAGGATATTCGTCCCCAAATTATTCTTCCACCCAAATAAACGGAAGTGGATCGCCTAATAATATTGATTCAGTTGACACTTCAATGCTTAGACGTCATCCTAGTATGAATGGCTCAACATCTAATAATGCAAATATCCCTTCTCATCTCTCTGGCGAACAACGACAAGCTTCTGGTATAAATAGAGGATCAAACTATATCTCACAACAACCGCAAAAGCATAACCCTTACTTGAACAATTATCCTACTGTTTCACCTGCTACAAGCCCCCCTGGCTCTCAGTTTGGGTTTCCATTACAACCTTCAAGTGCGCAAAGTAATGTCCCGCCCTCCCCGGATTATAATTCTCAACCTGTGACTCCTGGAATCTACAGCCCTGTATATCCAAATTTTGCAACACAAAGTAACTCGGAAGCGGCTCCTCCATCAAAATATTCCCCTTTACAAACGAAACCGTTACAATCAAATATTGGCCCTCCCCCTGTTTCCAGGAAAACTGGTCACTCTAGGACTGTTAGTCTTATTGACTTTGACAAGCCTAATAAATATCGCCCTATTCCATCTAAACTTCCTCCCCCTCCTACAACTGCATCTGTTCCTCCTTCCATCCCAATCACACAACAGCATAGAGGCCATAGAAAGAATTTTTCCACAAATTATATCAACCAAGAAAACCATGAAGTTTCAAACTTACCTCCACCTCCACCAGGGCTTCCCTTTGCTAACCAATTGCATATCGACGCTAATCTTAGTAATAGCAAAAAGCCAAATTTCCCAATCATAAATATTAATGATAAACCTGCTAATAGCATTAATAATATTGACAACTTGAGTAATCATAACACAACAGCTGAGCGGAAGTCTTATAATAACAGTAGTTTTGGAAGTCCTCCACATTCTCCTGCTATTGAATCTACTAATACTGGCTTAATACCTAAACATTCTAGGAGCAGATCTTCCAGCCATGGTGCTTCTACTTTAGCCAATTTAAATAAAAAGACATCTACTTCAAAAATGAATAGCAACACTCCCTTGACTCAAAGTAACGGAGAAATCTTATCACCACTACCGATTTCTGGATCTCGTATGGCATCTGGTGCAAACTCTTTGATTTCATCACCTGGGCCACATCCAGCAGGATCTCCTTTACCAACTGGAACCCCCTTGTCTCAATCAAGAGTTTCCTCAATATCATCAACCCGATCTGTCGGATCTGAAAATAACACTCCCAGCATCTTGGATAAAAACAATGCAGGGGATTCTGGATCTTCTGATGACGGAAACTCAGCATTTTCTGCAAATGTATTGGCTTCGGGTGCTAGTTTTTTAATCGCTGCTCAATTTTTTTCCAAGCTCATCACTTTTTCGTTAAATCAACTCATTTTACGTTTTGTAGGACCAGAAGTTTTTGGAACCAACGCTCAGCTTGAACTCATCATTAATACCGTTCTTTTCTTTTCGCGTGAAGCAATCCGTCTTGCTACTCAACGCCAAACACTTGCTGGTAAAAAACCAGATGTTTATAGATTTGAAGGTGGTTTAGTTCAGAATACTGTCTCCGGAACTGTTCAAGAAGTTATTAATATAGGATTTATTCCAATTTTGTTTGGTATACCTCTATCCTGTGTTTTGTCAGCCCTTTATCTCAGATACAATACTAATATTGGTTATGAAGACCCAAGATCTGTAAAGATGGCCACCATAATTTTTGCCATCTGTTCAGTCATAGAACTTGCTGGTGAACCAAGTTTCCTCCTGTTCCAGCTTAAACTTCAGTTCCGTAAAAGGGCCGCGTTTGAGTCCATTGCAGTTACTTGCCGCTGTATGCTCACGTTCCTTATTTCCCTTCTTGACGCTCATCATAGTAACACTTCTATTGTTGCATTTGCTGTTGGACAACTTGCATATTCTACCGTATTAACCGGCCTTTATATATACAACGGAATTAAAGAAGCCCGAATGGGCCAATATGAGCTTTTGAAACCTCAACCAGTTTGGACTGAAGTCACTTCAAGCACTACAAAGGAAGAAAAAACATACTTTAACAACAATACCAAAACACTCGCTGCATCCATCTGGCTTCAAACCATTTTCAAACACTGTCTCACTGAAGGTGATAAATTTCTTATTTCTTTGTTATTGCCCATCACTGATCAAGGTGTTTATGCAGTTGTTATGAACTATGGATCATTAATCGCACGTTTACTTTTCCTTCCTATTGAAGAGGCTCTTAGAAACTTCTTTTCTAAACTTCTTTCAGGTGCAACTCCAACTAACAGCAATGTTGAATTGTCAATTTCGGTTATTTCTACCTTGCTTAGATTTTATTCTTATCTTTCTATTTTTGCTGTTACATTTGGACCCGTTATTTCAGGTTATGTTTTGCAGTTTTTGATTTCCGAAGTATGGCTTGATACAGATGCTCCAATTGTATTAGCTACCTATGCTTGTTATTTACCATTTTTGGCTATTAACGGTGCTTTGGAGGCTTTGGTGCAATCTGTTGCTACATCTTCAGATATCAAACACCAGTCGTCTGTAATGCTGATTTTTTCTGTCTCATTCACTATTGCCGCATACGTTCTTATGAGACCATTAGGTTTAGGTGCTCAGGGCCTTGTTTTAGCTAACATGTTCAATATGGCTCAAAGAATCGGATGGTGTCTAATGTGGATTGAGCACTATTATTCGAAATTACTATCGTCTAGTAGCATTTCTGGTGACATCGATGACTTATTAATTCAAGAGAAGTTGCACGCTTCTTCAGATGATGAAAAGACTGATAAAAATGAGGAAACCAAGAAGACCAAATCTGAAAAAAGTGAATACAAATCTATTGACTCCAAAAACACAGAGGACAAAGATACTAGCTCTATCAAACTTGATAGTAGTGATAATGAGGATCATGCCAGAGAAGATGCTGACAACGCAGCGATTGTTACTGGTAGCAACAAAAAAGTTGATACTGAAGCTTCAGCGCGACACCGCACATCTTCCAAGTCCAAATCTACATCTCGTGATCGTAGTGACAGTGACTCTTCACAAAAATCAGACATTCTTAGTTCTACCATTATTGAAGAAAATGAGGAAGACGAGGAAGACGAGGAAACTGAAGTTAAAGAAGATACCAATACAAAGAGCAAGAATATCAAGAAACCAATTGCTGAAACTGCTCCATCTTCAACTAAATCAAAATTTTCTTTTAGTGCTAAACTAAATTCATTGAAAAAGAATTTTGGTTTTACCAAGAATGAATCATATGGGGTTTCAATTCAAGATAGAGTGACCATGCATAAGAAATGGGGATGGCTAAGACTTTCAGCTCCCAATACCCTAGTTTCCATCATAGTTGTATCAGTTGTCATGCCAATTTCTTGGACAGTAATTGGCCGCGTTGATAATTTGAGAACATTTACACATCAAATATTATTAGCTCTTTTATTACTAATTGTTATTGGATTTGCCGAAAAAGAACTGTTTATTTCTGCATCTAATCAACTATTGGCTGTGATTAAAGATAGAAGAGCCAGAAGAAAGCTTGCTCAACTCGATAAAGACAAATAAAGACTTTTATAAAAAAAGTAGCATTATTGACAAAAAAAATTAAACCAAAATCATATAAATAACCATTTTAGATGTATATGTGAATTATAAGGTAACCCTTTTTCTCAAAGGATATAGATTTAGACCTTGGTAGATAAATTGGTAATAAAACTTATTATTTAAATGAAAACATTCTTAGAATAATATTTTTGTATATAGCTTGTGAACCTGTATCAAGAAAATAATGGAGACAGACTAATATGTACAAGACAAAGAAATCAGCCTGGGTCCTAATCAACATCAGATCGTAAATAGATAGTTTCAACTAATTTTCATCAAAAGATAACATTCACTTAAGAAAGTATTATATACAGTTAGTTATTAAATGCCAGTTTAGATTAGAATGATGATCACAAAGAAAAAAAAAGGTTTGTTTTCAACACTCCAAAATTTTGTGCGTTATAAGATAGCTTTATTTGTTGAAATCGTTACACACTTAGGAATAATTTCATTGATATGGAGTTCCAGTATATAGATAAAAAATATACCAGACATCTGTTATAAATAAAAAGCTGCAGCCAGAATCTAGAAAATCAGTAACAAACCATTAAATATTTGAACTAATTAGATCATCTAGTATTTTTTTATATGAATTAATAAATCTAATTACTCAAATATATGGATTTTTATTTTTTATTTTTTATTTTTTTAATTTTCAAAAAAGCTATTAAACCTCAACGAAGATATTGATAAAAAGCTGTTCCAAACAATAAAAAAACTAAAAGTATAACTATTCACATATCACGTGACTAATTGTACATTACTATACATAAAAAAATACGCCAGCTCACACACATAGATAATACACCAAGACTGCTTTTAATAAAGAGATTTATTATACATGCACCTAAGATACAAATACAATGGACGATTATTCAGAATACAATAATGATGAGTTCAATGACAAATTTGGAGATTTGTCGATATCCTTACCTAGTGCGCGAAAAATTGAACGAGAAGCATTTTCAGTGGAAGGGAACTTTGATGTAGACAGTTTCTTAAGCGAATATCATCAGTACCAAACTCTAGAAGATATTCAAGAACAATTACAAACATGGACAAATACCTTAGAAAAAGAATTGGTTGACTTGATCAACGAAGATTACACCAAGTTTGTTGGATTAGGAGTATCACTGAATTCTGGGCAACCCAAAGTACAGAGTATTAAGATGGAAGTTCGCTCATTTCAAAAAGAAGTCAAAGTATGCTAATACTAGTAAGTTATATTATTATATCTGAAATTCATCACTAACTTTTAAATTTTTGCTATCTAAGAATATACAATCCACATTACAAAGCTCGGTAACGGATATTGACAGTATGCTACAAAAAAAATTCCATGTAATGGAGATAGAGGTAAGATATTTTCAAAAATGCACTACATTGATAACTGACTAACATGTGCTGAATTAAATATAGAAACTTGTTGAAGAACTAATACTGTACAATGAAAAGCTATCGGATGCCGAATCAAGAGTTTTAGATCCCGAATTAATTCATGACACATCCTCACAGGAAAACAACAAGCCATCAAACATCAGTCCAGAAGATAAGAAACTAGAATTTAGCTACACTATCAAAGAACTGGAAGATTTAGGTACATCATTTTTATCATGTGAAGTTCAGCATTCAAAGTTGCCTAAATCCCACCCATTTGTTGTAAATCAACGTCCAAGGCTAGTCGCTTTGAGATATCATGTTTCAACAGTATTTCCAATCTTTTTTAAAGAATTCAAGAACACAAAAAGCATATTTCCTAATTCTATCGATCATGAACTTTCAAGCAAAGTGTTCAACTTGGTGTTGCTATACAAACAGATCATTGCCAAAGCCAAACAAGATCAAGAGAGTAATGTGACTGATAGCACTACTCAATACAAGTCTAAAACTCAAGAGGTAAACTCGAATCTAAAAGCACCTATAATTACAATCCAAGGTAGTTAACTGATTTATATTTTTTTAATATAATCTTAAAATACGAAATTAATAGGATATAAAAAAGAAGATATAAATTGAAAAGTAAACATAAAAGGATGTAAAATGAAAGCAGTATAAGTCTTAATTTTCAATAGAAAACAAGGTTGAGCTGATAGATTATGTAATCATGATCTTGAAAAAAATAAAAATTTTTTTTTCACTTTTCTTTCGGATTTTCGATTTAGTATTTTCAACACCTTCAATAATTTTCTAAATCAAAACCAGCAACAATTTTTTTTTCTAAAAACTAATCCAAACTTAAGTCTATCAAACGAAAGACTTTTTTTTAAAAAATAAATCATCATGGCTGATAGATTCTTTACAAAACCTAAGAGCAAGAAACGAAGAAGAACACAAGATGGAACAACTAAGAAATCAATATCAAACAAGGAATCAACTAAACAGGATTTTGAAGATGAAGAAATTCCCAGCGACATTGAAGAAGACCTCGAAGGACAAGATGAAGAAGAGTTTGATTTAAACGAGACTGATAGTGACGAAGAAACTGCAGCCGACAAGAGACGAAAAATCGTTCATCAGTATATTGACAAGCTGAAATCCGAAGTTGCTGAAGTTTCTGGCTTTGATGCTGCCGATCTGGACAGAGAGTTAATTGAAAGCAGACTTCAAAAGGATGTAGCAGAAGAAAAAGGATTCGTACACAAATTCATTGCCGATTCGCTAAAATCTTCTATCTCTAGCATTGAAAAACAACAAGAAATACTAAGCTCACCTTCATCATCAATAACATCATCAATTACAACTACAAAATCTGAAAAAGACGACCAGAAACTTCGATTTACAAACATGAAGAGCCAAGGTGTTAACTCAGTAGCCACTTTATACCCATATGCATATACTGTTACAAAGGACTTATATTTGGCCAAGTGGGATATCTCAGACATGACACATCCCAAAATTGTTCGATACGTCAAAGGTAACCATGGTAGATCAAAAAGAGAAGGCAAATCATATATAGGTCATGGAGATGAGATACTAGCAGTAGCAGCGTCACCAGATGGAAAATATGTTGTTACAGCAGGTAAAGACAAGAAAATTATCATTTGGACATCAGAAAATCTAGCGCCTGTTCGAGCCATCCCTCTTCGTGTAGGCAACAAATCTGTATCAATCAACTCTATGGTTTTCAGAAGAAGAAGCAATGATCTTTATGCAGCCTGCTCTGATCTCATTGTAAGAGTATTCAATATCAGCCACATGGCCATGACTGAACAATTATACGGTCATCAGGATGTCGTTTCCGACATTTCGGCTCTTGGAAAAGAACGATGCTTAACTGTTGGATCAAGAGATAGAACTGCAATGCTTTGGAAAATTTCAGAAGAGTCTCGTTTAACTTTCAGAGGTGGTGATGCCGAAAAGGTAATCAAGCAAATCGGCCATGAAAAAGATGCAACTTTAGAAGGTAGCATAGAATCATGTTCTATGATTGATGATACCCATTTTATCACTGGTAGTGATAACGGAAACATTAGTTTGTGGAGCACTCAGCGTAAGCGTCCATTGTATGTTCTCCGAGAAGCTCACGGCAAAGATGATCCATTAAGAAAAGAAGAAGCCAGTGCCGAAACTGTAAATGGTGGAATGAAAATCGAAATTCCACCACCAATACCGCGAAGCATTACAGCATTAACTGCTCTTCCATTCTCCGACATTTTTTTTTCTGGTTCTTGGGATGGTAGAATTAAGATTTGGAAAATTGAAAATGATCTCAAATCTTTTGAATTGATAGGCACAATTTTGATTCCCGACTTTGATCAAAAGAAGAAGAAAAAGAAAAATACTGATGTATTAAGAACACCAACAGCAGGCAAAGGCGTCATTAATAGAATCAGTGTAGTCGAAGTTGAGTCTAAAGGATTAAAAGATAGTAGTTATGGAGTATTTGCAGCAGTTTCTAGAGAAATGAAAAGCGGAAGATGGATTTCAATTAAAAAAGGTAAGAACGGATTATTATCTTTTAAATTGGAAACTAATAAATAGAAAATTATAATAATATATAAAAATAATAAACATTTTATTGAGAATGTTTTAGCAAAAATATGAAATCGATTTCAAAGAAGCGCACTAGAACATTTATAGTGGAAATAAATGCCTGACAAAAAAATAGTGGAGGAAATAAGGTTTGTAACACGATCTAATAGTTGTAACAACATTGTAAATCGCAATCTTTAATTCTGTTTAACTTTTTTACTTCCTTTACAAAGGTTCTTTCTTCTCTATACATAATTTAAAGATAAGATATTATAGAGCTTACGGTTATTTCACAGATATAATGTCAGCAAGTTCAAGTTCAATAAAGTACCGATCATTTCCACAATCGCTTTCTCAGGCATCTATTGAAAATGATGATGATTCTTTTGGCACATGCCCAAATACGACTGAAGACTCAACAGTAAAAATTCCCATGACTTTGAGAAATAATTCAGGAAATTCGAGTTTTGCTGGAAGTCCTACCAATGATATTTATTATCAGAATAGAAGAAGTTATGATGATGATGATGAATTCTCAGCTTCGGACCCACTTCTTACTTTGTCTTCCTTATCAGCAAAAGGAATTTCCAGAAGAAAAAATCAAACAATATTTAGGAGGGCCTTGGCAGAAATAAACATAAAAAATATTGCTGTTCATTTTATACAAATAGCCTTGTTTCTAGCTATTGTCGTCACTTTTCTATTGGTGCTGAAACTTAAAGGTGTGTACCCTTCCCACGATCTGACGGCGGAGCGTCCCGACAAGGTATGGTATACATCCAAGTTCCACCATATAATCCCCGATACGCTTGAGCCAAACATAGCACTATGGAATACACCCGACACATTAGAAAAAGACCAATTTACAGAGAAATCTGAGAAAAACAATATTTCAACGATCAGAGCGATCGCAGAGTTCCATTCACATACAAATTATTCTGATGGGGCAATGTCCCCAGAGCAGCTTGTTGATTGGGCTGTTGCTTATGGGTTCCACGTGCTATTCGTTACAGATCATAATACGCTAGAAGGCGGACTGAAAGCAAGGGAATATGCACAACGCGAACGAGCGTCAGAAATCCTTATTATACCAGGAGTAGAATACACATGTTGCAGAATACACATGAATCTAGTTGGAATCTCTGAAACCATCAAACCAAATACCTCGAAACCAACTGATGAAGATTTAAAATGGGCCATTGATGAAACTCATCGACAAGGAGGGCTAGTATTTGTGAATCACTTGCCTTGGTCACTTTCAACAGAATGGAATAGACAAGTACCAACACTTTTAGACCACCCCAGTATTCAACAGCTGATTGAATGGGGCGTCGATGGGTTTGAATCTGTATCGGAGGGTGTACTTGATTTACCGACTATTAGAGTAACAGAAAAATACGGATTTCCGTACATCACAGCAACAGACATTCATCACCCGTCAGTTGTTCCCACAGCATGGACTGTGTTGAACCTTGAACAGAAGCGGCTGGCAGCCCGATTTCCAGAGATAAACTGGAACACTTTTGACGAGGTGGTATCTCCAGTAGGTTGGATCACCAACCAAACAAATGACAGAACTATCAATGAAACGCAAACCATTTTGACCGTTGAAGTATTAAACTTGCTACGTAGTAGGCAGAAAGACTCCACAAACTTTTATTATTCACCTATAGGCCCTCGTGAACGCGTGTATCCTGTGAGAAACAGCGCAAGTGATTGGTTTATTCCTCTCGAAAGCATCGATCTTACGTATTTCTGGACAGAAAGTAGAGGAATGTACTCGTTTGTAAGCGGATTTTGTCATGAAAAAAAATTTGAACTACATTTTACACGAGCTTTTGCTTTCTTGGCATGGTCTATTTTAGCGTTCGTACTGTTTGAGGCAATTGAGATAGTCCTGATTAAACCAATAAGAATGGTTTATATTTTTAAAAAGCCTTGAAACAAACCAAATATTTTTTTAAAATTAACCAAAGACATTATTTATTGAAAACTTGAAAATTGATTTGTATACAGTTTAAAAACAGAATTAAATATTTAAACATTGACACTTTAAATTTTTTGCTACTCAGTTAAAAACAGTTTTGTACAACATATTATTTCTAGTTTGAAACCAAAAGAACCGTATAAATATGAATGTATAGTATTTTTTGACAATGATCACCTATATATCTCTTAGCTAGGTATTTAGGTCTTTTACAAGAACCCCTTCAGGTTGTTGATTAGAAGCCTAGAGATTATCCAAACCGTTTAACTATGTGTTAAAATGATTTGATTTCGTTTGAAAATACAATTAACTTACCTTTATTTAATGATTCATGGATTCAGAATTTAATTGATGTTATCAGGTTTTTTTTCTTTTTTTTTTTTTTTTTTTTTTTTTTTTTAATTCTGATTTAACGATATATGGGTATAAGGCGAAGTATTCAACTATTTCATTTTGTACTATACTCTATGTTATACTATATGCAGTACCTTATAAGTACCAATTCGGATGAATGTGATATCAACATGAAACAAAATTTTTATCAGGGTTCAAAGTATTCCCTATTTATGTATATTTTTGTATTTTTATTATCTTTTTCAAGAAGAAAGAAAGATGTTACACTCAATCAAATAAACGGCGTATATTCCATTTAAACCAGTATTCTGTAGTTCTGTTTTTTACTTTAAAGTATATTTCCCTCATAAAGATTATAATACCATATTCTAAAAAACTAAAAGCACGTTGTTCTTTTTTTTTTTTTTTTTTTTTTTTTTTTTTTTTTTCAATTTTCTCCTTATCAAATTTAACATCAGACTGGCGCATGCGATAGAAATATTACCTGACTTTTCTTGCTGAATTCACCATCTAGTCTCTCAATTCAAACATTTGATGTAATCAAAGTAAGCTGGAATCCATTCACTTTGTACCTTTTCAAGTTTGTTATAGACATGAATCTCTTTTTTTAGACAGGATGTAGATTGATTGTTGCTGTGTTTGATCTATTTTTTTGTATGATATGGTTAGTATAATTAGGACATTTGGGCTTTGACCTTATCGGAATAGACCTAGAACTGAAGTTACAGAATCTACTAAGTAATAAGAAATGCTTACAAGGCCTAGCTAGGATTAATGTGTTAAGCTACTAATATGAGTGGTTTTTACTAATGAAGCAAAGTTCTTCTTGAAAGGGCTTATTTGCGGAAGATTTCCAGACTCTACGGCTTGAACTGAAATCGAAGGTTTTACTCTTTTGTAAGTACACCGGCTGTAAAACGAACCATAGGAACTTTCTACTAAACCAATAATAGGAAGATCAAAAAATAACATATGGGAGGGAAACATATTGATGGTACAAGATTATGCCATTTTTCATATCAATTGTGTCATATTGTATGGCATGTATCAGGAAGGTATTGTATGCAAGTATATAATCAAGTAGGGTAACCAATGATAAAATTATTATTTTATTATTATCATTGCCTATAGTTATCCCAACCTAGAATAGACTATAGACAGCGAACAATTTCTGGTATTAGAAAAACATTATCTGAACTTTGGAATATACAGTTTATATACTTGATTGGTAAAATGACCACGGGCGGTTCTCTTCTTTTTTAAAAAGTACCAAAACTTTCTACCATTGGTTAAAGATGACTCAAAAAAATTCCATATAGACTTTTCGGTACTTTTTATTATACTGGCCAATACGGAATATCGCTTCCGGGCAAATTTCACTGTACCTCAAAATCAAGAGGAGAAACAAACGCAAATATATAGGCCAAAATGTTGATTGATACCCCATAGATCTATAAAAATTCTTCAGCCGTTGTGACTTTCCAAAAAAGAAATTCGTTGAAAAATCTTAATAAATGGAAAAAAAAATAGCTAAATCGGAGAATATAAAGCCTTTATCTCTCACGTTTTTTTCCCTTTTATTTTTCTCCCAAATTTCAACCATTTATTTTTCACTTTTGGGCCCCGCCTTTCTAATTTTTTATAGACAAGTCAATGATGTTGAGAAATTCCAGATCAATAGGTTCCAAACTAACCCGACTTTCTAGTCGATGCACTATATCTTCAACATACAGCAGAGCGATCCCCTCAGCTTTAAGATACAGTTCTTCATCTTCAAGTGAAGGCACCAAATCAGATTCTACAAACAACGGATCAAAACAAAGTTCTACAAGAAAACCAGCTCTTGAATGGATCCATGCTGGAGGTGCTGCGGTAACGGCTTCCTTAATCACATTTTTCGTTCTCCACAATTACTACTACAATGATCCCAGCAAGTTACACCCAGAATCAATCAACAAAATATGGCCTGAACGAAAGTATGGCGGTTTGAAAGAGTTCAACCAAGCATATCCAGAATTCGAAAAATTACTTACACCAGATCGTGTTACTACAGATGATGAAGAGCTTCGTCGTCACGGTTACAGTGAATGGTCAACATTAAGAATCACACACGACCTTTCTCCGATCGCAGTTGTTTATCCTACCTCAACAGAAGAAGTCTCAGGAATTGCAAAGATTTGTCATAAGTACAGACTCCCCATGGTTGGCTACTCAGGGGGTTCTTCTTTGGAAGGTAACTTTACAGCTCCATACGGGGGTATTTGCATTGATTTTACTTTGATGAACAAGATTATCGATGTACGACCTGAAGACATGGATGCTACAGTGCAACCTGGCGTAGGCTGGATGGATCTCAATGAGAAACTAAAGAAGGATGGCATCAACTTGTTCTTGCCAGTTGATCCTGGTCCAATTGCCAAAATAGGAGGTATGGTGTCTACCAGTTGTTCGGGTACCAACTGTGTTAGATACGGGCCGATGAGAAACTGGGTTGTTAATTTGACTGTTGTTTTGGCTGACGGTAGTATAATAAAGACCAGACAACGACCAAGAAAAAGTAGTGCAGGATACAACTTGAACCACTTGTTTGCTGGAGCCGAGGGTACTTTAGGTTTGATTACCGAGATTACAGTTAAGTTGGACGTTGTTCCCGAGAAAACCTCAGTTGCAGTATGTCCCTTCCCCAAGCTCAGAGATGCTACAAGTACTGCTATAGATATCATTAGAGCAGGAATTCCAGTCCATTGTGTGGAGCTCATGGATGATGTCCAAATGTGGGCTATCAACAATAGTGGATATACTGAGAAACGTTGGGATGAAAAGCCCACATTATTTTTCAAATTCTCAGGCTCCCCCGCATACATTGAAGAGCAAGTTGCAAAAGCTAGAAAGATTGCCGAAGAACACAATGCTGGAAAGTTCATTTTTGCTGAAACTGAAAAAGAAGGTAACGAAATTTGGGCAGCTAGAAAGGAATCTTTATGGCACTCTTTGGCTTTAGCCCCCAAGGGCTCTGAAAATTACGCTACTGATGTTGCTGTCCCAATGTCCAAGTTGGCTGACTTGATTGAAGAATCTCAAAAGGATCTAGTTGATTCAGGAATTGCCTTTGCGACCTCTCTTGGCCACGTAGGTGATGGTAACTTCCATGCAAGCTTGATTTATAACCCCAAGACTGAAAAGGAAGTTGCTGGCCAAGTCGCTGAAAACATTAACTACAGAGGTTTGGCTTTAGAAGGAACATGTACAGGGGAGCATGGTGTTGGCGTTGGAAAAGTTGACTACCTTGTCGGCGAATTGGGAACCGATGTAATTAACTTGATGCATACAATTAAAATGGCTTTAGATCCATACGAGTTGTTGAACCCAGGAAAGGTTTTTACCAAGGAAGCTTTACAGAGAGGCCTTGAAAAGGAAAAGAACGGTACATGGGGAGGAAAAAATTTCAAGTTCCATAAGTTCAAAGGAAGTGATGACAAAAGACCTGCTATTGAAAGAATTGAAGAAAGATTAGCAAAGGAAAAACAAGAAGAATCAAATTAGACACCTATAATTATTTTGTACCTTTAAAATTTATTTAAATAATAAATAAATTCTTTATAGAACCCTTGGCTTAAACAGAAATGAACTAATATTGATAAAGCCATTATCAGCCTGAAAAATCATTATCAAGTTATTACAAATGTTAAAATGAATGTAATTCTGTTGTAATACAAATGGCTGCGTGAATTTTACATCCCAAAAGTACTTTGTGGTCTGTCAAAAAACTTTTCCAGAAATCCCACCATTATTTGGCAAATCACCACCCTCGATTTTTTCAGTCCATACTAAGGATTCCATCTTTAGATCGTGAAACTTTATACAATTTCACCTCCTCTTCATTAATAAACACCATGGCATCATCGTTTGGTCCTTCAAAGTCCAAGCTCTTGCAGCTTACTAAACTCAGCAAAACTATTTTCCAAGAATCATACAACCCAACTAATGCTAGACGCGGATCAAAAGTCTTGAGAAGCTCGTTGAAGGGCCATATCATCTCAGATTATTACTATCCAAACAACTTCTTGAAGTTCAAGTACTTGAAGAAGACTTTCCCAGAATTGTATCTTCAAGATGAACATGAAGAATATAGATTACACATTAACCAAGAGTATGTTATTTCCTTAATTTTTATTGATCTATTTCCTTCATTTTATCAAATTGAAATGAATAATTATCTTCATCAATGATATTAGTAGGTATCTAACTTATTTATTATTATTTGTATTATAGCCGACGGAGAAGAGGTAAGGGTGCTCCTCCAAAGAAAAGCGAAGCTTCTACCGAAGAAAAGAAGCCTGGTAAGGGTAAGAAGAGGAGGTAAACACATTAGAGTAATACTCATCGATCATTACTCTCTCCTTTTCACATATTTTCACAATTCGCTACTATTACTGATTGCAATACTTGCTATTAAATTGTGTATATATTATATCTCATTTTTTTTCCTGATTGATGAAACTTGATGTACCGAATTTGCAATATTGTAACGATAAAAAAATCATTTGTATATAAATTAAAATATATTTTAGAGTATATTCTTTTCTAAACATTTTTAAAAAATCTATTTATCTATCGGAAAATTATTCAAATCTAAACATGAAAATAGCAAAGCTAGTTCATTTATATATCATTTCTATTTCTATTTTTTTTTTTTTTTTTTTTTTTTTTTTTTTTTTTTTTATAATAAGCAAGCAAACCTAATCTACTAAAGTTATGTTAGGATTTAAATTAGTGTTGTTATCGCTATCATCATCATCAGGAGAAGAAGTACCGGCAACTCTGAAAGTTGGGATACTCATTCCGCCAGTTTGTTCCTGATATCTGCTTTGTAGTTTCTTCAATCTCTCAAAATTATAAAGAAGCCTCGACTTGACCATCAACATTAGTCTTTTCTTTCTATCTTCTTCCATCTTTTTCTTGATCGTATCCAAAATCATCTGATAATGAATGAAATCGGGTAGATTTAAGCATTGAGTGTAATCCATGTCGTTGTAGAAAGGATAGAGCAACAATAGTTTTGTAAACGAGATACGGCCTTCGTTATCAGAAAGCTCTAAAGCGTGATAGTAAAATTGCTCGCATTTAGCCTTCCTTTTTAGTACTTCATCTCGAGGATAATTTCTGAGTGCTTTACGTAAAGCTGTTCTGTCAACATTGTCACCGTCTCTAATACTGTTCTCTTCTATAATAGTTTTTAATCTCCAAGGCTCTTCATGAATTTGCATAGAAAAGTAACCATCCAAAGACATCATAAATCTTAGAAGATCGTCACGTAAAATGTAACCAGTTGAATCCTGATCAAATGCAAACCAAACTTCTTTGAATTGCCGTAGTTTGTTTCGATCAATAGGAGGTTCATTAGGTCTTGTTAAATATGAAAATTGTTCATAGATAAGAGAAACCAATAAGTTGGCAAAAATGTACAGTGAAATAATGTTCCATGATATGAACAAGATATATGCATATGGCTTACTTCCGCAGTCAGAATCATTGTCGGAATTTTCATAGCAATTGGGATACTGTACTAGATAATCTGAAAGAACCATATTCCATCCTTCACCACAGCTCATCCTGAACAATAAAACAAGAGAATTTGGAAATGTTCTAAAATTGATGGATGTGGAACCATTAGGCCCTATTCTTGTAAGCCCAAACACCTGATTAAATGCAATGCCGAAGGCTAAATACAGAATAAACCAGACAATCAACAGATTCATGATATTTGGAAGAGAAGCTGCAGCTGTTTTTAAAAGCTGGTCTAGTCTTCGACTATGGGGAATAATCATGAGAAGCATTCCAAGAAACAAAAGTTTTTCAAAAATTCGGTATAGATAATCATCTGTAGCAATAGCAAAGCCAGCAACTTTTAATGAAAACGCGCCTACTGTTATCGAAAATGCATAAAGATCCCACTTTCGTCTAAAGTATCGACGAATTCCAAAGGCGTAGACCTTCATCAAAATAAAGCAAAGGTAAATGACAGTAATCAACAATAGAACAGCTGATCGAGCGGTTTCAAGCTTTGCTGACATAGGATAAAATTCTGCCATAAGCACAATACCAATTGCCATCAGACAAGTAAACATTGAAACCTGAATAATAGAATATGGTGTCACAAACTGCTTAAAAAGTGTTTCTCTCAAAGACCCCTCACGTAAAGCTGGAGGTCTAATAGATGGTCTGACAGTTCGTAACGATTTTTCGGTTTCATACCACAAACGTTGTTCGTCTGTAAAGTAGGCAGTGCCAGATGATCTAGCATAATTTTGAATAATAACAGACAAGAAAAGTGTAACAATGAAAATGGTAGCAATTGTATTGTATATAATGACAAATGCACCTTCAGCAGATTGCCCAATTACAGGTTGAGTAAATTCTCCAGAAATTCCCATAACTGCCAGTAAAACGTCTACCCAACCTTCGAGAGATATAATTTCAAAAAGAATTAAAAATGAATGGCCAAAATTGTTGAAATCAAAATAAGGATTAGTAACTGCTCTTGGACTTAGAACTTCCCAGTCAAAGGGTACATTGGCAAATTCACCGACACAACCAGTCAAGCTTCCAGTGAAGTCGGAATCGTTGCACTTGTAAAGGCGCCCTCTAAAAATGACAAGACCCCAGACAGAAAAGGGAAATAACAAACTTAATGCAACAACAGCCGCCGTGAAAAGCTTCCAAATACCAACAATGATAATACTATGAAACAATTCTTGAGCTTTTGGACTAAAGCTTAATAATCGGAGAGCTCTGAACGCTTTAAAAGCCCTTAAAATTCTTGAATTGACGCCATGAAAAAATATCTCTTGAATCATATTGGCAAACAAAGTCATCCAGACAACAAAATCAATAATTCCCCAAACGGATTTCAAATAGGCGTTAGGAGTTGAAATAACACCATCAGCTATGGTTTTAATAATAAGCTCTATTGTAAAAAGTATCACAAAAGCGAGCTCAGAAATTACGTACCAATTCCAATATTGATTGGCAACATATTCCTGATAATAAATTGGAGTCACAATGCCTGCAATAACAATTAATCCAATGGTTGCTAGAAACATTATAGTTGAAAATGTATACCATATCAAGTGGTGTGGTTGTTTCTCGCTTTCCAATCTTTTCCCAAAACTTGGAGCAACAATCGCTTGACAAAATCGTCGAAGCTTACTCTTAACACTGAGAACTCCGAAAGATTTATTGAATTTTGGATTCACTATACTTTCCTGTCTTCTGTGTTGATCCAATTCACGCAAGTATGAGATATAACGTTCCAAATCATCTCCAAAATCGGCCAGGGTCATGTTACGTTTCCAAAGTTTTGATTTAAGGGCCTTTATTGGAGCTAACATTGAGGTTAAAAGAGACCGTTGAATTAGCTCTTCAGCCTGCTTTAACCGTTCTTCTTCTTCCTGGAATGCTATTCTTACTTCTTCAGGTTGATCGTCCAATGTGAGCTCTTTGTCTTGAGACTCGTTAGACAAAAAGTTTTTCAAGTTACTCTCTTTCATGATATCAATAATTTTGGCAAGAATATCCTCATATTCTGTATTTCGAATTTTCAAGGGAATAAAGTTAAAGATGAGCATTTTAAACCCCTCTCTAGTCTGTGTTGTATATTCTGTACCATATGTCAGCATCTGCTTGAGAAACATGTACAATTGTTGTGTTCTTTTTCCACTAACAGAAATTTCCAAGTTATCCGTGAGAACAGCAATGAACATATTTAATGTTACAAAGTTTGACATGATTAGCCAAGCAACAAAAAATGCAGCAATGCATGCTCTAGAAAACGTAGAATCTGCTGCCTGTACAGCGCTGAAAAGAATATCTGTCCAATTTTCTGTAGTTGAAACGACATACATTCCCAAAAAAGAATTGCCCAGGGTTTGAAAGCTGAAGAACGTGTCACTTTCGGGGCTATGCATGCTTGGAATGACACCTTGTAAAAGAAGACAAGCTAACAAACTAGCTAAATACACAAACAGGTAATAAAAGATGGTGATATCAAAAATTAGTCGAACCTGAATCAAGACCCTTGTCCACAAATCACGCACAAAAGGAATTGCAATAACAACTCTATAAAACCGAGCAATCTGAAACATGGTAAGCCATCTGTAGACACGATAATTATGATAAATGGCTGGGATGATGGTTATAGTGTTTGCAATAGCTAAACAAAAATCAAGAGAATTTAGGATACTTAGAAAAAAGAATAATGGCTTTGGAAAATAAAGTGCAAACCGAATAAGTATCTCTATTGCCAAGATGCCAGATGTTATAATCTCTAAAATATAGACGTTATCAATATATTTTTCGTCTGTGCGATCTGTAAGAGTGCATTTTGCAACAATATCACTAAGGATTAGTAAAATAGGTATTTCCCGAAGGTAGTTGTATGTTAGTCCAATTTTTGTTCGACATTGATATATGATATGGTCATTCCTATCTTGTAGCATCTGATTTATTTTCAGCTCTGTATCTTCCTCAAGGTTTGTATCTCTTCTAATCATTTTAAAACTGGATGCAATAACTGAAATGAACAAACTTGCTAAACCATAAGCTAAAATAATCACACCAATAATAAAGAATATAGATGCAGCCAGGTACTCAGCATCGATTACATCGTACATGATATCAGAAAACCCGTTTAGTGACATAATTGTAAAAACAAGCTCAAGAGAATTCAAAAAGTTATCAAAGCTAATAGTGCCATTATAGGGATTTTCTTGGGATTTGCAGATACTATTCACAGGGCATATAAATCCCTTTGGAGTTCTAGACGGCTGACCGTTTTCATATAAATATGCTTTCGGAGTAAGAGTTTCAGGGTCAAGATATCCACCACAGAAAGAATCATCATTGTCAAAGGTGTCAGATGAATTGGCTGGATTAACCCATACGCATGTTCGGCTGAGAGAGCCGTGAAAAGATTGAACACCAATCAATGAAAATATGCTCCTAAATATATACATTAGTATTAGCCTCAATATACAAGAGTTGAATAAAAAAAAGGAAAGTAACTCACCAAAAAAACGCAATAAATAGAAAAATGGTTAAAATCTTAGTTGACCCAGCTTTTAAACTTCTTAAAATGGCATTTGTTCTCTTTGTGAGGTTTAAAATTCTTAATATTGGTATACCAGTAAGGCACTTGAAAACGAATATATCAAGCTTGTCAGCTGTGTCATCTAATAAAAGAACAGAAGAAATCCAATAACTGATAATTGCTATTAAATCAATTCGGGACCATGTTGATCGTAAATAGGCTCTTTCAGGAGCAATCATGACGTTTGGGTCTTTGAACTGTAATGTTCTATGCAAGGTTTGTTTTTTTTCATGACGCTTGGCAAGATCGATGCCGAAAGCCCCAAAAATCTTTCTATATGTAGGGCTGGATTTCAAGTGATCTATTACTGCATCCATAACGGTAAAAATTGTAGGTGTAAGCTTGTAATATTGTGCCGTTTTAACTGAATCTGGCATGGAAAACTTGAAGTAGCGTCTCTTGGTGAAATCTTTCTTTCCACGATTAGTGTCAAATATCAATCCGTAAGCAATGACATTCATGATGAAAAAAATGGTATAGTATAAATATATTATAAACATTATCCAATCATATACTCGACTTCTATAGGCTACCGAAAATTGGCCTTTTACAGTCGGATGTGAAAAAACGTCTGGAGCTGTCATAGCAGTTAAAGCTACCATATGTGCAAATAGTACGAAAAGTCTAATACCAGAAACCCATGGTTTGTGAAGAAGTTTATAAAGAAAAATGCGAAATCTGTTATCTTTGGAAAATATTTTTAGTGATGTACCGACTAATTCTATACGTTTGGGTTGCTGAGTTTCTGTCTTTTCTTCACTATTCAATATAGGGCGCCCCGAAGCTGATGCTAATAGTTCATGCTGAAATTGAGCCGTATCTTGGCTACTAGTGTTTTGAGGCGATAAATCGGAAAAAACACCTACTGAGTATGTATTCCGATTTCTAAAAAATTCATTATCGCTAAATGATCCTCTATGAGAACTTGGTTGATAGGGGTTGTATTGATCAACTAGCGAATTTGATAAAGATTCATCAGAATTTAAGGGCCTATATGAAGATTCATTGCGGAGTCTTGCTGAAGGAATTGACTCTATATCTGATGATGCTTTAAAGCTATTGCGTGGCCTTGAGGAAGATCGAGAATGGCTCTCCAAATCTGCCCGCGATAAAGGTTGCAATGGTGTTAATTCATCATCTTCTGGCTTAGGCAAAGATGACGATCCTTCGATTAAGGAATCTCTGGAAGCAGTAGATGTGGCAGCCGACTTTTCACCAGTAAGAAGACGATTGGAAAAGTCTTTTACAGCTTTGGAAAGATGATCTTTTGATAAAGGTTCAAGGGGTGAAAACGGTCTTGCCGGATATTCGCTAGTATTTTTAATTGGAGAATGGCTACTGTTATGTGAACTAAAATGAGACTTGGTTGGAGAAGGATTGGAGTCCCGTATATGCACTGATCTAGATGGCGACAAATCTCTATTAAGTACTTGGCTCAAATGTGAATCAGGACTAAAGGAACGAGATATTCTGGAAAAAGATGTTCTGTCTGTTGTTTTTTGACCTTCTAAGTCATTATGGGCTATAGGCTCCCTTGAACTGGCTGTAGTTGGACTTTTTGCAGATGAAAGCCAAACACCCTCCATACCACCTTTTCCAAAAGCATTTCTTAGCCCTTTTACAATGTCTACATCGTCATCCTTTTCACCATCCTGAAAAATTGTTGATCTTATGTTTTGGGGGTTTGATGACGTGGTTTGAGAACTATCTGCGCCAGAAGGCTGTGACAAACTGCGCCGGTTATTTGATATATGGTATAAAGCAGGGTTGTATTCAGTTTCAGTAGAAAGGAAAGGGTTTTCAGGAGATAGTTCGGTGCTTGATTCAAAAGGGGATGTCATATAATCTGACTGTACTGGCTGAGAAGATCGAGAAACTACACGATGAGGCTGTGATATCGTTGAAGGATCAAGAATTACGTCGTCAAAATCTTGCAATTCATACTGTTGGTTAGCCAATGGGCGTGCGGGCTTTCGTTTAGGAGGCATTTTGAAATAATTGTAACTAGTAATGCCGCCGTTTTGGCAGTTGTTAAAAAAGCAGTTATGCTTGTTATAGTTGGTTTAAATGTTAGCTAAAGGTATACTTAAGGATGAAACTAGTATTTCAAACTATAAAAGCAGCAACAAAAGTCGTTTCGTTTAGTAATATTAAGTAAGAATAGTTGAAAATAGTTAGGGTTTACGGGAAGAATCCGAAAAAATCATGTGATAAACTACAAACCCTTTACAAACCCTTCCAAACCTCCATTCCAGACGTGTCTTGATTTTGCGAGTGTTCCAACAGAACCTCTCTGAAAAATCCAATGCGACTGAAAAGTACAAACATTCAAACTACATCATGGCCCAAAGCTCTACATATGATCCACTTTATCACAGAACAACACACCACGATGTATCGAGTTGTAAAGTCCTAAGAATATATTGGCCAACGAACTTACGGTCAGTTCTCTTAAATCAGAAATATCAGCAGTCCGTACTTATCGGATGGAAAAACACTGAATGCGATTTGGTGGTTGTTACAGCATTGCCATATCTGGATCCGGCATTAGTTGAATCACTTCTTTCTAAAAATTTACTATTAAAGACAGAAAACTTAACACCTAACCAGTTATATTCAGTATGTGGAGTATCAAAGATGTCAATACTAGGAACTTTAAATTATGATCCAGAAACTCAGAATCAGTTTTTAAACAGTGATCGACGTATTCCGCAATTTATTCCGTCCAAGTCTTTTTTCAATGTCAAATTTGATCGAAATTCAAAACATCCAGTCATATTGCATAGCCCAAACTCACAACTCCATTCACGTTTTCAATTCAAATTTGTTCAAATGATAACGTTTGATCCTCCAATATCATCTAAACTCCAATATTTTAGTTTAAAACCTGCATCTTTAGAACTTCCTGAAAAAACTTCCTTTACAGTTATTTCAGAGCAACTAGAACAAAAGCTAGTTGAACAGGAAAAAGAAACTCAAGAGCTTTGTAGAAAAGTCAAAGATCATGCTGATTACGATCCCGATGAATTAAACTCTTTAAAAACGACATTAGATAATTGCATCGCCCAATTGAATACATGTAACGAACTGGGGATAATATTACGAAAAAACTCTGAAGATCTCTTTCCTAAAATCCTAAATGCAACTAGTAGAGCACAGCAATCACTGACTGGGCAAATAAATTTTGTCAATACAGAAGGGCAAGCACAATTACGTAGCAGAAAGTTTTCTATATCTCAGATAATCGCTGTTGACTCGGCAAAATCTTACGTACAAAACGGCATACTGGGATTGTTACTCAAAATAAAACAAAACATTATTTCTCCAATAATAGTATGGGCTTTGATTTATGTGATTATGGTATTTAGAATACTGGCCGAAGGTATACTAAAAGCGATCGAATGGAAACCTTTCAAATCATGGTATGCATTGAAAGAAGTATCCGCCACAGCCCAGCAAATTGATCTACGATTACAACAGTTTTGTTACTCCCCAGTACAATATCTGAAGATTTCAAAAAACTCGGTATTCTCTCAAAATATATTAAGTGTATCCTCCACTAATAGTGAAACAGAAAAAAAATTAAAATCTGGCAATCCTAGTAGCAACATTGGATATGTCAATGTTGAATATGTATTGTTTTACAACACTATATGGCTGATTGTGAATGATGTCATAATTGGTATCACACTCTCAAAGCTTATTCTAGAGTATCAAAAAGAAATTATAAGGTATCTTATTTACATTATTGATTACCCTTTAACAATCGATTTTGAAAAGACAATTGCCTGGCTGATGCGATGGCCTGGTGGTTTAAAGCTTAACACGGAACTAGCATCTTTTTGTGGTGGACTGTTCATCTGGGTCATTCATTTCTGGAGACACATTATTCTCAGCTTTTTTGTTCCAGTAAATTACGGTGATGGAGCAGGAGCTAATGATGAAAACGGACCTTTTCTTTTAAGGATGCTTGTCTTATTTGTTGCTTACTCTGGTCTTGGTGGTGCAACTCTGTTGATGTCACTCGTTTCAGATTTGGTCTCATTTGTTACTATTCACGTTTACTCTTTTTATTTGGCATCCGGCAAGATATATCACTGGCAATTAACTGTGCTTCAATCACTATTTCATCTTTTCAGAGGTAAAAAACGCAATATTCTAAGAAATCGTGTTGATTCCTGTAGCTATGAGCTTGATCAATTACTAATGGGCACCATTTTCTTCACATCACTGGTGTTTTTGTTGCCAACTGTGTTGGTATTCTACTTGACATTTGCAGCCTGTCGATTGGGTATTATCATTATCAATGCTGTTCTAGAATCATGCTTGGCCTGCTTGAATCACTTTCCCTTGTTTGCATTAATGCTCTACTTTAAGGATTATAAGAGACTTCCTGGGGGGATATCGTTTATTTTGCTGGATGATAAAATCACATATGACGACAATAGTCAAGGTATAGTGACATCACATATCATGTTGAAGCCACTACATCTGCCATTCTCTACTATTTTTTTTCAATATCGGTTGCTATATAGCAGGATAAGATTTTTGTATATGTCGCTGCCAGTTATTTTGCGATTACTTTCTGGCCAGTTTGTACCTATCCAAAGATCACAATTGTACTCGCTATTATATTCTAAACTTCCTAAAGAACGAGTTGGGGTGTCAAAGTTATACCAAGAACTGACATCGAGTTTGCGAGAGAAAAAAAAGCAATAGCAATAATATATTTTGATCTTGTAGCTTTTTTTATTACTAATTTACACACCATATAAATCCATTTATATATATTTATAGTATATTTATTTATCTCTCTAATCCGGGATTTAAATGTGTTGAATGTTCAATAAGGGTAGATGCGAAAAAAAAAACCTGGCTTTTCTATAGTAATGATCCGATTGATGATTATTTTGTACCTTCCTTTTTGTTTTGTGAGTAATACAGATGGAAAAAGATGTATTATTCGGATAAACTATTCTACATTAATGATAACAAAAGATAGGGTCACAAAATGATGCTTTGTTTTTGTTTATTTTCTGTCTATCTATTTTGGAAGGGCAGGCTCTGAAGATCTCTTCTTTTGTTGGATTTTGGCAACTGAATAAATGAGACCTGAGGCAAATCCAAGTAAAATAGATGTTACTGAAAAGAAAGTAACGGGGGTATCAAAGAAAATTAAGCCAGAAAGGGCAACAGGAAGTTTATTCAAAGCACCAACCATACTGTATGTAGTAGAAGAGGTGACTCTGACGCACCAACCAGATGTATAAGAGATGCCTAAAGCAAAGACACCAGACATAAACATAAGAAAGATGACAGTGTTTCTAGAATCAGGAGGAAAGTTCTTTATAACGTTTTCACTAGACCAATCTTCGAAAAGTAAGGATCCAACCAAGAGAACGGGGATGGACAAAAGATTATTGTAATACATAGTGTCCAAATCAGTAAAGTTGAAATATTTAATTCTCTTTCTGAGGTAAAGAACAAACCCGGCATTTGAGACGCAGTTGAGGAACATCCAAATATAACCAATATTTAGACTTTCAATAAGACCTGTAGCAGTTTCCTTGATAATTTCTCCGTTTTCTGCAGCAAGGGCGGCGGCAGCAGCAGCAGCTTCTTTAGCAATGGACATATCTGAATAAGCGGCGACAACAGAAGAAAGAACAATAATAAGGAATGAAAATAAAGTGAGAGGGGTAACTTCACCTCCAAACCAAAGAACTTCGCCGTATGCGATGAGGATAATTGTGACGTTTTTGAAAATGGTGAAAACAGGAATCGACAAGTATTGCATGGCCTTTGAGGCAGTGTAGATCATGAGAACAAGAAGAACTGAAATTGGGAACCATTTCTTAGCTTCATTTGAGTTGAAATCTCTGAAGTTAATAATGCCGAATGTCTTGAGGGCTTGGATAACTGCAAGGCAGACGAAAGATTGAACTGCGAGAAGAATGCAGTTAAAGTTGAAGTATCCGACAGACAGCACATACTTGTTGGTAACTGTCATGAGAATTGAAGAGGCACAGTAAGCAGCTACGGCGATGACTGGACTATTTGTGATGGCATTGAGAGGAGATACAGTGCCAGGTCTGGGAAAGTCCTCAGACTTTTTCTTATCAGCGGGATATGACATTTTATATTAAGCCAAAAAAAAAGGTATTGAAAAAATTAAAAAAAAAAAAAAAACCTTGGTATCTATTGAATAAATTGTTCCTTGTGATTTCTCTGATTACAACACTGATGAATCAAAAAGGTTGAAAATTTTTTAAAAAGTTTTTTTTGGCCTGGAAGAAAAGGGTGAAAATAAAAAAAGTGAAAGGAAGGAGAAGAGAAAAAAAAAAATTATCAGGAATATTTTTTATTTTTTTTTGTTGTAATAAAATTTATATATACCAAAAAACTTTAATCAAGGAGGTTTATTAAATGGGAACCTTGAAAAAAAAAAAAAAAAAAAAAAAAAGAGCACTGATTGCAGAACAACAACTATAAGCCGATGATTGGAGAGATTATCAATATATACAGACTTTACAGTTCTTTACTGAAATCAAAGTAAAATGATCAAATCCTGTGAAATTGATTGTTATTAAAAATACTAGTTAAGGTTAATATATATATTACTTAGCTAAAGGGTAATTTCATTAATTCAGCAGCTTCATTCCAATCGCCTGTGTGAAAAAGGTACTGTACTGATCATATCACGTGCATCTTATCAACTATTTACACGAAATTTTAATGCCAGCAAATCATCATCGCCCTCCAAAACACCACCAACATCTGTCATCTCTCGCCAAGGTATACTACTGTAGGTGTAACTTTTTAAGCATACAAAAATTCTACACACATAGAACATTTCTAGCTAAAGCCCCCAGTCACAAAAATGGCATCACTGGCTGAGCTAAACAATTGGGAAGAGGCCTTTATCAAGTACTCTGTTCCTGAGCTACGGACCCTCAATGGTCAACTTACAGAGTTGGCCTATTCCAAAAAGACCGAACTCCGTGATCTTGTTGGAAATAGGTACAGAGACATGCTCAAAACAGCTGATATCATCATCTCCATGAATGATGTAGTGACAAAAGAGGACAATGCACTATCAGACTTGACTACAAACAGTAAATACACATCGTGGGACTCACACGAATCCAATTTTTCAACTTTTCACACAACCCTGTTCCCAGGCATTTTCAGCAGTGGGAAAAAGGTTTTATTCAAACAGCATAAAGTAGACATTAGACAGGCATATCTCCAAGGTCTGGCAGTTTCTCATTTGCTGAAATCAATCATTCCATTTATTAGGCGACACCTCAATGATAAAAAACTTTACGATTATGGTAGTGTTCAACCTCACAACTTTCTCATCATTTCTCGAAGCTTGAGATTAGCGCGCTTGCTACTTTCACACGGTCAAAACTACTTTGACACCACTAATCAAGGCCATAAGCTTCTTGCAAAATACACCGGTGAAGTCGATACATTGAGCAAACAATTTGAAGATATAATTACAAGTTTGCTTCTCAATGGCGAAGCAAATGATTTACTACCTTCATCAAGCTACAACTCATTGTTTTTAGCCTATGCGCACTTCAATGGCTCTACGCCAATGAATGTATTGGAAAAACTACTTGATTCCCGTCTCAAGTTTATCAAAGAACAACTGGATTTAGTTGTGGAGTATCTTGAATCGCATAAGGATGACAAGGAAAAGGAAGAAGCATTTTTTGACAATAGTTTTCTCCCAAGCATCCTTAGTCTCGTCAGTACAACATTCCGCATTGCTAATAAAGCATTTTCGAAAAACCATGTGGCTCAGTATATTCAAAAGCAAGCTGACGCTTATTCGCTACTAGATACTCCTGGTATCACGGATGATTTCGAATTAAAGGTTAGCAAATATCGAAAGTGGTTACCACTGCAAATCCAAGAAGAAAGAGCCTTTCCTGAGGATTGTATTGCAACTTCTTCATTTGGAAATACCACTAGGCTATCGACAAAAACATTACAGCATCTTAGAAGCCAGTTGCAATCCTTTTCCAATTCAATTGTCGATTTGTTTGATGAAAAGTTCCCTCAAATTATAAGTCTTATCCCTAATCTCTATTCGTTAGTGACTGTTTACCGTCAAATATTGGAAGTTGCTCGTGACAACTCCAGCGTTCGGAATCTCACAAAACGGGCTTCTAAGGGCGAAGAAAAGGCCAACAAAAGTCTTTACAAAGATGTTTTTATCCCAAGTTGGACCAAAAAGCTGAATCTTGTTGTTGAATCTTCAATCAAAACTCTTCTTTCTCAGGAGAATGCTCTGCGAGCTATTCATAAGAAAATTGTCGAAAGTGATGATAAAATTGAAAACACGGCTGCACAAGACAACATTTTTTCTGTGGAATTTTCAAAGAATCTATCATCATCAAAGGGTTATAATTATGCGTCATCTTTATTTGAGGCCCTGGATGATTTCTGTGTAGGAAGCGTGGGATATATCAAGCCAGTTTCGCACGAGTACAAGGCTTGGCTAAATCTGATTTCTGAAATTCGCAATAACCTTGTTCAGTTTGGTAACCTCAAGGAGCTTTTGGCCATGAGATATGATCTAGGTGGCGATGACTTGTCTGATGATGTCGTTTCCGAGCTCTTTTCTATTCTTGAAGAGGATGCAGAAGAGGGTATGGATGACGTCTTTGGGGACGAATGGCGTAATTTAGAAAAGCAAAACATTTCAAGGATTTATAATGAATCCAATGATTATCTTAATGCTACGTTAAAAGTGGTGCACGATGAAATGATTACTGAAATTAATAATTTGTTTGAAACTAAAAACAAAGACAGTATTGAAGGTGCTGTGTTACTAATTCGAGCTATTTTATTATTTGAACGGTACTTTAGCAGGATCGCAGCTGCCACAGACTCTTCATCAAGTCAAGCAATCAAGCCCACAACATCCCATGAGATATCAGCTCATGATCTGCTAATTAAGATCTACTCTAATCTGGCAGGCCTGTTAGCTGATTCTATAGAAGAAATCAATCCCAAATACTACAAGCACGCTGATATTGGGCTCTGGTCTTCATACAATGCCAATTCTTCTAGTCCTGAAGATGAAGAAAAGAAAGAGATTAAAAATGATGAAAACCTTTCGATATGGCCAGATGTACCATCATTGGCTATTCTCAATTACTTGCACATTCTTGTTCGCAATTTACTTGAAATTCTGGGTAGTGATAACGTTGTTTGGGAACCAGAGGCTGGAATTTCAATTGTACGCGAAAAAGTTGGTAAATATATACTAAACCAACTTGAAGAACAGGTATACAATACTGTTTCTGAGTATTATCAAGGGAAGATTGAAAAGGCTGCTGAATCTGAAGACATAAAAGAAGATATAGCTATATCTGAAGATAATAAGGAAGAAGAAGATAAAAAAGAAGATACTACCCTATCCGAAGACCAAAAAGAAGATGATGAGCAAGAGACTGAAACTGCACAAGTTGAGGAAAAAGATGAAGATAAATCTGATGAATCTAAAGATATTACAGATAATGCATCATCTTCCGAATCCGATCAAAACGAGTCTTCTAAGCAACAAGATAATTCATTGCATTTATTACAAACTTCTAGAAAGCACGCGTTCCTGCAGATTTTTGCAGACTATATCTATATTTCCGAATTACTAGGTCTTTCTTCTCCTACCTCCAATGGTAATAACAAACTTACAAAATCCTTGGAAAATGAGCACCTACTTGATGAAGAAATAAAAGATCAGATTATTACTAATATTAAACAACAAATTATTAAAACTAGAGTATTATATTTGCCATTTTCTGTTTAATATAAATAATAAAATTATGTAAATTAATAGTTGATATTAATTAACCCTTATACGCTAAAAGATGATCGATCCTGTTGAAAAATTATAACAAAAAATCAGGGAGAGTAAAAAAAAAATATTATTGCGGCTTGAATATCAATAACATTGTAAAAGAATAAAAAAGAATAAAATAAAGCAAAACAAAGCCAGCACTCTTTCTCGCTATTCAAGTTCTAAATCTCCAACAATGCCATCTTCACTTGAAGAATTAGCCAAATCATATTCTTCATCATCATAAATATCAGAATAAAACACTGGACGGTTATTTATACTATTCCTTCGTTCTTCAATCCTCCTTCGTCTACGCATCTTCCTTATACTGTCATCATTTTCCTGCTCCATCTCTTCATCCTCGTCATCGATACCTCTATAAGTCTTGTCATAATCCTCATCATCTTCGTAGTCATCCTCAATCGCATCGCCCATGGCACTGTTACCGCTATTGTTCCCATAGGCTAGCGACATGAACGCACGGCTACGGCATGCACTAAGGTGCAAATATCCGACGCGCTTCCTCCTCTTGTTGAAAAAGAACCACATGTAACACCACAGAGTCCCCGGTTGCATGTCATTAAGCAGCGAATCTGGAGGGATGTGCGAGTAGCAGGCACATTCCTTGAGGCCGATATGGTCGTCGAGGGTTTGCCAGAGGTTAGGAGGAAGAGGCATTCCTGCGCTGAACATGAGGTTGTTAAAGTTGTTGATGACGCTTGTTACAGAAGGCTCGCGTTTGAAGTCGGAAGGTTGCAAGGAAGAGAAATCGTGATCGGGGTGTGTCGAGTTGAGAACGGATATGAGGTAGCCAAAGGCCTTACGGCTTGCTGCTTGATCCAGAGGGCCAAAGGGAGATGAGATGAGAGATGAAGCAATGCCGGGAGGAATAGACAAAAGCGGAGAGGATTGTTGCTGTTGTTTGGAATTACTACTTGTGTTGGAATCAACAATTGAAATCGAAGAAGAAGGTTTTACATCGTTTTTGTTATTACTGTCTGGGTTCTCATTGTTGCTGCCGTTTGATAGGGTGGAACCTTTATGAGATAAGGGAGGAGATATCAGCGGGAAATTTGCGCTTTTTGAAAGACGTGATGATCCGAAAGATGGAGGAGAAAGTGATAAAGACTGAGATGATCCAAAAGAGTTTTTGTTACCGCCGTTTCGCCTTGGGATGGTATTGATGAATTTGTTTTCTTCTAAAGATGTTGATAGTGTGTTATTATTACCATTTGCTTCGGCAACCGCGTTTGTATACTGTAAAAGAGCATCTTGCTGAATAGAATCGATATGCTTGTCTAGCGTACGATATAATTTTCGATCATAAGACTGAGGTTTAGTTGAAAAAAGTTCGATGCCCCCCTGAATCTTCAATTCAGCACTTTCGAATTTTAGGGCAGAGTTTAGTTTATCTAAATCAGTAAGTTCGAGAAACTATAAAAAATTTTTTGAGAAAAAAAAAATCAAAAAAAAAGATATTTGATGTAATTACATGACAAAAATATCATGTTTAAAAAATATATATATTCATCAAGTAATCATAGATATAATCATCGTTTTAAAGATGATTACCATGACGACCATGATAATAATGATAGTTTACTAGCGTTAATATGTCACTTATCTACTAGGTTGTCGACAGAAAATTGATTGTTGACGTACCTTCATGATAGATATCTTGTATTATTTTTGATTACAAGATTTTTTTTTTAGACCACTATTGAAAATAATAACCAAGATAGGTTACAGAATGAGATATAAAAGGATAAGAAGTGCAAAATATAAGTATTTTGTTGATAGATGATAAAGGGATTAGAAAGGAAAGGATGTTTGTTTTCTTAAAAAAAAAAAAAAAAAAAAAGAAGGTTTAGTTTTTTTTATCGATAAAAAATCTACTGATAAATATTTGACGGGATTGGTTTTTTGGTGGTGATGAAATTTGGTTATGGCGGTGTAAAGAGTTTGTGAGCAACAGTACTAGTAGTAGCAGCAGGCAGCCAGTACAGTGAGAGAGAGCCATGCTATAACTAAGAGCAACCGCGCGGTTTATTGTTTATTCACTACCTTCCCCCACACAATGATCTGATTAGGGCCAATAGGCGATTGCGCTTCAATCAGTATGACATTATCCCATGATCCTAACAGGACCAAATACCACTCCACACCTTTTTCTTTTCATATACGATAAAACATGCTAGTTATCCAATAACGAAAGCTAATTTACAAACAGTATAGACAGGTCCACAATAAAAAGTATATATCTCTTTATTAAATTCATTAATCATATAGTACTAGATAAATTACATAAATAGTTAATAAATACACACCAGCACTTGCAATATTTTTTTTTTTTTTCCTCAAAGACTAAAGACTGATATTCTATTATTTTTTTTCATTTTATTTTTCACATTAATCAATCATAAAAAGTATTCGGGAACAGGTCTTTTCATTGGCATTAATTTTGATCCTTGCAATTCGGTAATTTGTGCCTCAAAAACTTTATAATTTCGTTCCAAATTATCGTCAATTTGGAGAATGGCTGCTACATTACCGCATCGGTAACAATAGTTGGGTGCTGACCACACGGTCACCAGCTGCTCATTGTAGATTTCCTTATATCCTTCTACAACAAGTTGATGAGCGCGGGCAATCAATGATGTATTGTTGAGATGGTTGAAGGCATAAACTGGGGTAGGTCCAAAGACATATCCTGCACCTCTCGGAGATAAGCTCCATTGTGGATGGGACATTGAGCTAGGATACGTCGGGCTGTTATTGCTGTTTATCATCGACTGTTGATCGTTGGCGATGTTATCATAACTATTATCATAAATATTTAGGTCATTATTATTAGAAGTTTTTGTGCTGTCGTTATTTTTATCATTATTGGTGGTATATGTTTTGTTTTCATCTTCGTCATTTTCGTTAATATCATTATTAAAGTTTGCGACTGAGTCGTTAGAATTATCGTTTAGTTGAGAACTTGATTTCGAATCGATTAAATACATGTTGAAGTCATCGTCTTGGCCTGAAGAAAGTCCTAGTTCGCCGTCCTCGTCTTCATCGTCCAAGTTTGAAGTATCGTCAGGATCCGACCACAAGAGATCGCACATTGGGCCATCATGAGGCACTTCTTGTTTTCGATCAATAGTTCTGATTTGGTTGATATATTTAATTGAAGGAGAAAGGCCACCATGGACGCAGAAGACTCCTTTGGGGCCTCCTACTAATGCTGATAAGGCAAGGTAATCAAAGACGTTGCAACATAACCGCCAAACATAGGAAGAACCGTATTTTCTAATGCACTCGTCATAAAAGCCATATGTAGTTGTGATTTGCCTCGATTCATGATTGCCACGAATCAGTGTGATTCTGTCTGGATATCGGACTTTCAAACATAATAGTAATAAAAATGATTCTACAGAATAAAACCCCCTATCCACAAAATCCCCCAAAAAGAGATAGTTTGTGAATGGGCATTCGCCTCCTACATTGAAAAGTTCGAGCAAATCATGGAATTGCCCATGGATGTCACCACATATGGTGACTGGAGTATAAACTAGCTGTACGTTTGATTCTTCGACTAATAGATCTTGAGCTTTGTAGCACAATTGTTTTACCATTTCCTCAGGTACATGGCGAAATGTACGTAGAAGTTCGATAGTTTCGTCGACTAAAGACATTATGTTCTTTTGAGTAATATATATATTTATATATATATATTGGATTTATTTTTTTTATCTAAAAAAGGCAAGACATGTGGCTATGCCATTAAAGTATAAAATGTTGAATGATTTGAGGGCGTAAAAAATATTAGAGGTGGTAAAAGAGTGTTTTTTTTATCAGTTGGTTGGGTAAAAACGAGGGTATATATGAGAGTGATAATAAAAAGACGTGTAATGATCTGAAAGAAGAATCAACAAAGAATAAAAGAAAAATCCAGAAAAAAAAAGAAATTGTATTTTTAATCTGTTAAACTTGATTTTTGTAGTTGTATTGTAATTGAAAAAATAATTATTATTATTATTATTAATAAATAAGTGAAATAAAACCAAGTGGTGGAAAAAAAGATGAAATTTGTCAAGTTGCGATTGAAAAAGTGTATAGTATAAATTTTTCTATTGTATTTTTTTTTTGGAAATCAGAATTTCAAAATAAATGGAGGAGGAGGAGGAGGAGACACTTTGTTGTAACTTGATGCTACAGTTATTGTGCTGCTACACTTTGGTTTAAAAATAGGTAATATATTAGTAATATATACGTAATAAAATTAAGGTTATGAATAATCATTACAAATTTTGATGTCACCATTCTTTACGTCTGTATTAGGAAAGGGTCTTTTTTTTCTTTATGTATCAAAATTCCAAAACTTAAAAAAGCCATTTGAATCATGTACAGTGCCATTCTTTTAAGGGTGGCTCATATGAGGACCACTTATTCAGGAAACTATTAATGTTAGAAGTTAAGTCGAAAGACATATGATTTTTCATATACAATTGAATAATATAGTTTTGAAACTTTTCCATATCTATTTATATTATATAAAGCTGATTGGGTTTTAGAGTGATCTGAGCCTCGTCCAATATAGCTATTATATCTATCATGTGCTAATATTATTTATACTGTGTATAGTCATCATTATTATTATTATTAGGGTGCGTATACTGATAGTAAACATAAAACGCCCTAGAAGTTTTTTTTTTTTTTTTACCCCCCTAATCCAGATATGAGCCGCCTATTGTATTATAGCTTGTTTCTTTTTCTGCTTGTTGTTACACAAATTTGTCGCATATTTGTTTTTTTTTATGTCTTTAAGTGATCTACTACTACCCATCTTTAGTAGGAATAAACAGTCAGACAGAGCAGATTTGCAAGCATTCTTGCCTTCTTGTCTCCCAACCTCCTATATTATTATTATTATTGTTTTATAATAATAAAATAAAAATATTTCTTTGTACATAATAAAATAATATATATATATTTCAAAATTTCTTCTTTTTTTTTTTTTTTTTTTCTCTCCTTCTTAATATATCACACCCATAATTCTATAACCATTACTCAACTTTGAAAATAAAAAGAACGTAAAGATGGATAGTGGTGAAGAACCAACTCCAACCCCTTCACTTTCGACTTTTGGGGTCACAGCAGTCACTAACTTGATCATTTTCAGTGTCATGATCATTGTGTTTTTGATTCTTAGAAAAAGTCAACCTCGTATTTACAAAGCTAGATTAATAGCAGAAACAGTCTCGAAAGAAGATCGACCAAAACCATTAACTGGGCTTGCTTGGTTTAAAGACTTGATCTCTCGCTCAGAATCTGAAATTTTACAAGAAGCAGGCCTCGATGGATACTTCTTTTTAAGATACCTCAGATTGATTTTCCTCATCTCAGTTGTAGGAATTGTCTGTCTTTTCCCAATCTTACTTCCAATCAATGCAACAGGGGGTAATGGTCAAAATGGCCTTGATAAGCTTTCCTTTACCAATGTCAACAATTCTAAACGATTCTATGCTCATGTTTTTCTCGGCTGGCTCTTCAATGGATTTATTTTGTTCACCCTTTACAGAGAATACGTCTACTATGTCAGTATCAGACAAGCCGTTTTGACCTCTCCCGCCTACAGCAGCTTAGTCTCTTCTCGAACTGTATTGATCCAAACCTTACCAAAGGATTATCAATCTGAAGATAGAATCAGGAGATTATTCGATGGCGTAAAGTATGTTTTGATCAACCGCACTCAAAAGGCTTTAATTGAAAAAGTAGAAGAAAGATCGGACTTAGCAAATAAAATTGAACTTGCTGAAACAAAGCTTTTAAAGCAAGCAGTTAAGAATCGCCTCAAATCCGAACGTGACAGCAAGAAGAAAGGAACTCAAATCGATAACGTTGAAGACATCAGGAGCTACGTTCCTGATAAAAAACGCCCCACCCATAAACTCAAATTCTTAATTGGAAAAAAGGTTGATACCATTGACTATGGTAAAGAGCACATTGCTGAACTCAATTCGGAGATTTCGCACCTACAAGAGCACTACAAAGAAGCTCCTCCTCTTAATTCTGCTTTTATCATTTTCCACACTCAAGAACAGGCTGAGGTTGCTGTCCAAGTCTTGAGTCACCATGAAGCATTACACATGTCCCCTAGATACATTGGTATCCAGCCAAAGGAAGTTATTTGGGGTAACTTGCGTATGTTTTGGTGGGAACGCTTGGTACGACATTGGGGTGCTTTGGCCTTTATCGTTGCCCTTGTTATCTTTTGGTCTTTCCCTGTTGCCTTTGTCGGTATGATCTCCAACATCCGCTACTTGGCCCAAAAGGTTTCTTGGTTAAGATGGCTATTGGAAATTCCTGAGTGGATTTTTGGTGCCATATCAGGTCTCTTGCCAACTGTTGCCCTTGCTGTTTTAATGATGTTACTCCCAATTGTCTTAAGATTAATGGCTAAAATCTCTGGTGTACCATCTCTCACCCTTGTTGAGTACTATGTACAAAACTCTTATTTCGGTTTCCAAATTGTTCAAGTCTTTTTGGTTACTACTTTGGCATCAGGTGCTGCTGCAGTTGTCCCTCAAATTATTAAGGAACCTACTTCTGCATTACACTTGCTCGCTAGTAACATTCCAAAAGCATCAAACTTTTACATTTCGTATTTCCTTCTACAAGGTTTAACTATTGCTGGTGGTGCATTAGCAAACATTACTGCATTGCTCTTGTTCCATGTTATGGGAATGTTTTTGGACAACACTGCCAGAAAGAGATGGAACAGATGGAATGTCTTGTCTCCAACAGCCTGGGGTACTGTTTTCCCAGTTTACTCTAACTTGGCTGTCATCACAATCACCTATGCAATCATTAGTCCTTTAATTTTGGTCTTTACTGCAGTCTGTTTTGGCCTCGTTTACTTTGCTTATCTCTACAACCTGATCTTTACTGTCGCTCCATCTGATGGTCGTGGTATCTACTATCCAAGAGCCCTTTCGCAAACATTCTTTGGTCTTTATATTGGTGAAGTTTGCATGCTCGGTTTGTTTGTATTCGGTAAGGCTTGGGGACCTCTCGCTTTGGAAGCCATTCTTTTAGGTGTTACCATTTTTGTACATGTTACGCTTAAATCGGCCTTTGATCCAATGTTGTCTAGTCTCCCAAGAAGTTTAATGCGTGACACATCTGGTCTTCCAGCAGAAAAACAACCTTTGATTACATCAGATGGATCTGTTGAGCTTCAAAGTCTCGGATCACCTACTAATGACAAGAGTGGCTTGATGGCTCATCCACAACATCGTGAAATGGCCGATGCACAAGTAATGCCTGTCAATAGTGAGGGCCAACAGCCAATGATAAATCACAAACATGCCAACTCAAGCGGCATTGTTTCATCTGCTGATCCTGACTATGATTCTGAGAGTCACCATTCACCTCTCGAAAAGATGTCCACACTTGGCAAATACTTTATGCCTCATAAATATTTGTCTCCACAAGTTTTGGAAAAGACATTCTTGGGGCCTGCATTCCGTCAACCACACCCACCATTGACAGAGCAAGAAGAGGAAACTGCATATACCGATGCAGCTGTTACAGATGAGAACCCAATTGTTTGGATACCTCAAGATCCATATGGATTTTCCGATAGAGAAGTTGCCGAGTTGAGAGAATGTGAGGTTAATGCTACTAACCAAGGTACTTGGTTTGAAATTGATCAAAATAAAGGAAAGATTAAACGATTCAATTGGGCTCCAATTGAAGAAGTTCCAATTTGGTCTCCTGAAAAGAAATATTAAAAAGGACATTTTTTTATTATTATTATTATTATAAACTAATTATTTAATTATTGTTATTTGTTTTTATCTTTTTTATTTAATTTATTATTGCTCTTTTTTTTTTCTATTTTTTGAATGATTTATATATAAGTTACCTTTTTTAATGACACTTTTTATTTTCTTTATTATTTTATCATTATCACATCAATAGTGAACTTTTAAAATGAAATCTGATAAAGTTATGCCGATCATTTGCTTAAAAGATCGGAATAACTTGAAAGATTAGTAAATCAGGAAATTTACTACGACCATGAACTATATTTAACCTTTTTTTTTTATCTGTAGGTATATATAACTGTAATCAAAAAGAAGTTCTCAACAGTTGAATATAGATAAACTTTTTTTGTTACTACTACTTGTTTCAAAAAGGTTTTCATTTGATAAGATTCCTAAAAAAAAAGAGTATTTATTTCTTATTTGTTTGAATATATCTAATCAAAGCAAAAAAGACGATAAAGAAAAAATAAAAATCATGATTTATTGATATAACAACACATACTATGCCAAAAAAAAAAAAAAAAAAAAAAAAAAAAAAAAAAAAAAAAAAAAAAAAAAAAAAAAAAAAAGCAATGAATGATATTGCTTTAACAACAATATGATTAATTTTTCATACTTCCAATTATTACCCCTAAAATGATTTCTTACTATTGTTATTTTAGAATGATCATAATGAAATAAATAGAGAAAAAAAAATGAACTTTGGAAAAATAACTTTCAAGAAGAAGAAGAAACAAAAAGTTGGCTCTAGTGAACTTTTGATTTATTTATGTTTGATAACAGATTATAAAAAGTATATACAGTATAGTACTCTCAACAACCTTATTGACTCAGGATTGTCATTATATAAAATTTATACTTTATGGTAATAAAACAAAAACAACATAGATTTGGTAAAACTGCCTATATCAATGATACTGAATATAGAAAAGAGAAAAAAAATTTAATGTTGCATGTTTTTTTTTTTTACTTTTATAGTTGGATTCTTGATCGCCTAAAAGAAATATACGACATACATATTATCAATGAGCATATCCAGTCAATTTGGTATAAATTACTTTTTTTTTTTGAAAATCGATCCATTACCAACTGTTGTTTACTTATCTTTGAAAAAATGTTTTCAATCAAGTATCAAAGATTTTTTGTATCTACATACAAAAAAAATTCTTCTAAAAGTGATAGTTTAAACGATACTTAAAAAACCTTTTGGATTCCTTTTCCTTCTTGTATAATCAATTCCTTATGAATTTGTAGTTTTATTTCATTTTTTTCAGATTGTTTTTTTTTTTTTTTTTTGAGTTCTTATATATAGTGCATAATTAAAATCAATTTGAGCCTGATCGTATTTATATCTTGTTATTACAAAGACATTTAGTTTGGTTCAACAATGAAACAATCTACAATCTATTTACATTTGCTTATATAAATTGTCTTAAGGATTCTTAGTCTATTCAGTATATCGTTTTATTTGTTTGGTTAGATATCGCTCTAGAGCCATCATTCATTTGATTGTCTGCCTCTATTTATCAATGATATACAAACATTCATTCTGAATTCAAGAAAATACTACAGGATTTGAATAGTTAACTGAAAATTATAAAAAAGCCATACGTTAAGATACTTGAAGGTATATTCAAGCTTTTTTTCAATTGCCTTCTTGTTTTGCAATTGACTGTAAAACAACAAAAAAGGAAAAAAAAACAAAGTTTACTCTTTTGACCAGTAGCTTCCAGCTCTTATCATCCAACATTCTTGTCTTTATGATGAGCCCTTTTTTTTCAAAGACAAAATTTATATATCAATTTCAAACTGCCAGACCAGTTTATTTATTTTTTTTTCCTTGTTTTACTTTTAGTTCAACCTAAGAGTTCCCTTGATATGGATACTGACCGACCAATAAAGTGTATTATACAAGCTGTATTTAAGTTTGAGGGTTTTTACTTTTCACTGTTCAAGATTCATCGATTGTAAACAGAGAAACAGTATTGAAAGATGTAAAGTTAAGTTGCTTCAAGAAAGAAAAATCAGATGGCATGTTTGCTCGGCTGTCTACAGACAAAGGTTAAGCCTAATAAGATATCTTTAAATAACAAAAGCAGATTTACTGGAATATAAAACTATTGATGTAAGTCTGTTGTTTTTAGTTTTAAGATACATGTTATAAGTGTTTAATCTTTTCCAACTAAGTCTGATTACATTGGCAATTTCGAAGTTGAAATTTGGAATATTGGACGGCTATTTTTTCAAATGGTTATTCCGTGCTTTAGCTTGTAGACTATGTGGTTAAGCCTCAAAACGAGCAACATTGTGACTATCACTTTATTGAGTAGAAACAAACCAAAGCTGTTTATAACATTAATCTCCAAATCCTGATTTCTCTGTCTTTTGAAAAATTGTTCAACTTATAAATCTAATGAATCTGTAGGTTTTGTTGCTTGTCCATTTTTTTCGAATGCATAGCCAATTTTCCATGTCTAATAAACAAGGCAAACAAGCAAAAATACCAAAAGATTCAACGTCTTTAGAAGTGGTAATATAGGCTTCAGCAAATTCAAACTAATTTTCTATTTCTGGGTTCTTATCAACGGGGTTTTTTATGTATCTATATATTAGGTTTTACCAACTTTAAGAATTTAGACGTCGCCACCATAATAGCAACTCACTAACTCTTTTATAAGACGGTAACTTCAGTGATAGGATTGTAAAATAATATTAATATTTAATTTTTTAAAAAATTCACCTTGATTAGATCTCTGAAATTATAAGTTCCAATTTTTTCTTTTTTAAAAGCAAAACCATAATATGAAATTAATCTGGTTTATAGAATATCGTATTTATTGGTCATGTGAAAAAAAAAAATTACTAGCAATGGTAAATGGATGTTTTTTTGTTTAATGATACTATTTGGACTTTTTTAAAAAATGGTCAAGCCGGTTTCCTCGTTAATAAATCATTTGAAATAAGATACATTTGTTTAAATGGTGTTTTGATTTTTAACGACAATGTTGATTTATAGGAAACCCGAAAAATAAAAAATCTGTTACCATACCAACAGTACCAAGATAACTTATAATTTAGATAAAACGCCGTTTTTTCAATATCTAAAAAAAAAAAAACAACTACTCTATTTATCATTGATCTGACTCAACATTCAACAACATGTCACCTTAAACTTAATGGTGATTTAAAATAAGAAAAACGACCAAAACGAAATCAATTTATATATATATATTTGGTGCCAAGAGAACAATCTATTCACATGCTTATTTGTTACTCTTTTTTCCTTGTTTTAGCCAATGAGTTAAATTCCAAATCTGGTCAAGTTTTGAACGATAATGTTCATGAGAAAAGTTTCAAAACCTCTTTTATTTTTGAATATTTAAATTTACAGGGTGCCGTTTTAAATCATTTTTATTTCATAAGTCCCAGGCTTCATTGATCATCTAGATAATCTAGATCAGACTAGTTGGTTTGTTTGTTTCTTTTGTTTATTTTTATTACTTCTTCTGCAATTTAAATCTTAATATGATGTTTAATAAAATCTTACTTTTTATTTTTAAAAAAAAAAAAAAAAATTTTAAAACCTTTAGGAATTTCAAATTTTCATATGTCTGAAGACAAAGCGGTTTTTACAGGGTTTTAAACATAAGCGGATTTCTAAGGAGAAATTGCTATAGTTAAAAATGATTGGCTGATTTCATATATGCACTTTGAAATTTCTAAAGATTATCATGATAATATTGAAAAAAAATTTCCTTTTTTGTACTTATTCCGGTGTCTTCTTGCTGGCATCAAGCAAAAGCACCATCAATACCTATTTTGGATAATTTCGATTCTAAAAGCAATTTATGGGCCCTTTTTTGCTGTGTATTAGAAAACCAAAGGGAGATTCTTCTATCCAATATAAAATCAATAATTGCAAAAAAATGAAATTTTTGTGGTGCTTTTTAGTTTTTACAATTTTAAAACAGTAAAATAAAAATCTATAAATATACATCTTCTTCCCCCATGTTTAAAAAAAATTTTTTTTTCTTCCTTTTTTTCAAAAAATAAATTTATCATATAGCTTCATAGTTTGATATTGATACTACATTAGACCTCTATCAACAATGAGTGAATTCAAGCATGAAGCTCCTGCTAGGGATCCCATTACTGACACCTCCAACAAGGATGCCACATATGATAAAAAGTCTTTAGATTCTAAGGACATCAAAGAGAAGGAAGAGGACTCTTCTCTCGATGAGCCAGTTGAAAAAAAGCTCTTAGAAGAAAAGTCTTACGGTATTCGTAAGATCGAAATCATCTCCAAGCAGTACCAAATGAAGGGCCGTATTATGATTTTCTTCTTTATTTTCCTTGTTTCCTATTGTTATGGTCTTGATGCAAACGTTCGTTATACCTACCAGGCTCAGGCCCAAAGTTCTTATGGTACTCACAGTTTGCTTTCTACCGTCAGTGTCGCTACAGCTATTATTGCTGTTGCTTCCCAACCATTCTTCGCCAGACTCTCTGATGTCTTTGGTCGTGTTGAACTCATTATGATCTGCATTTTCTTTTACGTTATTGGCACAATTGTTGAAGCCACTGCTAAAAACGTCCATCACTATGCTGCTGGTGCCATCATTTTCCAATTCGGTTTTACAGGTCTTCAGCTTCTCCTACAATTGCTTGTTGGTGATTTGTCTCTCTTGAACTGGAGATTGTTGGGTTCTTTTGTCCCAGCCTTACCATTTGTTATCAACACTTGGGCTTCCGGCAGCATCACTCAACGCATGGGAACCAAATGGCAATGGGGTATTGGCATGTGGGCTATTATCGTTCCTGTTTCTGCTATCCCTCTCATTCTCAGTATGTACCACATGAAGTACTTGGCTAAGCGCACTGGCGACTTGGATAAACTTCATGGTAAGTCTGACTACAGACGTCTCGGCTTGTGGGGCTTCCTCAAGTTCCTTTTCTTTAAGGTTGATCTCGTTGGTCTTGTTCTCCTTGTCGGTGTCTTTGCCATGATCTTGATTCCTCTTACTCTTGCAGGTGGTGTATCTCAAAAATGGAAGGAAGCTAAGATCATTGCTCCGCTTGTTATTGGGTTCTGCTTTATTCCACTTTTTATTGTTTGGGAAATTAAGGGAGCTCCAGTTCCTATCATCCCATTCTCCTTGTTGAAGGACCGTGGTGTTTGGGCCGCTTTGTGTATTGCCATTTTGTTCAACTTCACATGGTATATGCAAGGTGAGTACATGTATTCCGTTTTGATTGTCGCTGTCAATCAAAGTGTCGCTTCTGCCACCAGAATCACCAGTTTGTATTCCTTTGTCTCCGTCATTTCCGGTTCCTTACTTGGTATCGTTATCAGTAGGGTCAGATACTTGAAGCCTTTTATCATTTGGGGTGCCTGCTGTTGGATCACTGCCATGGGTATGCTTATCCATTTCAGAGGTGGTGAAGAATCAAGGGATGGTATCATTGGATCCTTGTGTTTCCTTGGTTTCGCCGCCAGTTTCTTCACTTACTCTACTCAAGCTTCTATCCAATCTTGTACTGATCATGAACATATGGGTATTGTTACTTCTCTTTACTTATCCAGTTACCAAATCGGTTCTGCTTTGGGTGGTTGCATTTCTGGTGCCATCTGGACACAAACCCTTTTCAACAACATTAGCAAGGAACTTGCTAAGGTTGGCATGACTGATCCTACTGTCGTCAATCAAGCATACGGATCTCCATTCGAGTTTATTCTAACCTATACCTGGGGAACACCAGAGCGTGACGCAATTGTTATTGCTTACAGACACGTCCAAAGATTACTTTTGATTACTGGTGTCTGTCTCTGCGTTCCATTGCTCTTCCTTACATTCTTCTTGAGAAACTACAAGCTTATCTCAGCTCAAAATAGATTTGATACTGAAATTCAGAATGATGAGAAGATCAAGCGTGAACTTGAAGAAGAAGAACAAAAGAAAATAGCAGTCGAAAAGTCTGGTATAGTTGCTAAGCTCAGAGGCTTGATCTAAAATCTGTGACTTCTTAGGATTCTGAGAGTGTATATATGAAAAAGTTATTTTTTGTTTGTTTTTGTTTTTATCTAGTATTTAAATTTTGTCGTAATCTCCTTTTTAATAAATATATATATCAATCTTTTCTAGTTTTGATTTCTATTGTTAAAAAATGACTTGAATGAGTTTTTACAAAATAAAAAGGATTCTGCTTTTTTTTTTTTTTTTTTGTCAAAATTGGTTTTCAGCCGTCACAATGTATTGCTTGTAATTCCAACTTTGGTATCATCTAATAATGCATCTGTACAATCAATAGCGATTTGTATGTATATTCCATCCAAAAACGTATTATTGTTATATTATATGACTACAATTGATTATCTTGATAATCTAGATTATTGGCTTTTATTTATAAACAAACTGAAATAAAACTTTTTCGATTGGTTTTTTCTTTTTTATCATGCCATGACTGGATGGCTTTCGAAACACTCAAAAGCTAACTTGGACTTTGTGTCATCTTTTAAAGTTTTCATTAATACTTGGATTGATTTTTTTTTTATTTTAAGAAGATATCATGGCAAACAATAGAGAGTTTGACAATAGATGGACATTTGTCTCAAGTCTCAAACTCCGTGTTGGGTATATCGCACTACCACAAAGTCATATCACATATTCTATTCAATGCTACTAATAAACTTCAGATACATGATAGAACATGCTCTGAAACTAGTCAAACGCTTATTGAACTAAAAATCACTTAGATTTTTCAAAACTCAATCTGTCCAAAAAAGAGAATTTTTATAGAGAAGTATCCGGATATAAGATCAACAGTCAACTATTCCAAAACTGCCATGAGGGGTTTCTAACAATTCTTAACTAACTCGAATGGGCTTATAATAGCTCAAAATGTATATTATTCTCTGTTAAACTTGATATTGAAAGATGGTACATCATTCGAGAAGCTAGTTATAGAGGAGTCCGCTAAGACACTCAAACACAGGGAAGAAGCTCGTAAAAGTTTTGGAAAAAATCAAACAATTAAAGAGAAAGATCGATTGATCAAGGAGCTTCAAGCCAATGCTTACCATTTTTGCTCTCATGCCTTTCAGCAGCTTCAAGCAAGTAAGACCGGACTTTGCATTTCAAAAGTCTCAAAGCTCGCTCCTTCGTTCCTAATTTTTAATAGGCACAATTGACGTGTTTATTTGCCGATTATACTTTGGTAATGCCATTGGAACTTTATTAGTGAACGAATGGGCTGGCTCTGTCTTAGGCCTTCATGATGCTTTCTTTTGAAAATCTGCGATCTCTAACGATCATATCACAACCCTTAGCTGTCTCAATCCCATAAATAAGATCTTGTCTTACTAGGATTCTTCACTGCCTCAAAGCAAAATCTGTTCAAAAGTTCAAGTATGTTTGTCATATGAAAAAAAAAAGATAAATGGGAATTGATTTTTTTCTAATGAATTTTTGATGTCTTTTCAAGTTGCATAAGCACATGACCGTCTACGATCAGGGCACCTTACTCGCTATCGTTAAGAGGCTGAGTGGCAAAAAATGAAGCTATATTCATCTCTCAAATATTGCCGCACTCATGGAGGTTTTCTCGTTACTCAATATGAGTATATCTCCTTTAAAACTCGTGTCAACGCCCTTGGTGTTGATGCATATGCCCATGTGTATGAACAGTAGCTTTTTCAACTCTCCAGTGGCGAAAAACATCTCAAGCACAGATAGTGATCCAGTCTGATGGTGAGATTTAGTTTGGAAAACATTTTGACCAGCTATAAGTTGTGTTTCCTTTTGTACGTTCATCGAAATAAAAGCCAGTTTTATCTATGTTCCCAACTTGATCATCTTTGGCACTAAAGAGCCAAATTAGTACTGAAAAAAATTCATAAAATAGCTCAATCATATATTTTTCGTCTTTAGTTTTTGTTCTGGCTACTTTCAAGTGATTTATGCTATTAAATTTGAGAAAATTCAATCGTTATGCATAACCATCTAGCTATCGTCTAGAGGTAGTCTGGGTATCTGCCATTGTATGGGCTAGCTAAGTTACTATTTGACGCGTTTGGAGACCCCAAAAAAATCCCAAATAAATGGTATCTCCGTAGAATTATTTCTTAATAATTTGACATTAAAAAACGCAAACCTTCTAGACTTTTGCTCTTGATTTTGCCGTTGATATGATACCAAAGAGTGGTAGGCTTTGTTCCATGCTTTATGGCAGGTGTGTGTATTGAAATTGAAATAAATGAGGTTCTATGCTCATTTTTAGCAACTCTAAATTTTTTTCTCTAAGATATATCCATTTTTACGAAGAAATTGTAAAATTTGTAGTTGTAGAGTTGATGTTAAGAATCAAGAACATGATTGAAGGATGTGAGCCGAGTAAAAAAATTTCAAGTTAGGTTTTTGTTCAAGATAGATGTACCGTCTATATTTGATAATAGTTTGTATAGAAAGTTTATACAATAGAGTATAGTACTTTCAACCTTATTGATTAAGGAATGTTAAAAATTATACTTTATTTATTAAGGCAAAAACAACATAGATTTGGTAAACTGCTTATATCCAGGATAGTGAATATAGAAAAGAGAAAATTTTTGTTGAATGTTTTTTGTTTTTTTAGTTAAATTCTTGATCCCCAAAAGAAATGTACTACATACATATCACTAATGAGCATATCCAGTTTTCAATTTGGTATAAAATACATCTTTTTTTGGTAATCAATCCACTACTGTTGTTTACTCATTTTTGGAAAAATGTTTTCAACCAAATATCAAGAAGATTTTGTATGTAGATAAAAAAAAATTTTATTCTTCTAAAAGTGATAGTTTAAATGATACTTAAAAAACCTTTTAATTCCTTTTTCTTCTTTTATATATGTAGTTTTATTTCATTTTTTTTTTTAGAATTGTTTTTTTCTTTTTGAATTCTTATATTGCCTTGTTGTTTTTGCAATTGACTGTATACCAAAAAAAACAAAATAGTTTCTCTTCTAACCAGTTGCTTCCTTCAAGCTCTTACCATCCAGCATTATTACCTTTACAATGAGCCCTCTTTTCAAAGACAATATATATATCAAGTTCACTTTTGGTTTGGTTTAAACGTTCCCTCTATATGGATACTGGCCAATAGAATGGATAATACCAGTTGTATATACTCATCCAACAACTATATTGTAACCTTGAGAGTTTGAGGGTTTTTACTTGCCACTGTTCAAGATTCACCAGTTGTGAATAGAGAAACAATATTGATGGATATAGAGTTAAGTTGCTTCAAAAAAGAAAAAGCAGATGTCATGTTTTTTTGACAGTCTGCAAAGATAAAAGTTAAGCTTAATACGATATTTTTGAGATAACTAAAACAGCTTGGCTTGAGTATAAAACTATTGATGTAAATTTGTTGTTTTTAGTTTTAAAATGCGTGTTATAACTGCTTAATCTCTTTCAATTAAATCTGATTACTTGACAGTTCCAAGCTGAAATATTGAATATTAAACAGATGCTTTTTCAAATGGTATCTCTATGTTTTAGTTTGTAGACTATGTAGTTAAGCCTCAAATCGAGCAGCATTATATATACTATCATTTCTTTAAGTAGAAGCGCACCAAAGCCGTTTATATCATCAATTTCCAAATTTTGGCCATTTTGTTTTTTTCTTTTCTGTCTTTTAAAGTGTTCAACTGATAAATCTAATGAATCTGTAAGTTTTGTTGCTTGTCCATTTTTTTCAAATGCAAAGTCAATTTTCCATGTCTAATAAAGGCAAACAAGCAAAAATACCAAGAGATTTAACGGCTTTGCAAGAAATAACGTGGGCTTCAATGAATTCAAACAAGTAATGTTCTGTTTTTGGGTTCTTACCAACGGTTTTTATTTTTATTAGATTTCACCAGCATTTATCCGAAATTTGTTCAATTCGGATTCCGAATTGAAAGAAAGTATTGACGCAAAATTAATGAGATATTTTATTCAATGAAATAAAATGCATACATAATTCTTTTTCAAAAAAAAAAAAAAAAAGTGAAAATTGAAGGTATCTTTAGTGATGATATCAATCCTTGATCTTTTTTTTTTCCTTTTTTTGTTTTAAAATTCACATTGATTAGATCTTTGAAATTAAACCCCTTAATTGTTCCGTTTTAAAAAAAAAAGAATCATAATATGAAATTAATCCGACTTATGAAATATCTGATTTATTAGCCAAGTAAAAAAAATAACTGTTCAAACTGTTTAAGATGATGAGAAATTATTAGCAATGGTAAACGGATGTTTTTTTATTGATATTGAATTTGAAGTCTGACGGAATTAGTTACCCGACAAAAGAAAAAAAACTTTTTACTGAATTGATTACCCTTTTGGAAACAAAAAAAAAAAAATTTTCTCTACTTTCAAATTAGGAATTTTCAAAATATAAAAAAATTAAAATTATGGACTTCGTCATAATATTGTCTTGTGAAAAAGAAAAAAGAAAAAAGTAAAATAAAATAGGTACTTAATGATACTATTTGAGCTTTTTTTTTAAAACGGTCAAACCGGTTTTCTCAGTAATAAATCATTTCAAATAAGATACGTTTGCATAGAAGCGTTTTGATTTCTAATATCATGTATTAAAAGTATTCAATAATAATTATTTAACAAAATTTTACTTTTACAAAAGTAAAAGAAAAAAAAAGGTGAACAACGATGGCGTTTGAAAATCCGTGGACTTGTTTCTTTTTTTTGAAAAACAAATGGGTATTTTTCCCTAACACTACAGCATCATTTAAAATTATTTTTTTTTTCATTACGTATACTTGCGGGTTTTTCAACTATCTCAAGTTAATGTCATGCTGTAATTTGAATATATATACAAGGTATGGTATACGCTTGAATCCAAAAAAAAAGAATTACTAATAGTATGTAGCATCTGGTATTTTTTTTAAATCTATAGTAGGAAATAGTATTTATGTCCATGACTTGATTCACTCTGGGGTATGTTTGCATGGTGAGTACTATATATATATTTGGCAGGTATTAAATCAGACGGAACCATGATCCCCCCCCCCTATTTTTTGAGTATTGTTAACAACAATGTTAATTTATAGGAAACCAAAAAAAAAGCTGTTACCATAGCAATAGTACCAAGATGCCTTTGATCTATGTAAAATCCTTTTATTTTTTTTGTTCAATATCTAGAAAGAGGGGAAAAATAAGAAGGAAATTACTAAATGAGCACTCAGTTGATTCAACAAGCCACATTGAATTTAATGGTAATTTTCAAATAAGAAAAACGAGCGAAACGAAATCAATTTATATACAATAAACTTGCGATTTTTTTTTTATTTTGTTAATTAAAAATTCAAAAAGGAAACATATTTTGAAAATAGTTTTTTTTTTTTGTTTGCCAAGAGACCAATGTTATTTGTTGTTACTTGTTTTTTGTTTTAGCCAATGGGTTAAATTCCAAATCTGGTCAAAGTTTTGAATAATAATGTCCAAGAGAAAATTTTCAAACCTTTTTTTTTTTTTTTTTTTTTTTTTTTTTTTTTTTTTTTTTTTTTTTTTTTTTTTTGAAAATTCAAATTTACAGGTGATGGGGTGCCGTTTGGAATTTACAAAAAAAAAAAAAATTGCTTGCTTAAAACCGGTTCTATTTCATAATTCCCAACCTTCGTTGATCATCTAGATCATCAGATCAGTTAGTTTATTCTTTTTTTTTATTATTATTTTGATTACTATCTCTACTATTCAAAAATTACTAAGATATTAATAAAATCTATCAAAATTATCTTTTGAATTTTTGTTTAGCAAAAATTTTAAAACCTTAGAATTTCAAAACTTTATATGTCTAAAGATAAAGCCGTTTGTCCAAGGTTTTTAAATAGAAGCGGATGTTAAAGGAAATATTGCTATGGTTAAAAATGATTGGCTGATTTCATCTATGCACGCACTTGGAAGTTTCTAAAGATTATCTTGATAATATTAATAAAAGAAAAAATTTTTTTGTAGTATTTTTGTTTGTACCTTTTCTGGCCTTTTTTTTTTTTTTTTACTAGCAACAAACAACACCATCAATACCTATTTTGGATAATTTCAATTCTAAAAGCAATGTCTGGGCTTTTGTTTTCTTTTTTTTACGTATCAAAAAACAAAACGGAGATTCTTCTATCCAATATAAATAAGTGATTGGAAAAAAAAATTTTTTTGTAGTGCTTTTTAGTTTATACAATTTTAATACAGTAAAATAAAAATCTATAAATATTCATCTCCATCCCCCGTTGTTAAATAGATCTTTTTCCTTTTTTTTTCCTCAAACCTTTCTATATTTATCATTTAACCTCACATTCAATACTACCTCAAGGTTTGATATTGATACCATATTAGACCTCGATCAACAATGAGTGAATTCAAGCATGAGGCTCCTGCTAGGGATCCCATTACCGACACCTACAACAGAGATGCCACATATGATAAAAAGTCTTTAGATTCTAAGGACATTAAAGAGAAGGAAGAGGACTCTTCTCTCGATGAGCCCGTCGAAAAGAAGCTCTTAGAAGAAAAGTCTTACGGTATTCGTAAGATCGAAATCATCTCCAAGCAGTACCAAATGAAGGGCCGTATTATGATTTTCTTCTTCATTTTCCTTGTCTCTTATTGTTATGGTCTTGATATGAACGTTCGTTATACCTACCAAACTCAAGCTCAAAGTTCTTTTGGTACCCACAGTTTACTCTCTACCGTCAGTGTCGCTACCTCTATCATTTCCGTTGCTTCCCAACCATTCTTCGCCAGACTCTCTGATGTCTTTGGTCGTGTTGAACTCATTATGATTTGCATTTTCTTTTACGTTATTGGCACAATTGTTGAAGCCACTGCTAAAAACGTCCACCAATACGCTGCTGGTGCCATCATTTTCCAATTCGGTTACACAGGTCTTCAACTTCTTCTACAGTTGCTTGTCGGTGATTTATCTCTTTTGAACTGGAGATTGTTGGGTTCTTTTGTCCCAGCATTGCCATTTGTTATCAACACTTGGGCTTCCGGTAGCATCACTCAACGCATGGGAACCAAATGGCAATGGGGTATTGGCATGTGGGGCATTATCACACCAGTAGTCTCAATCCCACTTATTGTCGGTTTGTACCACATGAAGTACTTGGCTAAGCGCAGCGGCGACTTGGATAAACTCGACGGTAAATCAGACTACAGACGTCTCGGCTTGTGGGGCTTCCTCAAGTTCCTTTTCTTCAAGGTCGATCTCATCGGTCTTGTTCTTCTTGTCGGTGTCTTTGCCATGATCTTGATTCCTCTTACTCTTGCAGGTGGTGTTTCTGAGAAATGGAAGGAAGCTAGAATCATTGCTCCTCTTGTCATTGGATTCTGCTTCATCCCACTCTTTATTGTCTGGGAATGGAAGGGAGCTCCAGTTCCTATCATCCCATTCTCCTTGTTGAAGGACCGTGGTGTTTGGGCCGCTTTGTGTATTGCCATTTTGTTCAACTTCACATGGTATATGCAAGGTGAGTACATGTATTCCGTTTTGATTGTCGCTGTCAACCAAAGTGTCGCTTCTGCCACCAGAATCACCAGTTTGTATTCTTTCGTATCTGTCATTACCGGTTCCTTATTTGGTATCCTTGTCAGTAGGGTCAGATACTTGAAGCCTTTTATCATTTGGGGTGCTTGCTGTTGGATCACCGCTATTGGCATGCTTATTCACTTCAGAGGTGGTGAAGAATCAAAGAATGGTATCATCGGTTCCTTGTGTTTCCTTGGTTTCGCTGCTGGTTTCTTCACCTACCCAACTCAAGCATCTATCCAATCCTGTACTGATCACGAACATATGGGTGTTGTCACCTCTCTCTATTTGTCCAGTTACCAAATCGGTTCTGCTTTGGGTGGTTGCGTTTCTGGTGCCATCTGGACACAAACTCTTTATAACAACATTAGCAAGGAACTTGCTAAGGTTGGCATGACTGATCCTACTGTCGTCAATCAAGCATACGGATCTCCATTCGAGTTTATTGTAACCTATACCTGGGGAACACCAGAACGTAATGCAATTGTTATTGCTTACAGACACGTCCAAAGATTACTGTTGATTGCTGGTGTCTGTCTCTGTGTTCCATTGCTCTTCCTTACCTTCTTCTTGAGAAACTACAAGCTTATCTCAGCTCAAAATAGATTTGATACTGAAATTCAGAATGATGAGAAGATCAAGCGTGAACTCGAAGAAGAAGAACAAAAGAAGATTGTAGTCGAAAAGTCTGGTATTGTTGCTAAGCTCAGAAATTTGATCTAAGATTTTCAACTTCTTAATATCCCAAGAGTAGATACATGAAAAAGTTGTTTTTTGTTTGTTTTTGTTTTTATCTAGTTTTTTATATTTAAATTTGACTTTAATTTCCTTTTTAATAAATAATATATATCATTTTTTTTTTCCAGTCTTGAGTTTTATTGTTGAAAAATGATTTGATATTTTTGTAAAGAAACAAAAATAAAGCACGTTACTTTTGGTCAAAATTGAATTTTAGCCATAATTTATTGATTATTTTGTACGCTATACTAAAAATTCCAACTTTGGTATCATCTAATGATAATACCTCTTTACAATTGTGATTTATATATTCCATCAAAAATGGTATTATTATTTTATTAAAATTGATTATCTCGATAATCCAGATTATTCAATTTCATTTCTTTTGTATTATTTATCATATCATTGGAAAGCTATAAAACCTTTCTTTGCTCTACTAAAGTGTGTAAAGAAATTCCCAGGATTTTTGAATTTTAAAATGTAAAAACACATAGTCTTTTGAAATTTTGTCTCAAAAATCATCAGTGACGTCAGAGAGCAATACTGTTACTGAATATACATATGTTAGTTTGCTAATCCTGAAATTTAATTCAACTTCTATAAAACTTTTACAGATTATCTTGATAACAATAAATTTGTTTTTTTCTTCCTGATGTTCTATTTGTTTTCCAACAACAGATATACTTGATATTTTTAACCGCATATAATGTTTCAATTTGTAATCCATCTCTTTTCAATACAACCAATCAGAGTATGTATATTTGTTCTGATTTAAAGAAATTTGATTATTACACTGGAGCCTATAATTTCCCTTTTTCGAAAACGCCATTAAAAATTTAAAATACTTGAGCAAATTTAAATCTTTTCAAAATCAGATAGATATATTAGTAAAAAAAATATTTGCTATTTTTTGAGCCATTTTGTGAGCCTATGTACCAAGTGAATTTTGTAGTATACATGTTTAATGTGATATGTGATAAAACTGTTGCTCAATCTAAATTAATATGTGAGATAGAAATTAAAGATTTGGAAGAGGAAATAGCCATAAAAAAAATGTGCTTAGGGGTAGGGAGAATTTTGGTAATGGCCTGCTTCCCTTAGTCTTGAAGAGCTTGGAAAATCTATGAGTATCCAATCTTTCTTCTCTTAATTTTTTTTGAATGAATTGTTATTATCTCTTTTTCTTGTTAAAACTCATGTTATATTTTATAGAATTATTCAATCTCATGCCCTATCTAACCAAAAGGTTTGATATTTACATTATATTAGACCTTTATCAACAATGAGTGAATTTAGGCATAAGACTCCTGCTAAGAATTCCATTACTGAAACCTACAACAGGGGTTTCACATACAGCAAAAAGTCATTTGATTCTAAAAATCTCTAATAAAAAAAAGACTTTCTTCTCGATGTGTCAGCTGGGAAAAAGCTCTTAGAAGAAGAGTCTTACGATATTAACAAAATAGAAATTATCTCCAAGCAGTACGGAATGAAGGGTCGGTCGTGTCATGATTTTCTTTTTTTTTTCATCTCTTATTGTTTTGGTCTTGATATGCAGAATCTTCTTCTAAATTCTCAGTTCAAACATCTTTCTGATCTTGGACTGTTCATAAACATATAGATGCTCTCATCTCTCTCTAATTGTTCAGTTACCAAATCAGCTCGGCCTTGGGTGGTTGTGCCTCCGATGCCATCCAGACACAGTCCCTTTTTAACAACAGTAAAATTGGCATGGCCGATCCTACCGTCATCAATCAAGCGTACAGCTCTCCATTAGACTCTATTTTGACATACATGTGGAAACCCTCAAAGCTTTAAGCTCTCGTTACTTTTTACGGACTCATTCACAGATTAATTTTGATTGTTGGTGTCTGTCTCTGCGTCCCATTGCTCTTCCTTACCTTCTTCTTGAGAAACTATAAGCTTACCTCAGCTCAAAATGGATTTGATGCTGATACTCAAAATGTCGAGAAGATCAAATGCAAAATTGAAGAAGAAGAAGAAGAAGAAGAAGAAAAAGAAGAAAAAGAACGAAAAAAATGGTAGCAGAAAAGTCTGGTATCGTTGCTAAGCTCAGAGGTTTGATCTAAGACTTGTGACATCTTGACATTCTAGGAGTGCATACACAGAGTATTTTTAATTTTATTGTTGCAAAAAGTTCTCAGTTGCTAATAAAAAGAAAGTAGCTTAAATTTTGTCTAGTTAAAGTCTAGTCTAGAGCATTGCAATGAAAAGTTAAGGGGGCTTGATTTTTAATGACATCTTTATTGAGCTTTTACCAGCTGTAAATCAGTATGGTTTATAGAACAAACATTATTTGCAAAATCATTATAGATGATTAAAAAATATTAAACTATGAGCCATGTTTTTACCTTCCATACAGTTTAAATATGGAGAAGACAATAACGATTATATTCTGCCCATTATTTTGTGAATGAGCTATACAATAAAATAAGAAAGATTCTACAGGATTATAGAACCCTTCACTTGGCACCAATATTACCCATAAAAATAAAGGTTATAAAATCCTTAAGCGATGCAAAAGTTTAATTTGAATATACTTGAAATATCAACTATTATTCGTTAATCTGAATAGGACGTTCTATCTAGTTATCTATAATTATAGTGTATACAAGTTTATTTAACCTATACAAATTTCAATAAAGTTTTGACACAATAATTTTAAAAATTAACTAAATTTCTTTTTTCTTTAAGAAAAAAAAAATTTTAAAGAGTGTGACCGCTCTGTTCAACAAGATCGTCAACGTCAGTCTTAATGTTGATGATTTTTATAAGAAGCCAAATATAGGAGTGTGGCTAATAAAATGCATGGATTAATAAATATGTAAGTGGATTTTCTATCCCGCTGTAGTCACAACAACGCCTTTGTCTCTATTAGTGTCGGGTGCCCTTTCCAGTCCTTGCTTTTTTTTGTATAAAGCCCTAAATGGAACTAATAACTGATCACGCTTCTTCATCATAATTTAGGCTCCATAAATGGCCATTTTACCATTCCGCATTTCTCCGATTGGATGATCCTAATATTCTTTTTTTATATATGCTTGATCAAACAATGAGCAAAGAGAATCTAATCAGTTTAGATCATATGAAAGGATTTTAGAATGGTTCAATTTACACATTTAAAAAATGACAGTTTTATTGTTTGCAAAAATTGCTACAGTATATGCCTTTTGTTGTATTTAAATGCGGAAAAGAAGACAGTCTTGTTATTTTTTTTGCCATTTTAGTATAACAAAGTACCCAAATACTTCTACTTTTAGAATCATTGTCCAATATCCAGTAAATGTAACAATAGGTAAGAAAAAAGATATTTTTTTTTTAAAGATTCATTTCAAAATCATTCTTTTTTTTAAAAAAAAAAAAAAATGAATGCAAATATAAAAAAATCGGATGCGAGATTCCTATAAGAGGCTCTATGCAAAAAAAAAATCAACAGATCGTCATCCCCGATAATTGGCTAAAGATTTTTTGCCAAGATGGAATAGAAGAGAAATAACCTTTTTTTTTTTTTTTTTTTGTATGTTAATATTTGTTCTATATTTTGTAAATCAAATGGATCAAATTCCAAATTCAGTCAAGTTAAAAAAAAATGGTAAAATACTACTACAGTTCAAACATATATAGAAAAAGTAAAAGAATTCAAATTTATTGTTGAAAACAGAATGAAAATTTTTTTTCTATGTAAAAAGAAAGTGGTAGAACGCCTTTAGTTGAATTAAATGGGACAAAAAAAAAGTTTAAAAAGTTCATAGTTTTGGATGTTATTTTATTGTTTATTTTGTACATTAGAATCTCTGCTTTTTGCGATTATCTAGATTATCTTTCGAGATCAATCTATATTAGATGATTAAAAAAAATAGAAAGATTCAATTTGCCACTAAACACTTTTCATAATTTAGGGGTTTAAAATGCTTGATGTCAATATAACGAAAAGTTAAACTTCTAATTAAACAAAAATATAAAAATAAAATAAACATGGAAAAAAACGAAAAAAAAAAAAATTTTTTTTCTAAATCAAGTAGTAATTTGACTGATTGAGTCCGGATGTAAAGAATTCTTTCTCTATACATGAAGTTTATAGATCATCAATAATTAAATATTTTGCTCTTACGAAAGGAAGAAGCCTTGGTTTTGGTAATGAAGCCTCTTTGGTAATCCCGTTTCTAGTAACAAAACAAAGAAGTGTATATAGTCTTTTAATTTTATATTCTCTACTATATATCTTACAGGTGTTCTTACTATATTAAATGGTTAAGGATGATCATAAATATTTTAGAATTTCAAAACACTTTTCTAACTTGAGATATTAAATATAAATATCCTTAATCTTCCTCTTTTTTTCACCAATTTTTTTAATTTTTCATTTTTTTTTTTTTTTTTAAATCATCACTTTTTTATTCTAGATCTTATATACTATTGATTTATTGTTTTCAAAAAATAAATTAATAGGATTTTATCTAAAAAAAATGGCTGAATTCAAACATGAAGCCCCAGCTAGGGATCCGGTTACCGACACCTACAATCAGGATTCCCTAAATGAAAAAACCTCTTTTGATACCAAGGATGTCAAACAAAGTACAGAGTCTCCTGTTTATATTCCCGATGAAAAGCAGCTTTTAGAAGAAAAGTCTTATGGTATTCGCAAAATTGAAATCATCTCCAAACAATATGGCATGAAGAGACGCGTCATGGTTTTTTTCTTCATTTTCCTAGTCGCCTACTGTTATGGTCTTGATATGAACACTCGTTACTCTTACCAAGCTACTGCTCAAAGTTCTTTTGGTACCCACAGTTTACTTTCTACTGTCGCTGTCGCCAGTTCTACTATTTCCGTTGCTGCTCAACCTTTCTTTGCCAGACTTTCCGATGTTTTTGGCCGTGTTGAACTCGTTCTTATTTCTATTGTTTTCTACGTCGTTGGAACAGTTATTGAAGCCACATCCAAAAACGTCCACCAATACGCTGCTGGTGCCATTATCTATCAATTTGGTCTCACAGGTATCCAACTTCTTTTCCAATTGCTTGTTGGTGATTTCTCCCTCTTGAACTGGAGATTGTTAGGTTCTTTCATTCCAGCCTTACCATTTGTTATCAACACTTGGGCTTCTGGTAGCATTGTTGAACACTTGAAAAATGACTGGGAATGGGGTATTGGCATGTGGGCCATTATCGTTCCTGTTGTTTCAATTCCGCTTATTATCAGCTTGCTACACATGAAGCATTTGGCTAAACGCTCTGGTGATTTAGATGAATTAAAGGGCAAATCAGACTACAGACGTCTCGGCTTGTGGGGTTTCCTCAAATTTGTTTTTTTCAAGGTTGATCTCATCGGTCTTGTTCTCCTTGTCGGTGTTTTCGCCATGATCTTGATTCCTCTTACTCTTGCAGGTGGTGTTTCTCAAAAATGGAAGGAAGCCAGAATCATTGCTCCTCTTGTCATTGGATTCTGCTTCATCCCACTCTTTATTGTCTGGGAATGGAAGGGAGCTCCAGTTCCTATGGTTCCCTTCTCCTTGTTGAAAGACCGTGGTATCTGGGCTGCTTTCTGCATTGCTATTTTGTTCAACTTTACATGGCACTTACAGGGTGACTATATGTACTCCGTCTTGCAAGTTGCCGTTAACCAAAGTCCTGGTTCCGCTAACAGAATTACTAGTATGTATTCCTTTGTCTCTGTCATCACTGGTACCATTTTCGGTCTTGTTGTCAGTAGAGTCAGATACTTGAAGCCTTTCATTGTTTGGGGCGCTTGTTGCTGGGTCACTGCCATGGGCATGCTTATTCACTTCAGAGGTGGTGAAGGTGCCAAGAATGGTATCATCGGTTCCTTGTGTTTCCTCGGTTTCGCTGCTGGTTTCTTCACCTATCCTATCCAAGCATCTATCCAATCTTGTACTGACCACGAACATATGGCTGTTGTCACTTCCCTTTACTTGGCCAGTTACAACATTGGATCTGCCTTGGGTGCCTGTGTCTCCGGTGCCATCTGGACTCAAACCCTTTTCGAGGATATCACCACTGAACTAGCTGCTGTTGGTATGACCAACTCTACTGTTGTTACCCAAGCTTATGGTTCCCCATTCACCTTTGTTTTAGACTATGCTTGGGAGACTCCAGAGCGTCAGGCAGTTGTCATTGCATACAAGCGTGTCCAAAGATTGCTCTTGATTGCTGCTGTCTGTCTCTCTGTTCCAATTCTCATTCTTACCTTGTTCTTGAGAAACCACAAGCTTATTTCCGCTCAAAACAGATTTGACCCTGAAATTCAAAATGACGAAAAGGTTAGACAAGAGTTGGAAGAAGAAGAAAAAAAGAAGGCAGTAGCTGAAAACGCTGGAGTCTTTGCTAAGATCAAGGGTATCTTTTAAGTCGTTTTGACCTGACTCCTTCCTTATCTTTAATTATAGCCTTAAAAAATTATTGTTTGTTTGTTTGTTTTTTACTCAGTTTTTCTCTATTGTAAATGAGTATATATGGTATAAATCTTAATATTAATGACCTTTTGAACTTTTGTTAAATGTTATAAAATTAAATACAAAAAGTCTATCAAAGTATTATCATACTTCTCTAAAATAATTGCCCAATCCATCTCACTTAGATTAATACACATGAGATTTCAAGTTTATTTTGACAATTCAAATATGTGGGAAATCTTTGGTTATTTTATAAATATCTTTTTGCTTTATTAGATGCATGAATTAAAAGTTAGCTGAATGAAATAAAACCAAAGTTGAAAAAATGTTCTTTTTAGAAATTTAAAAAATGAGAATTTTAAATCGAAAAACAATCAAACTCTTCATTTGGGATTGGTATCATTACAAAAATTAAAAAATAAGCTGAGGGTTCTTAAACAACACTGAAAATTTGTTTTCAAGGTTTTAGGAATAAGCTGTGCCTTGGAATTAGTAGCCTTTGGTCATTTTTCAAAATCGTTTTACCAGTATTCCACAAGTGCTCAAGTTTTAAACGCATCTTACACAATCCTTGATAAATTTCATGTGGAAACACTGCACTAGCTTGATCCAGGATATTTAGAAAATATATATGATACCGAGTTAACTTCCAGTGTATACTCAAATTTAGATGTATGCCGTATTTCTCTCTTATTAATAGAGATCCTATATAATGTATATAATGTAATATTTCCCTCCTATTAGACTTATAAAAGAGATAAAAATTTGCTACGTCGTTTGCTCAGAAGGACAAAACAGAGGGATATGAGGACTTTTCTAACGCATGGTATTCAATGTGTACTGTGAGGTGTGAGAAATTGCACCTAAAGGCGGATATAAGTTGTGTTGATCATAAGATAAATACGAGCTGTTTGTACTATGGGATTGATGTATCTGAGGATATTCAAAAGAATTAGGAATTTATTTGTCACTTGCTCTTTTTTTATCTTTATTGTTTTTTCTTACAAAAAAGATTTCCCTTTGTAATTTGTTTTATATGCACATTATTGAAGGAATTAACAGATTTGTATAGAGTAGATCTTTTATTAGCAGCAAATAGTAGTCCTGGATTTCAATGAAACATAAAAAAGAGTGATTAGATCTTAATCTGATTTGTGTCTACTTCAACAATTGAAATAAGCACTTGCAAAAAATCCAAGTTTTAGTTGAGGATTTATATGTAGCTCAAAGGAAAAGATGTTAAATTAACAATGGCAAGCAACTAAAGATCTGATTGAAGCATTACAGTCTAACCAAAAGAGCAATCTTGATTGATTAGATAGTAATATTCACTAAATTTAGGCGAAAACATTAGTCATCTTAAATTGCAAAAACCTAAAATTTGGATGCCTTATTTTTGTTTCTTCATATGACGCATTTAAAATGTTTACAGTATTGGTTCAATACTTAGAAGGATTTTCTATAATATAGGCTACGAATTTACACTCTGTAAAATCTAGCTGGGGTTTCATCCTCTCCCCTCACTTTGAAATTCAAATAACAACTAATCTATATGAGTAATTTCAAAATGTCAGAAGTAACCAGTCGTAATTTCTATCTTTATTATTGTATCAACTCTATAATTCATTGATATAAATTTCATTAACCATATAAAACAATTTTTAAAATTTTCACATGAACATGATTAAAAAAGGACTATTCAAAGATGGATCTGATAAAAAAAGTGAGCGCCTTTAATAAGAAAGCATTAG